>QTSX02002142.1:0-315114 GCA_014839935.2 Entomophthora muscae
GGATCCTGCTTCTCTTTGGTGGTACAGACAGCGGCTAAAGAGGCAGGGTGCTCCTGAAAATATTGCTCAATCATTTCTTGAACAGCAACAGGAAGGACAGGATGATCATGATTGATGAGAACAAGGGACAACTCTTTGGGCTCAACTGTTAAAGATTTTGCGGGTACAATGTGCTGAAGCATAACTAATGAACTCTCAGGAACTGTCCACTACTGGTGCTTTATTTGCCTTGGCAGGTTTGTTTGAAATTGCCAATTGCGCCTGAGAAGAAGCACAAGGGGAGCAATCCTGACTCTGGCTGCAGGACACCATTGCAGAACAAGTCCCAGAAAACCAGGAACACACAGCAGGCTGTGGCTTCAATCTCCATTGAACCTTGGTTGGAAGCTAACAGATTTGAGACCAAAGAAAGAATTTGGCTTACCAGGGTCTCAGTTGTGGTTAACAGTGAATCCCAAACTGCCAGATCCTGGGCAGTCTGGTCAACTGCTAACCACAACACTGAGAGTTTATTTTACCTCGGGGACATCCAATTGTACGGCAGTAGGTAAGAAACTGAGGAAGGAATACCAAAAGCGGAGTTGTATCCTGATGGAAGGCATATAGCTTATGGTATACTTTGAGCTCCTCAATAGATACACACAAATTTTTTAACAAAGGGTACAAAGATGCACTTTCTGTCAAAACATGTGGATTGCGCTCCACTGTGGATAACAACCATTTGCAAGCATTCTTAGAAACCTTTGTCATCACATTGTAAGCTTGGGATTTGTGACTAAGGATTAAACCAGAATAGAATAATAAAGCTGACAAAAAATCACGCAAAATTTCATCAGTAGGTGGAGCAGGAAAATAATATGGATGCCAAAATGACATGGTACAGTGGAAATAGGAAACAGAAGATCCAGTCTCAACAACTGTCACCTAGAGATGGAAACCACAAATTAAAGAAAAGCCATAAATGAAAACTCAGAAAAGAACTGAAACAAATAAACATGGTAAAAACTGATATCTTGACAGAACAGGAGAAAAGAAACACAATCCACAACAAACTGCTTCTAAAAACTCAGATGTAGAAGAGTTGAGTAATGTGATAGAAATTGCGGGATAGTATGAAGCTGTTTCTAAATGGTAGGGAATAACCACCAAAATACACATAGAATTAATGATTAACCACCAATGTGGCTTCAGATATTGTTTTGTGAGATTTTCAAATGAGATATTAGGATTAATTAAAATAATTAATCCTAACCAGAATAGCCCAATATAAATAGCCTATGAAAGCATCAGAGTATCTTCAGAATAAAATTCAGGTCATTGGGATGCAACAAAATTTTAGTTTCAAAGACAGGGGGGACAACTCCAAGATTGGCAGGCATGGAATTAACATTGGGAGGTGCAAATGACAAAGTTCCAACTGCAGGGCCCCATCTTCCAGTAATGATCCCGCTTAGTATCAGATTGTAGGGAATGTAGCGCAACAATAAAACTACAGGATACATTTTAAAAATGTAAATTAGACCAAGGGATATATGATTTTTATTGAGTAAATTTTTGGAAGGACTTAACTCTTAGAGTTGAAATAGTGAAAATGATTCAATATATATTAAAAATCAACTAAGCAATACCACCTGGATCCTGGGCTCCCATTCCTTCCACATTGTCAAATGAGTATCTGGTCCAGGTTACAAAGAACCCTTTGGGTGACCAATTTCTGACAACCATGTTGATAAATAAGTTCATATCTGGGGACCCTTAAGTTATGTTGATTTATTAACTTCAACTTACAGGGGAGAATTGGATTTCACTGGCAAACTGGAGAAGCTGTAACCCATTTGCAATCAACTGTTTGATTCAAATCCATTAAATCAGTCAGCTTTGTTAAAGGTTTCCTGGCTTTCCAAGCTTTCCTACTTGGCCAAATAATACCCAGCATTATGGAACTTATTGTGACATAAACGGTAGCCTATCAGAACTCCTGAGAAAATAATGGATGGCAAAGCCAGTGACACATGATTAATATATAGAAGTATGAGTTATTAGTATCTTGGTTACACACCAACTAAGGAACAGGCTACTCACCATTTGAACTAACATATAGGTACAAACCAGAGATAGTCACCGCTATAACCAACCATTTGTGAAGACTCCCTGGGTGAAACCCTTCACAGTGGAACAGGCCCCAGAGCTATAACACATACACCTCAAAGCTAAGATAGCAGAAAATAAGAGACTCAAAGCACAAAAGCTGATTTCTGCAGAGAAACCACTCCCAGTCAACTCCCCTGTCTGGATCCTTTTCTGGAAACAGAAAGACTCTGGATTCAGTACACAGAATACTTGGAAGGGCTATCAAATACAGAACAGAAAGAAACACCTACCTATTCAAGTTCCAAGGCGCCAAAGACCATATCATCAAAAAGTACCACAGATTCCGCCTTTGCCTCAGCAAAGGGGAACACTTGAATTGGCTAGTACTCACTATCAAACAACTACAGGAACATCAGGTGGCAGCTGTCAAGACAAAGCCCCCTCCTGCTGTACCAGAGTAACCCCTTAAGGGAGGGGTGTGTTGAGGAGCTGGATGTAATGGTATTCTGGCCGTTGCCAACACACTTAAGATCCAGTCATTGCCTGGTTTGGAGCAAATCCAATATTTGGTCCAACAGTCTGGAAATGGCAACAAACCAATATCATGTGACCTGTCCAGGTATCTAGCAACTTGAATCCAACCCGCACATGACCTTCCTTATCTTTGATCCAACTTAGTTCCCCACCACAGTATAAGCTATATAAGTCTAAATTATTATCAAATAAAATATACTTCTCTTCTTCTTAAATCCATATTCAAAGCTTCCTCACAAGTAGATCTTAATCAGTAGTGTACTTTAGTTATCTGAAAAGCAGAAGAAGAGTTTTTCCTTTTGGTAAAAGAAAAGAGTAGCTGAGGTAAATAAAACCAACACAAATGTGGATAAGAATATCTTTACTAGAAATAGGATCAGGGCTTTTATAGCTATTCATAAAGATGATTGCTCATTAGGAAGACAGAGGAGGTACAGATTACTACCAGAATACCAGGACCAGAGTAAATCATGTGAATCAACCCATAATGTGTGGAAAATGCAAAGCCACAATCAAGGAAATGTAGCTGTTATTGAGATTAAGCAAATTCTGTCACATCTTTGAATTTATCACAATTCAAAATGATATTTAAATACTGTGAATATTTTAATTTACAAGAGACCTCAATAATTATTTTGTGTTTATAATAAGCCAGATATCAGTCTTCATGGATAATTAAGGGATCTAATTCAAGACCCAAGTGATATATAATCACAATAGAACTCTATAGCTGGGGCTAGAAAGAGGCACTAAAGTATAGAGAAAGGCAATATGGTACAGCAATTTGAAATTGATTTCATTGGGTAATAGAAATAGAATTTATGATGTTTAATGTAGCAAAAAACACTAGATAAATAGTTTGGGTATTTAACATACAAATAGATGAGGCAAAAACCAATGAAGATATTAAAGGCAAGGAGAATTGGAAATTCCTTTTTAAGGGAAAGGCAATCTACCAAAGAGCAAAGGGGAAAGATTAATTACCACCTTTAAGATTTGAACCAGATGCAGGCAAATAAAAACATTTCTAAATGGGACATTCAAAAATTCTCTCTTCTTTTCCATGGCAGCCTTCTTCAGTTAAAAGCAAAATACATAAAGCTTGAAATCATTGAGGAAAAGCAACTATTGTAAAGCAGCATTATTTATTATAATGTATTCTTTTTATGCCTTTTGCGGTATACTTAGCTGAGTATCACTACTCTAAGAAATCTGATCCAGGTTATATCATGAGTCTATGAAGTCACTGTATCATTTGGTCTGTATTCTTTATTGACAAGATCTATAGGTTCTTAACCCTTAATAGAAATCCAAAGACATTCAGAAACCATTATGTTGCTTTTAAGAGCATATAATGCTGGTGGCTTGAAGTATTCTAGACTTCCTTAATCAAGATCCTGAAGAACTTTTATATTCTAAATATCACTTTTCAATGATTATAACTGGGAAACAGCTGATCATCTTCCTTAAGATACAATTATCTTTACTTTTTTGTGTTCTGAGGTGCAGCACAGACACAAAACAGGAAATCCTAACCTTAGGATTGGATTTTTACTAAGCCTCAGGTTAGTTGGCAGGAAAGATGAAGCAATTACCTTGTGGCCCTGAATAGTAAATTTCTGCTAGTTGTGGCTATAGAGAAGCGCCAAAGTACTGGAAGACACAAAGACAAAAATATGAATAGAGCTTACTTTTTATTAGAGATAGTAAAATAGAATATATATTGTTTGCTGTTACCACAAAACAATATAGGGACAGTGGGATCACTTGCTACAGGTATGAGTGAGGATATTCTGTTGCGCAGAGAGAGGAAGACAAATAGCTGTATTTCCATCTTTGGGAATCAAATCATTTGAGAGGCAAAGGCAAAAGCAAGAGATTTGTCCTTGAAAGAACCCACCAAAGGCAAAATCAAAAGAGCGTGAATATGAGCATTCACAACATAATTGACACTGCTGAGCCAATTTCAGCCTAATGATTAGCTTCCCACCAATCAAATTTGGGGATATAACATTTAAATCTAACATCTGAAATTAATTTAATGACCCATACATACCAAGTCTCTTAACATTAATTTCTCAAATCACCTAATTAGTCTATCAGTCAGTATGTCCTGATTGATTACTGGAACCTCAGCATTTTAACAATTGTAAGTTCCCTGGTCTATTAGGATTTATTCAATTTCCATAATAAGGAAGCATCTATATTAGGAGGATTTAGTGAATGAGAATTATCATTTAAGAAGTTCTCCAATAAATAATCACAGGACAATATCCCAACCAATGAAAACTATAAATTCTATTATTTTATCCAAGCAGAAACTCTGGGCAACAGTAGTACAGTAACACTCTTGGCGCTGTGTAAGGCAAGTACATTTTACACATGGCAGAGACTTTATGGGTAATGTACTGAAGCTTTGCCCATATTATTTCATTCACAGGACAAGCCTTTGTGTGGTGCAGCAACTAATAGTGGTGGCTCTAATTCCCAATGTCCTTGTCCACCAGTAGTCTAATATCCTGGGCAACTGTGGTAAAATTGACTCTCTGGTGCTTGACACTATATTAAAGTGAGAATTCAGCCTTTTCCCTAATTGGCAACTGTAAATTGACACTTTTAATTAACAGATCTTGATGTTCTGAGAACTTTTAATATAAAAAATTAAGCTTTACAGCTATAGTATACTAAAGTGACCCCAGAGAGCTCAAAATGCAATATAAACAGTACCTTAATCAATGATAATAAGGAGAAAAAAGCAATTATTTCTCATTTTACTATGTAATTTACACTCTTTATTATAAAAATATTTTTGATTACCTTAAAAAATTGAAATTCCAATGAAAAATAAACACAAACACAACAATAGAAGTTATTCAAAATATAAAGAAATATTAATACTTAGTTGATATAGTTTATATAAGTGCATGTGAATATCTTATGTTTTACTTATAAATTAACAAAAATTAAGACATTTCATTCACTTTCAACTATGAAAATTCATCTCAAAATCACTATATACATAAAATAATCAGTAATAACTAAAATAAATAAAAATATAAATAATTTAAAACTAAAAAGTAAAATTAAAGCTAAAAAAATCAAAAGTTAAAACCATAGAAGCAAGCAAGTTTACTATTTGCCCTTCTTCCCCTTTTTTCATTTTAGCCCCTTCCAGGAGGGCAGTGGCAATAAGCTCAAGCTGCTTCTTCAGCTCAGAGGCCTTTTATTTGTGCTTAGCTGCACCCTGGATGGCCTTGGTGAAGAGGGTGTAGCGAGTTGTAGGCTTGGTGGGAAGACATGGTTGGCCAAGTCACACAGCTTAAAGATGGTTTTCTCCTTCTTGTGCTGCAGAAGAGAGAAGAACTTGTTAAACTTTGGGTGAAGCCCAAGGTTGGTCTTGAGATGCTTGTGATAAGCCTCTAACGTCAAAGTGGTCTTGAGCTCACCATTCACCGCCTCCTGGTACACATTCCAACTGGCCTTGGCTCTGGCCTTGCCTTGCCTCTGCGTGACAACCTTCCCAATCCACTGGGGCTCAAAGTACTCTAGGAAAGGCCTGAACTCTGGATGCTTTGCTATGTAAGGATTCTTTGAGAGCACCTCAAACCCCTGCACAGTGTGCTCTGGCTTTAAAAAAGCTAAGGCACTGAATTGTGCCAGCACAAATCTGCAGGTGTCCAAAGTATCCCTCTGGCTCAACCTAATAAGCTTGGTGTGGGCCTGCACATTACGAGCAACTGCTTGGCAGAAGTGAGACACCTTTACCTTCCCGCTGAACAGCTGCTTGAATGCATTGAACTGAGCAGGCTTGAAGTCCATAATGCACACGCGAGGCCCAAGAGCTCTTAGCCTCGCCTTTTCCTCTGAGTCCAGGGTGGCCTGGTCCTTGTCAGAGGCAGGTGGGTTAGCGTGGGTGTAGGGGATCTTTTTGACTTTGTTGTTGTTGGGGGGAAGAAGGGATAGTGCCTTGAAAAGGATGGATAAAGCATGGGTATATATGGCCTCAGTGGCCCCAGGGAGAAGGAAGAAGACGAGTGAAACTACCTGGGTATCAATATGGACATGAATCATCCAGAGCTGTTTGAACATCTTGGGGCAAGTGGCAAAGGTATCATCAGCTAGCCAGGTTGAAGCCCTTTTCAACTCCAGCAGGTTCTGTTGAGTTGTGTAGCAGATTATACAGTCTTTGGTGCTGGTCCCATTGTCATGAAGAGGGAAGCACTCCCCACTTGGAAGCTGCTTGAGCTCATGGGTGAGTGTAAGCTCTGATAAGACGTCTGAGGCCTTGGGGGGAGGGGTATTGGCGGCAATCCGCTTATTGCTGATAAATTTGACCAACTGCTCCTGTGTTGATACCAAATTAAGATTGTTAGTTTTAGATGCTGCAGGGCCTTTATTGCCAGATAAGAAGCCTGGAGGTCAGGGGAGGTAGGGATTACTTTAAAAAGGTACCACTTAAGCATCCAAGTGATTAGATGATTGGTGAGCTCACAAGTGTGCTCCTCTTTCTTGGCAGTTACCTGCTCCCAGCCATTGGTGTTCAGCCGGGCCCCACAAGTCTTATTTTCACAAACAAAGTGCTTTCTTTTACTTTGCCGCTTTTGGTTGTTGCAATTGAATATGTAGTTGTCAGCAACGCAAACAGGGCCGCCCTTTACAGACATAATGGGGAAGTAGCAGGGGAAGCACTTGGGAACTTTGAGCTCCCCATCCACATTACAGATGATTTTTATGGCCAGTGAATCCCAAGCCATTTTAACAGAAGCTTTGAGTTTCTTGGAGTACTCCTCAGGCTCATCTTGGGGGTCAGATGAGGGAGGGGGAAGAGCCATCAGGAGGGGGAGAGGAAGGGTTCTTTGAGGCCTGCTTGGATGCCTCCTTTTTCTTACCAGAAGAAGAGGTGATGTGACAGATTCAAAAAATTCATACTTGCTTCTTCATTACCTGATCTGACTCTTTTATGGGTTGACAGGAATCCTTTATGTAAGCTTTGATGAGCTTGGATTCCAGGCAAGCAATTGTGGTGTTAAACTTGTCATCATCTGGTGATCACTTTCACGTTTTTTGCTTCCCAAAATCTTAGCTGCAGACCATCTCTTTCATTCTATAGTAGCTTTTTTTAGTTAAAAGCCAAAAACACAAATCATAAAAAGATTGAGGGGAAAGCAACCATTGTAACAAATGAGTATCATTTTTATTAATTATTATCATGTTTTTATTATATACCGATTGGGGTACATTTGGATGAAAAACCCTCTGGTTCTGGAATCACACCTTGATTCCTATCACATGTTTTATGATATAGCAGTGTCATCCAATCCAGATCTTTACCAAAAAGATCTCAACACTCTTAACCTATAAGAATGCGCCATAATACATTCCAGAATCACCTGATTTCTTCTGTGGGAATATAAGCTTTGGCTTGAAGCATTCTGGACTTCCGGCGCCAAACCCCTGTGGAATATACATATTCCTGATCCAAGATATCCTTGTTCCAACCAGGAACCAGTAGATTAATCCTAAATGTAAATACACCATTGTCTACATTTAGCTGTTTTTTGCATTTAATGGTTTTTTGTGTTAAAACCCCATTAAAACGCTTTGAAACTCAAACCAGGCGCCACTGCTGCGCCCAGGAACTTTCCCAGGCGGCGCCCCAGCACCTGAAACATTCACTTGGCAGCGCCTCAGTGCTTTACAAATCAATTAGGCGGCGCTTCTAACCTAATTAATTGGCAAAAACGGCACTTTTAACCCAAAATTTGGGGGTTTACTTTTAGTTAACCTTAACCAAAATTCTTGACACAGTCAAGGTAATTGAACAATATAATTAAACCCTCATTAATTATATTCCCAGCATTTATTAATTACCCCCAGTTAATTAATTTGTTTGAAGACACCAAGTCTTCACTTGACACAGTCAAGCCCATTTTGGCCCTATGATTAAGTCCTCATTAATCATATTCAAGGGTATCAATTAATTAAACTTCCCAGTTAATAAATTGCGTTTGTGACATCTAGTCTCATAATCTGAATTATTCAGATTATTCATTTTGGCCCTCAATTAGTATAGAATAATTGATTCCTGGGTATCAATTAACCTCCATGGTTAATTAGATGGTTTGAGACACCTAGTCTCATAATCTGAATTTTCAGATATTCATTTTAGCCCTCAATTAGTACAGCCTAATTGATTCCTGGGTAATCCATTACTACGCTGGAAAGTCTCTCCAAGGCCAATCCTATTGTTTTGAATTTCAACCTATTAAATTATCACAATTCAACATCTTTGTGAAACCACAGTCCACCGTGACTGTAGTACAGTCACAGGTGGGCTCCTTGGCAGACTTTGCCTTCCTAGTACAGCATTCCTTGGTGGGCTCGGAGTTGGCCTCTAACTTGTAAAATGAGTGATCAGTGAGAGAGTCATCACTTTTATTTGAGGACTTGGGGGAAGTTGAAGATGAGGGAGGAGATGAAGTAGGAGGAGATGGGGTGGGGGAGATGGAGTTAGAGACTTTTCCTTTTCAGGCTTCTTGGCACACTTGGGGGTGGAGGCAGTTTCTTTTGAGCCCTTTGAGGCCTGGCATTTGGTAGGCTTGTTGGATTTAGATGATCTTGGCTAAGAAAAAAATTATTTTTTGAGATATTCCAGTATGAAATATATGAAACACAAAGAGGTAAAGAAAAGCAAAAGTTAAATGAAAATATGCAAATAAAATTTTGTTTATCAAGAAAAAACATAACAAAGTAAATAGAAGTAAAATAGAAGCTCAAAGTATAGATATAAAGGTTAAAACATAGAAAATGGGTGAATTTATGATTAAGCATCAAAGATGTTAGGTTCAGCATAACATCTTAGTGCTAAATCAATGTAAAAGTATAATTAAAAAACAAAAAAGTATATAAAATTTATATGGAGAGTAGCAGGAAGAGTAGTAGATTATAATTACAAAAAATTATTACGTGTAATTTTTTTATTGGGAGTTAAAAAATCAAAACATAGTAAGGTGTCAAGTTCAGCACTGTTGATCAGCTGGGAAAAGCTGAATTCTCACTGTTGAGTATGCCAGAGTAGAGCGGAAAAATCAAATTTACTATGTTTTTTACATATAAAACTTGCTTAAATTTAAATTGGGTTCAAAAGTTAACCCAAAAGCAAGGCAGTTTTGTATGCTCAAAAATAAAAAATACAACATAAGTTAAAAAAGTAAATGAGTAGGAAGGTGTTTATTAGTGATTAGGGCATGCTGTGAGGAGCTGGGAGTGAATTATTTACCATAGTGTTGGTTAAAACGTTAAGAAGCTCTCTGTACTAATCCCCAAGTTAAAGTGTCAAGTGGGTGTGTATTGAGTGGCGCTCATAGTGTGTCACATATTAATTTAGCCTTAATTCCAAGCCTTTGATTAGTTAAATCCAAAACCAATCAGGTATCAAGTGGATAGAGTCAAACAAAGAAAGTGTCAAGTTTCAGTTTTTTATAAATTACATATGAAATCTCTTAATAAATTGGGCTTAATTTATGTGGTACCACTTAATCCAAAAACCTGGGAATAACATAATGTAAAACAAGTGGGGTATTTGATTAATATCTGTCAGGAATTTATACTTACTTTGTTCTACCCTGTCAATCTTACTGGCCTGCCAAGCCATTAATTGGAGAAACTTCTGATATATTACCAGCGGGCTTAATTGATCTGAGAAGCCTTAGTATTATAGATTTGGATCACCCAGTACAAGAACAACCAAGAATAAAATGGTCTTCCAATTATGACTGGTTCTCAATTGTCTAGAGTTATTCTGTAATACTCTGGCAAACCGCTGATTTAAAGAACATGAGTTTCTCTGAGTATCCAAAAGGGTTGTTATCAATTTGCACTGGCAACCCGCTGGTGCTACTGCAAATTCCTGCTATTAAAGGCACTTAGGAATGGTATACTATGCGGTAAAAATAGAGCCATATAATAGCGCCGCCACTGCCTGCATGATCACGCATGACTATATTACAACCAGTGTCCTGCGCAAGATCTAATTAATTGAATCCCATGCAATTTCATGGATGCCTGACTCTGGGGAATGATGCTGGTGGTCTGGGGATGGAAAGACTACCAATAAAGAGTTAGATGTGCCAGATGATCTTATCCTGGCAAGAGAGCGCTAGCTCTATAAAAGTCCTTTCATTGGAATAATGGGAGGCAGACAATTTTGAAGATCCTACTGTAGAACGTTTTTGCATTAGAAGAATAGATCCAAGTTTAAAGACCATAGTCAGTGCTCAAAGAACTTAGCAAGCCGCCAGCGTAGAAAGTTGCTTGCTAGTTGCCTCCCTTGACATTGCTAGCCGTCTTCTTGCCAAGGAAATCCCAGACATTGCAGAAACACTTTTCTTCATACAAGCACTTTAATAAACACAATGTCCAAGATTTCATCTATACTTAATAAAGCAAATTGTAATCAGACCGCCAGGTCTGAGAGCAGAACCAAAATTTCTGACAATGTCTATACCACTAAATTCAGTATAGTAGCGCTTGGGAGCTTAATCAATGCCTATGGACACTAATAATAAAAATATAATAGTAAATAATAAAATTTATATAAGTACATATTTGTTTTATTAATAAAATTAGGATTTGACTTAAAAAGTGTTGAACTGACCACTTTTTGTTTTATAATGTTATCACAGGTTTTTTATATTATTAAATTTACTTATAAATTATCCCTTAAATTGTTCTTTTAGTCAACCAATTTATTAAACAGAGTCAAATCCAATTAAATTTAATTTGGGTTTTGTTTCAAACCTCTATATTACTAGTAAAAATTAGCTTAAAACCAGTTAAGCCAAAAATACTAATAGATTCACATATGCGGGACCCAACTCCCTGGTACTCAACAAAGTGTTGAGTACCAGTGAGTTGGACTTACCACAGTTGCCTACCCTGAGGGTCTCCTGAAGTAATGGGGCAAACTAAAAACTCAAATAATAGCTGTAGCAATTTTTTTGAATTTCAGTTCCAGAACCCTTCCCTAGCCCTGGTATAATTACTTGATATTTTTTCACATCTAGTATATATTATAAATAAAGCCAAGTTTTTTTGAATCAATACAAAGTGAGTTATTGAGGATTATTTGATACCTTTTGGGGATCTGTTGTGGTGAACAACAAATATGTAAAATTTGTAGTAATTAATCAACCAAGAGATGAAACTTAATTTGCTTGATTCAACTATTTAAAGGGAGATTTGCGGATTTGCAGATTTTGAATAACAGCTGGGACATTATTTTTCTTGTTATGCCTAGGCGCCAGATTGGTTATTTTATAACTTAATCACATTATTCATATTCAAATTATTCAGAAAGAGTAAAATACAATCAATCCCAAATATTTAATTGATCTTGGGCTTGGGTGATTTTTTAAAAAATAATTCATTGATTTTATAATTGAAAATTGCAACTTATAGTACTACTGAAAATATCTTAAGTGCTACTACAAACCAAAAATATTTATGATGAGTTGCATGGGAGAGTAATAGCAGCCCCAAAGCTATAAATGCTATTACCCTATCTTTGGCTCATCATAAATATTCTTAGTTTGTTTCAGAAAAAAAGGTTGTTGTTTTTGAAAGACTGATAACTCTATTTAAAATACACCCTCTAGTAAGCTGCCCTACTTCATGAACTTGCCCCAATACACTACTAGCATCTTCTGATATTTTTGTTTCTCTGGTATCATCACGTGATTTCAAATGATAAAATATCTCAGAATATTCTGAGAAGCTTTCAAATGTTAAAGGTGAAGTATATAACTTCCCATCTTTCATCAAATATGAAAGATTAATGCGCAGATTTTTAACTTCAAGCTCTCTTTTTATAGGCCTAAATTTCCTTTCATAAATATAAAAAAATGCTTTTTGGGAAACAATTGAACCAGTTAAAGATGAATTGTATAATTCTTTTCTTCTTTCTTCTTTCTCACAAATATTTTTTAGATCATTAATGTTGTTAATATAAAGTACATTTTCTTTTTCCTTTAAAATTTTTGATATTACACCAAAGTGACCATCAACAATGCTTTTTCCATGGCATTCAACAAAACGGTTATATTTTATGGAACCCTTAATATATTTAGGTGCCTCTTTAAATAAGTAATATAAAAATTCATATGATCTAAAATGATTTCCATTATCTGTCCATACTTTTATATTTTTTATTTTTTTAAATCTATCTAATTTAAGAAGACTTATTAGACATTCACCTGAAAATAAAGAATCATGTGATAATATTTGAGACAAAAAATCATGATATTCATATTTAATTTTATTGTTTTCTTTAAAAACTAATGCAAACCCTAATAATGAGATTGGTTTTTTTGAATAAAAACAATTATTGGTCTCAATTGGACCACCTCCAACCTTTAAGTTTTCTTTATAATCTATAACTACAACACAAGACTCATCATCTAGTTCATTAATATCTTTTTTATATTCACAATTTTGATGAACATAAAAGTCTTGGTGCTGATTAATAGTCTTTAAGTCATTGTCTATAGATTCTGGTAATGGTAAGTTTTTACTTTCACATTCTTCCTTCTTTTTTTCTAGTGAATTTTTTAAATTACAAATATTGCACATATCAGTTTGTTTTTTACTTTTTATTATATTTTTAGGGATTAATTTATAGTAAGTAGAAATTGAAACTGAAATTTCATTTTTTATTTTCATATTTTCATATATTTCTTTTTTTGTTTTAAGTAGAGAGTATTTAATTTCAGTTGAGTAATTACTCATCTCTTTTTCTATATCTTTATAAATTTTTTCAGGCACTTTTTTTGTAAACTGGCTTGTTTCAAAAGAATTTTCCAGCAATTTTTTAATTATTTTTTTAGTTATTTCTTTTTTTTAATGAATAGTTATTATTTTTTTGGCTTTTTTTGTTTAAGCTTACATTTTTATTTTTATTTATTTTTCTTGAGTATTCAAACTCACTTTTGGTTATATTAAACCCCATATCATTAAGCTCTTTTAAAGAGTAACTGGAAGTAACCAGAGATCGCAAGGCTGGGAGATGTTTTTGGGGAGAAGATTTCATGAGATCCTTTAAGTTTTCAATGAACTCATTGCCTTTTTGATTTTGAATAGTTGGCAGGAACTGAGCTTTCCCAAATTCAGTTTGAGTAAGGAAGTGCTTGATGAAATTATCAAGATCATCACCAGCAATAAAGAGGAATGCCTTTTTTAACATTGCAATTCTCTCTCTTTTTGTTGAAGCTCCCAAGGAAAAAAAGGGTAGCATGGAAGAAGTAAATTTAACTGAGGACATGGTAGTATTTTGAATCTGTAATTAGGTCAGATCTTTGATGTGTGCCTTAATGATGGAGTAGTTATGATCAGAATGTGGTCTTTGAATTGGGTTATTTGGATTAGAAGCTTTGTGGTACTTTAGCTCTTATATACCAAGCTAAATGACACCATTCTGAAAGAAATGGTGTGATAGCTTTTATTATAGTTTGAACTTGAATTTATGTTTGCAGAAATTAATTAAATACCCAGTTTTCATGCACAAGTGATATATGTGAAGCAGCTAAGCATTATTATTACATCATATCCTCTTTGTAATCAATGCAAATCAATTAAAATGATGTATTCAGTTAATTGTAACTCTTCCGCATATTTTTAAAATGATAAAATATTAAAGAATTCCATTTAATGAATGCTCAATTTGAGGTTCGAAGCTCACTTGAACCTTAAAATCAATCTAAACAGTGATAAAAACATCCTAACTTCAAACTATCATAAAATCCTAGAGAATTGAGCTTTTTAAATAAAATAAAATGCGAAAATAAAGCTCTCAATCTTATCTTTAATTTCGTCAAATAAAAAACATCTGTTGTGTATTCAAAAAAAAGTATTTATTAGCTTTGAAGTAATCTACTTTATATCATTAGATATAATCATATAATAAAATCTGGATTATGCTCTTTTAAATTACTTTTGCTTTAATATTGAGCATAGTATACATATTAAAATTTTTACACCAATAGAAAGATAAGATTCTTAGCTTCATTTTGATAGTTTACAGTGTGAAAAAATATTAATTTTTCATTGAGTTATTAATGTTTTAAATATAAATTGTGTAATTAGTTACTTTTTCAAAATCGAACTGTGTTATGCTGCGACTTGAGCAGCATGTGCATTAGAAAATGGCCTAATCTCTAAAATAATGACCCATATTAATGATCAGAAAATCATAATCACATTTGAAGCAAATGATAAACAATAGAAAAACTGACACATTAAACTTTTGTATATTCTGTATTTCAAATGGTACTCAGTGTCAGGGATCCAGTCTTGGGCAGCCGGCCCGTTGTTTTCAGGGGTAACTTGGGCCAGATTTTTTGCAGGCAATGTCCACCACAAGAAGGGAGCTAACTTTAAAAGGTAGGAGGCCAACTTCCCCACCCAAGACCACGGGCCTGCGGCTGGGATTATAGTGTCAATCACCCCTGTGAGGGTGATGTACACAATCCCAAACAGCTTGCCAGAATGGTCGGTTGGGAGGTTGGGCAAGAAAGCAGACATAGGTTTTGGGGTCACAGGCGTTCCATGGACAGGTTGTAAGCAGAGAGATAGTTGAATTTCCCTTGAACAACTTGGGTGTTGAAAATATCTACAGACCTTGTTGGTTGTATCTAACTGTGGATTGTATGCAGGCCAGGGGATCAATATTGAGTATCTTTTCTGAGGTATATTCCTTGTATTCAGACTTCAGAGGGTAGTCAGTAAAGTGGACGGGTCCAAAGGGTACACCAGGAGGACAAAAAAAGCGGGCAGTGGGCCAGGAGATCTCAAACTGAATTAGTAGAAAGCAAATAAAAAATAAGGCAATAGCTGTATGAGCCAAATTAACATAACCTTTATTCAAAAATGGCAATAAGTTTAGAGCGCAGGGTCTTTGGGTCTATATAGTACCCCACCTCCAAACTTAACATTTTCCATGGGGGGTTCATCAAGGCATTGAGAAGTGTAGGGCCAGGGGAAATGGGTGCTTAGGTCCAAAGGCAAAAAAATGGCACTTGGCCTGGGAGTTCTTTCATTGGTCAGGAATCTTGATTTGGCTACCTGATTATCTTGCTTTAGTGTTGAGTTCATGGGACTGGGCCGCAGGCCCGTGCCTCTTTCCTGGGTTGTCTCTTGATTGGTTGCTGGTGTAGACTTCAAGTTTAAAAAGCTAATAGTTGCCAAATCAGTACCTCCATTAGGCGCTGTGATCAATCCTCAATTTGGTGTGATGCTTTCTTTGGTTTGGCTCTTTTTACCGCATGGGTCAACCTTCTCAATATCAGCTTGAGGGGACTTGATCCCAGAAAAACGCAGGTGGGTGGTCCTGCAGTCCACAAGCCTGGTGGCCCAAAGGAATCCAGGGTCAGGGTTCAATTCCTGCTCCCAGGCCTGGGTTTCCAGAAAGGAAGAATTGTCAATCCTAAAACTCAGATGTATATTATTCACAAATAAAAAGCTTGCTAAGAACACATAATCACATAATAAAAAGCGCATAAAGGTTGAGAACACACCAAACAAAACTAAACAAACAACATTGAATTTCAGTTTATTTTGGATAAAAAAGTTCAAAAAGAAAAAGAAATAACCACAAATAATTAAGCTCATTTTATTTAATAAATTGATGTATCAATTTAATCCCCAGCATCTTAATTGGATCAATCAAAGATCTGGTAATAATTTTTATTAAGATTCAAACCATATTAAAACTATGAACAAAGTTGATTTCTACCGTTTTTAAAGAATATATTCAATCTTAAAATGGGGTGTTCAAGTGATAGTAATTTTTACTTATTAACACTAAGTACCAATAGCTTGTGACAGTCAACATTCAAGAGCAAGTGGCTAGTAATTATCCTCCATACACCCAGTGCATTCATTTAATCCAAGAGAAAGAAGACGTGATTTTCCTTATGTTGAGACAAATGCCCTATTTTTTAGACACCACTTGGAGAAAACCAATTAACAGGGTATCCCCCTGTCTAGTGCACAAGAAGAAAATGAAATCAATCTTTTAAGAGCCAATGAGACCCCTATGGTACTTTAGAGGATCCAAGAAATCCATGCTTTCTTTTTAATTATCCCAGTCTGGCTCTTTTTGGTATAACAGAGAACTAGTTATGTGAGCTTTGGTGAGCTCGGATTTTAAATGAGTAATTCTGGCATTTATATTCCTGCCATCTGGTGATCACATTCATTCATTTCACTTTTCATAGTCTTATCTGCAGACTATTTTTATATTATTTTATGGTATAATTCTTCCAGTTGAAATCAAAATTTATAAAACTTAATTATTGAGGTGAAAGCAACAATTATTGTAAAGCATCATTATTAATTATATCCATGTTTCTATTGTATATCATTTAGGGTATTATTGACTAAAAAGAACATCAGTTCTGTAATTACACTTGGTTTCCTATAATATGATTCATTACTTAACCGCTTCAATGAATCAATATATTTTACAAAAAGATCCACATGTTTGTAACCTATAAGTACACCCAAGTACATCATGAAATTACATGATTCTATTTGTGGACATGTCTTTCCATGGATTGAAGTATTCCAGACTTTCAGAGCCAAAGCCTTGTGGATACTCCGATTCCTAATACAAGCTTTCCTTGGCTCTAACTAGGAAACATCTGATTTTTCTAATAGTGACATCATTGTCTCAACTTGACACAGCCAAGCCTACTTTAGCCCTATGATTAACAGCATGTTAACCATATTTATATGACTTTATTACTTTATATTAATCATTTTTTACTTAGTTACAACACATTTGCCCTATTATTAACTTCCTGTCAATAACATTAAAGGGTATCAATTAAACTTCCTGGTCAAACAATTGGTTTATAGACAACTAGTATTAAAATAAATTTTGGTCATATTTTTTATTACTCCCTCAATTAGTAAATCCTAATTGATTCCTGAGTACTTCATCACCACTATGATGTTAAACGACTTAATAAAGGGGATTTACTGCTGTTAAATCCTTCTTGATGGGTCTTTATTACCGGTAAATCCCTTCAAATTGAGCAAAACACATTCAAAAAAAATTGTTTTTGGAGAATGTAATGGTAGGCCAAGGGGTTTACTGCTGTTAAATTATTCCAAAGATGAGGATTTTCTTCCAGAAAATTTTCCTAAACCTTTTAATAAAAACAGGGCAAGAAAAATCCAAATTTTGGAAAAATTTAACAACCAATCCTATTGTCTTAATTTAAACTTATGAAATTAATCACAATCCAAAAACTTCTGTTTACCACAGCCCATAGTTGTCGCAGTAGATTCCATAATGCCAGGAATTATTTGGCCAAGTAGAAAATCTTAGAAGGCTGGAAAACCTTTAACAAAACTGACTGATTTGTAGACTTGAATCAAACAGTTGATTGAAAATGGGTTACAGCTGCCCCAGTTTTCCATTCAAATCTGATTCCCCCAGAAGTTGACGTTGATAAATTGACATAATTTAAGGGTCACCTGATATGAGCTTATTAATCAGCATGGTCATCAGAAGTTTTTCACTCAATTTTTCTTTTCAAACTGGAATAGATACTCACTTGACAATGCAGAAGGAATATGAGCCAAGGATCCAGGTGGTATTGCTTAGTCAAATTTTGATATATATTGAATAATTTTCACTGTTTCAATTCTTAAGAGTTGAGTCCTCCCAAAATTTTACTCAATAAAATCAAATATCCTCTGGTCTAACTGTATTTTAAGAAATACATCCAGTAGTTGGGTTGTTGTGTTACATCCCCTAAAATCTGATCCTCAGCAGAATCATCACTGGCAGATGGGGCCCAGTCATTGGTACTTTGTTGTTGGCACCACCCAATGTTAATTCAATGCCTACCAATTTTGGAGTTGTTCCACCCGTCTTTGAAGCTGAAAATCTTGTTGTATCTCAATGTCCTGAATTTTATTCTGAAGACTCTCTGATGTTTTCCCAGGCTATTTATCTTGGACTTCTTTGGTTAGGATTAATATTTTTACTTAATCCTAGTATCACATTTGGAAATTTTATAAAACAGTATCTGAAACTGCATTGGTGGTTAATCATTAACTCCATGTGTATTTGGGTGGTGAGTCCCCACCACTTGAAGACAGCTTCTTACTATCCTATAATTTCTGTCACACTTGTGGGTTCTATAAATAGCAGTGGCACCTTGGCTTGCTGCATCCCAAAAGAGATTCATGTTATACCAACCAATGAGCATTCACCTCCAGGCCCAAGTATGCAAATTCCAGTCAAAATTATAAGTTTAACTGAATTGACGCCATCAGATCTCTGGTGGCACAAAAGGCCATAAAATTACCAGTAAGTATAGATAGTGAGGAGGAGAATCCCTCCTCACTGTTGAAATCCTAAATAAAAAACTTTATGCCCATGACCCATTATTTTCTTGTATCAATTATCTATTTTTGCACCAATATAATCATTTGGTTTGCATCTATTTGTGAATCCACTACACAATACAACCACGCCTATCTGTTTCCTCCTGGCTCTGCTCCTGTCACTTTGGTTAAGCCACCTTGCGCCATCAACTTGGAGTTCTTCCACCTTCACCACCTGGATCTGTCTCCTGGCCACTCTAGAGTGCCAATTCCGTCTACCGTGAAGGAGATTTCCTCCACAACTCCCTTGCCTAACATGCCTCCTTCTCAGGACTTCAGTAAGTTGGGTTTAGTCATATCACAGTATTAGGGCTGGCCAACCAAGTTGTGCCTCATACTGGGAGTTGGTGTTCCCCAGCTACTGCAGTCAATTACCTGGTCAGGATTGCATCTATTGTGTAAATGGCCTTCCAGGCCTGGCCCACCTCCCCTGTGGGAGTCCATCCAGACTCTGGTATGGGCTGTGACAGGAACCCAATCCAAATTTTTTGAATGCAAAGTCATGAATTCAAAATTATCCCAGCATTAAGTAGTAGTGATTCTTCCAGATAAAGATGCATACCTAGCCACTGCAAATACCTCACCCCACCCCCTCATGAAGGTGTTCCTCTGGAACTGCTGATCCCCCTTTTACAGTGGTTTATTTTTGGCTTTTCTCATTTTTATGATTGTAAGGCCCATTTAAAAGTCAATATTTCAGAGCAATCTAAATAAAGAAATTAGGGAGGGAAAACGCTTAAATTACATTTCTAAATACAATCAATCAAACCCTCAAAGAACTCTCAATCATCCTATATTATCTTTTAAAATCATCACATTTTTAAACACCAAATAGTATCATCTCACACATGTGAGCAAGATATTTGAACAATTTGCTAAACATAAGCTTTATACAAAACTCACAAAACTTCAGTTTATGCAGAAGGAACTCTTGGTCCTGTGCAACAACTTCTGCAATGATAGCATCAATGTCATGCCTTGCTACAGAATATTTTTTTTAATTTGAAAATTATTTTCCCTTTAAGATTCCTTTAGGAATCTAAGTTGAATTTTAAAGTTAGTATTTTAAATGAGTCTTTTTTACCTATTATTTTGCTTGACTTTTTCTTGGATTTCAAGAGCTACTCTTGTGATGCTTCAAGAGTTTTGCAACCATTGTCTCTTACCTATATCTTCTTCAAACAGAGTGTAAGCTTTGTTCTGGTTTAAATATTTTCAAACTTCCCCTATCTCTTATTTTCCTAAACTTCTTGTTGCAGGTTACAACCTACTTAAATTTAAACATATAAACAAAACACAATAAAGAAGAGTAGGCTTCACACCAAAAAAACTAAGTTTTCCCTTGCTTCAGGTTTTTTAACACTTTAAAGTTTAAAGCTATAGATTAACTTCAATTTAATTTTGTTCTTTTTTTGAAAGGTTTTAAATCTCTAAATTTTACTTAAATTACAACTTTGAATTCACTCTTACTCTTTTCTAAACTTAAATCTTTCAAAATAATTTTAAAATTCCAAGTTAGAAATTAAGTTACCTTACAATTCCTTTAACCATCATTTTACAAAGATACTAAAATCACTTCAGAATTAATGTGGTTAGATTTTTTAGTTTAAAATTAAATTTTAGTTATCATGGAGAGGTTAAATCAGCAAACTGCTGCTTTACTTTCAAATTTCTTTAATTTTAAGGATAGCTTGTACCAATTTATGACCTGCTATTTACATGGTGAATTTCTGAATATTGATATACCACTTGCAACTACTAGAAACTTGTTGGATATCTTATCTGTTGTAAATTGTACTATTAATGCTATTTTGATTTGCCCTTTGAATATTGATAGTTGTGAAGATTTGACTGGTTTTGCCTTTGAGTTTGGAAATTCCTTGCCTTCTGCAAATGGGTCTGGTTCAATATCCACCCATTCTGGATTATTGTACCTGTCTGTGGTTGATCCTGGTATGACCTTATCCCAGCGTGACCCCCTCAGCCACTCTGTCTTCCTATTGAGTGATCCCCGCTTCCTGTCAACTATTTAAAGTAGAATCATTACTCCTAATAAAGACAAGTATATCCACATTTGTGTTGGCTTTTATAATCTTCAAGCTTTTCCTGTCCTTTCTGCTAAAAGGACTTTTATATCTTGTTTTCCAGGAAATTAAGGTATGTGTCCTTAATTTTGCCCTGAAGGCTAACCCAAGGCTAGCTTTGAACCTCAAATCCTTTGTAATAAAGATTTCCCGCTGTGTCCTCCAGGATGTCTCCCCTAGAGCCAAACACAATAAAATGGTGCTCACTAAAGGGGCTGCAAGCCCCTTGGTTACCCTGTTCCTATGCGCATTCTCTGGTCCCTCTCCCTTTGTTTCTAAAGTACCAGATCAACCTAAAGTTTCTAGTCCCCCTCTAGATGAAGACATCACCAATGCTCCTGCAAATCCTATGGTATTGGTTCTGTCTCCTGGGCCCTTGTGGGCCCCCCTTCCCTGCTTTCTCTCTCAACTATGAGCAAGCCTGTGCTGCCACCTGCTCCCTTCTTCACTCTGGCACGGTAGCCATGCACTCTATCCCTGGCCTCTGTCCCGGGTACGCCTCCAAAGACCTGTACTCCCTCCTTTTAAACTTTGGTCTCCCCCCTGCGTTGATGGAATCCATGGATACTATTGGCATGTTGGTTAGCCGGCAACTGTGTTAAGTTTGACTCCCTTAAAATTGACTCCCTTGAACTTGACACTATAGTAAAGTGAGAATTCAGCTTTTGCCCTGATCGACAACTGGAAATCAACACTTTTTTAATTAACGGATCTTGATGTACTGAAAACTTTTAATATAAAAAATTAATCTTTACAGCTATGGTATACTAAAGTGACCCCAGAGAGCTCAAAAAATGCAATAAAATTAGTACCTTATATTAATAGAAATAAGGAGAAATAAGCAATTATTTCTCATTTTACTATGTAATTTACACTCTTCATTATAAAAATATTTTTTATTACCATAAAAAATTAAAATTCCAATGAGACAAAAATAAACAAAAACACAACAAATAAAGTTATGCAAGTTTGAAGAAATATTAATAATTATTTAATATAGTTTATATAAGCACAACTGTGAATATCATATGTTTTATTTGGAAATTAACAAAAATTAAGATATTTCACTTACTTCCAACTATAAATATTCATCTCAAACTTACCATGTATACATAGAACAAACACTGCTATCTAATTAAATTAAAAAAATTAAAAATTAAAACTAAGAACTAAATGATCAAAGCTAATAAGTAAAAATTAAAGTTAAAACATTAAAAGTTAAAAGTAAAAATCATATAACCGAGCAAGCAAGCAAGTTTATTCTTGTCATTCTTTCCCCGTTTCATCTTGGCCCCTTCCAGGAGGGCAGTGGCAATAAGCTCAAGCTGCTTCTTAAGCTCAGAGGCCTTGTATTTGTGCTTGGCCGCACCCTAGATGGCCTTTGTGAAGAGGGTACAGCGGGTTGTTGGCTTGGTGGGGGGACACAGTTGGAGAGATCACACAGCTTGGAGATGGTTTTCTCCTGCTTGTGCTGTAAGAAGGAAAAGAACTTATTGAATTTTTGGTGGAGCCCAAAGTTGGCTTTGAGGTGTTTGTGGTAAGCCTCTAGCGCTGATGTGGCCTTGAGCTCACCATTCACTGCTGCCCGGTACACATTCCAGCTGGCCTTGGCACAGGCCTTGCCTTGCCTCTGCGTGACGACCTTCCCAATCCACTGGGGCTCAAAGTACTCAAGGAAAGTCTTGAACTCCGGGTGCTTCACCATGTAGGGATCCTTTGAGAGCACCTCAAACCCCATTGCAGTGTGCTCTGGCTTTAAAAAAGCCAAGGCACTAAATTGTGCCAGCACAAATCTGCAGGTGTCTGAAGTATCCCTCCGGCTCAACCTACTAAGCTCTGTGTGGGCCTGCACGTTACAAGCAACTGCTTGGCAGAAGTGGAAGTGGCACCCCTGCACCTCCCTGCTAAAAAGCTGCTCAAATACATTGAACTGAGCAGGCTCAAAGTCCATAATGCATACGCGAGGCCCAAGAGCTCTCAGCCTCGCCTTTTCCTCCGAGTCTAGGGTGGCCTGTTCCTTGTCAGAGGCAGGTGGGTTGGCGCAGATGTGGGGGGGGAGTCTCCTGGATTCATCATTGTTGGCAGGGGGAAGGAGGGCAAGTGCTTGGCAGATGATGGAGAACACACGGGTATATATGGCCTCAGTGGCCCCAGGAAGAAGGAAGAACGCGAGTGGAATCACCCAGATGTCAATCTGGGCATGAACCATCCAGAGCTGCTTGAACATCTGGGGGCAAATGGCAAAGGTACCATCAACTAGCCAGGTTGACGCCCTTTTCAACTCCATCAGGTTCTGCTGAGTTAAGTAGCAGATTATACGGTCCTTGGCTGCAGGACCGTCATCATGAAGCAGGAAGCACTCCCCACTAGGAAGCTGCTTAAGCTCATGAGTGAGCGTGAGCTCAGAGAGGACGTCAGAAGCCTTGAGGGAGGGGGATTGGCAGCAATTCTCTTATCACCAATGTACTTAACAAGTTGCTCCTGAGTGGGCACCAACTTAAGATTGTTGGGCTTCAGGTGCTGGAGGGCCTTGATGGCCAGATCTGATGCACAAAGATGGGAGGATGTGGGTATTACTTGCACAAGGTACCACTTTAACATCCAAGTGATCAGGTGATTGGGGGCTCACAAGTGTGCTCCCCCTTCTCCAAAGTAACCTGCTCCCAGCCCTTGGTGTTCAACTGGGCCCCACAAGTCTTATCCTTGCAGACAAAGTGCTTGCTTTTGGTCTGCCGCTTTTGGTTGCTGCAATTAAAGATATAATTGTCGGCAACGTAACCAGAGCTGCCCTTTACGGACATGATTAGAAAGTACTGGGGAAGCACTTGGGAACTTTGAACTCTCCGTCCACATTGCAAATGTTGTGGATGGCCAGTGGATCCCAAGCCACATGACCAGAAGCTTTAAACTTCTTGGAGTAATCCTCCGGCTCATCTTTGGGGTCAGATGAAGAAGGAGGGGAAGAGCCATTGGGAGGGGGGAGGGGGAGGATTCTTTGAGGCCTGCTTGGATGCCTCCTTTTTCTTACCAGAAGAAGAGGTGGGCTCCTTGGCAGCCTTTGCCTTCTTGTTCCGGCGCTCCTTGGTAGGCTTGGAGTTGGCCTCTGAGTGATAAAATGAGTGGTTGGTAAGATCACCATCTGATTTATTGGGGGAGGGTTTTTGGGGGGAAGGTGAAGGGGATGTAGAAGATGAGGGTGGAGGGGGGGGAGATGGGGTTGGGGACTTTGCAGGCTTCTTGGCATGCTTGGGGGTGGAGGCAGTTTCTTTGGAGCCTTTGGAGGCTTGGCGCTTAGGCTGCTGGCTGTTCTTGCTTGATTTAGTCTAAAGAAAAGTTTAGCATTGTAAATAAAATGATTGAGAAGATATTGCAAACACAAAGAGGTAAAGCAAAGCAAAAGTTGAATGAAAAGTATGCAAATAAAGTTTTATTTATAAAAAAAACATTAAAAAGTAAATAGAAGCAAAATATAAACTCAAAGTGTAGATATAAAGGTTAAAACATAGAAAATAAGTGAATTTATGATAAAGCATCAAAGATGTTAGGTTCAGCATAACATCTTAGTGTTAAATCAATGTAAAAGTTTAATTGAAAATCAAAAAATATATATGAAAATTATATGGAGAGCAGCAAAAAAAGTAGTAGATTATAATAGCAAAAAAAATATTATGTGGAATTTTTTTATTGAGAGTTGAAAATTCAAAACATAGTAAAGTGTTGAGTTTAGCACTGTCAAACAGCCAGAAAAAGCTGAATTTTCACTGTTGAGTATGCCGGAGTCAAACAGAAACATCAAATTTACTATGTTTTTTACATATAAAACTTGCTTAAATTTAAACTGGGTTTGAAAGTTAACCCAAAAGCAAGGCAGTTTTGTATGCTCAAAAATAAAAAATACAACATAAGTTAAAAAAGTAAATGAGTAGGAAGGTGTTTATTAGTGATTAGGGCATGCTGTGAGGAGCTGGGAGTGAATTATTTACCATAGTGTTGGTTAAAACGTTAAGAAGCTCTCTGTACTAATCCCTAAGTTAAAGTGTCAAGTGGATGAGTGTCAAGTGGCGCTCATAGTGCGTCACATATTAATTTAGCCTTAATTCTGAGCCTTTGATTAGTTAAATCCAAAACCAATCAGGTGTCAAGTTGATAGAGTCAAACAAAGAAAGTGTCAAGTTTCAGTTTTTTTATAAATTACATACAAAATCTCTTAATAAATTGGGCTTAATTTATGTGGCACCACTTAATCCAAAAACCGGGGAATGGCATGATGTAAAACAAGTAGGGTACTTGATTAATGTATATACTACCAAATCCAGTATAATGGTTCTTGGGAGCCTAATCAACAACTATGGACACTAATAATAAAAATATAATAGTAAATAACAATTTTTATATAAGTGCATATGTATTTTATTAATAAAATTAAAATTTGGTTAAAAAGTGTCAAACTGGTCACTTTTGGGTTTAGAGTGTCAAACACAGGTTTTTTCATTTCTATTAGTAAATTTACTTATAAATTGCCCCTTAAATTGGTATTTTAGCTAAGCAATTTATTAAACAGAGTCAATTTTGAGTAAATTTATTTTTGGTTTTTGGTTTTGAACCCCTAAATTACTAGTAAAAATTAGCTTAAAATTGATTAAGCCGAAAATACTAATAGATTGACATATGTGGCACTTGACTCCCTGGTACTTGACAAAGTGTCAAGTACCAGATAGTCAAGTTTAAGGGAGTTGAACTTACCACAGTTGCTGGTTAGCCAGTTCATCAAACCTGCCCTAGTTCACCACCAACTTGCCTTGGGATCCCAGAATCAACTGCTAGATGTGGTAGCCTCCGCTGTCTCAAATAACCATGCTCAAAATATGGCCTACCAAGAATGATCACACAGTCTCTTTGCTTGTATTTCTGACAACCAGCATAACTTGTTGGCGTCACAGAAGTATTTAACCACCTCCCTAAATTCCCTTTGTTCCTTGCTCCCTGGATACATAAAGGATCAACTATGCAAATTGGATGAACATCAGGCAGCCTGGTGTGAGCAAATTGAGGCTTTTCTGCTTAACCATCAGCATGATTTTGAGACTCTGTTTAGTTAACTTAATCAATTCAAGGAGCATGTCAACTTGCAACTCAAATTGATAGAAGCTCATGTCAATACTTGGGGCCGCCACCTGCAGCATCAATATGG
This sequence comes from Entomophthora muscae, assembly GCA_014839935.2. NCBI lineage: Eukaryota > Fungi > Entomophthoromycota > Entomophthoromycetes > Entomophthorales > Entomophthoraceae > Entomophthora > Entomophthora muscae. The sequence goes on from QTSX02002142.1 coordinate 26,356, forward strand.
TCTAGATAAGGCTGCACTAGGCAACACTCTATACCAAGTGAAAACTTATGTGGACAATTAGGTGGCCTCTTTTGAGGTGACTCCTCCTGCTCCTCCTGTTGGGACCCCCTCTGATTTCAAAACCAAAGTATGGGAGGCCATTGCCAAGCTCAAGGCTACCACTAGACGCCAAGCTTCTGTGCAGCCTTTCCCTCCAGTTGAACCTATGCCTGACCCTTGTATTGCCTCCCTCACTGATCAGTTGGCTACCTTACAAAGTGAAATCAAGTACTTAAGACAGTGCCTCTCAAATTCTGAAGGTTTGTCATCTGAAGATGAAGATGAAGAAGAAGGTGAAGTTGCTAATACTCCTGCTCATGACAATCATGGTTGTTGCCCTGGTCTAGAAGGTCAACCCCAAGTTCATTGTGTGCGCACTCTAGATCAACTTGCTGAAGTGAAAAATGATGTAGCTGATAGGCAAGACGCGTTGGAAAGAGAGGTCCAAAACCTCTCCTGCTTTACAGAGACTCTAAATGGAAAAGTTGCCCCCTTGGTCACTCAGGCCACCTCCCTGGCTACCCGTGTCAATGGGATTACTGGCACCTTGGCGGTACAACAAATCAAGATTGATGAATTTGGGACTGCTACCACAACTGCCCAAGACATTAGTGGGCAGAATAGCTCTACCTTGGACACTTTAGAGAAAAGCCTTCAACTTCTCTGGGCTAGACAACCTACTGCTGAATCCAAGTTTGAGGGCAACCCTCACATTAACGTCCTCAACCCTGGTGAAAACAGCCAGTCCTTGTCTTTGTCCATTGACCCAAATTATAAGCCAACCTTCAAGCAGATATTCAATCCCAAGAACTCAACCATTGCTGCTTTTCTGTTTATTTACAAAACTGCAATGTGTAGGGCTACTGACAAACTCAAGAAGGAACACATTCTCACCTGCTTCCACCCCACTTTCCAGGAAGTTGTGGTCCCTGAGCTCCCTTCTATTGTCACCTGGGAGGATATGAAGCGCCTTCTTATTGAAGAGTTTGGAGGAGACTTCAGCTTGGAAGTCAAGAAGGATGCATTTATGCATATTGCTTTCAACTCCAAGGAGACCCTGGCTGAGTTTGCAGATTGTTTCTACATTGAAGGCCAACAGTTAATTACTAGTCAACAGTTAACTCCCTGGGAAGCTTACACGGCTTGTTCAAATGCTTTAAAGGTGAACCAGCTTCTATGCCTACACTTTAAGGCACACAAGGCTTCACTCACTTCCATGAAAAGTATTAAGACACTCTTGCAAGATATGCATTTGACACATGGTGGTACAGTGGTACGCAAAAGTAAAGCCAGTAATGCTGGGACTACCTCTTGTACGCCGCACATTATGACACTGGGTGCTGGTGGACAGGATAAGAGGAAAGGTTGTCATAACTGTGGCCAGATTGGACACCACTTGCGTACTTGCACTAATCCTCAAGTGGAAGGTTGCAATCCCAAGGAACAGGCAGGAAAAGAGAGGTCAGCTTAGACAAGGAGACACTCTCTGCTGACCAATCTCCCCCATCTCCCCCTGATCCTCTGTCTGATGAGGAATCTCCCTCTTCCTCTTGCCCAACTATCCTTCATCTGTTTCACAACCTCTCCAGTGATTCAGAGCCTGATGATTCTGATAATGAATATTCTGACAGTTATGGCTACTACTACCTGGCTGTTCAAGAAACTATCTCCGTACCCTACAAGCTTTGCTCTGGGAAGGCTACCACCACTTCCTGGGTACCTCCAAGTGAAGCTAAGTCCATGGTGGCTTGCCCTTACCTAAATCAAGCCCATTGACCTCCGTCTTGGTTGACTCCTCTGAGGAAGCAGCCAAGTTAGCTGAAGCTCTTTTCCACAATGTAACTGTATCTCTTCCACTGCAGACTATGTATAAGGAAATCCCTGTGTTACAGGGTATGCTGGCCAAATGGGAAAAGGAGCTAGAGGCTGCACAAGATGTGTTGGCAGTCTTGCCTCCCTTTGGGAAAGATACAACCCAAGTGGAGGTATCAATTCAAAAGATCAAAATCAAGGCCATCTTGGACACAGGCTCCCCTGTCAACGTGGTATCTTCCAAGCTAATGAAGAAACTTAAGTTGGCCCCTGACCTCAACTACACACAGTTATATGGCACAGCTGACATGGCCCAAACTAAAGCCATTGGTGCCTACTCTGCTCTACCCATGAGGTTTGGATAACTCCATATTGCTTCCCCTGCTGTGGTCCTAGAGAAAAAAAGCTATGACCTCTTGGTTGGTACTCAGTTCCTCCAAGAAATATAACAGAATTGTAAACTTACTAGATGGATACCTTTTGCTCTTGGGATATGAAGTTCCTTTAATTTTTGAGGAACCTCTGCGCCATCCAGGTGTTGTATTTCTCCTTAGAGTTGGTAGTTACTTAACTTAACTTGAAATATGATTCTTCTATTACTAAAGATTAGGCCAAGATAAGTATCTAGCCTAATGTGTATAATAAATTTGAGTATGTAATAATTGATCTTTTATTCAATAATCAAGAAGGGAGTTTTATAGTAGAGGGAAATTAGACAAGAGGCACAGAATGTCAAGATCCTCTGATCACAGCCTTATCTCCACTACTCTTAGCCCACTATTAATCTAACAATTGGCTGATCATTAATTAATAGGAACTTAGGATGCAACTTAGTTGATCACTTGACCTTGTTATCATCCAGGCTAATAGTCTGATTGTTCCTTTGTTCACCAAGCTTAATGGATCAAATGCGTGAGTACAGTGACAGCTAGTTTATAACCAATCACTTCACAACACGGGGCAAACGTCTTAGAACTTGTGTGCTTGAGTACCCTATGGGTATCTTCTCACTCAAGTATAGGACTCACTCCTCTAACATGTGTACCCCTCCTCCTTCCTGCCCTGCAGAAGAAGGGGTACCTCTGCTAGCGCCAGCTGCTATCACCATCTCCCCAGGCTCTCAAGTGGTGATTGAATCCCGTATTTCCTATGAGCTGCCTGAATTTTCCTTCTTGGAGCTTTACTCACCTGAATCTTTAAGTTATACCAAGCCTTGTCTATGTCCGGAGATTTTAGACTGAACCCACAAAGAGCCCGTGAAATTACTGCTTGCTAACCTGACGGCCCTGCCCATGCAAGTAACCAGGGGCCAGGTTGTGGGTCATGGTCGTGTACTTGGAGCAGAACAAGTATTCTCTCTCTACCCCTTTGGAACTTTCAGTGATTTCAATCTACCTGAAGATGATCCGCAAGTTCTCTCCTTGTTTACTGCTGCTGATTCCCCCCAATTGTCTCCTGTTCAACAAAAAGACGTATTGGACCTACTTGATCAGTTCAGTGACATCTTTGCCTCTGGACCTACGGACTATGGACTAGCTAATGGAGTCATCCATCAGATTGATACTGAGGATGAGCCCCCTTTTTGTGCTAAACCATACTGCTGTAGTAGGGTGGAAGATGCCCAGGTGTCTAAAGAACTCAAGCAACTTCTGAACGCTGGGTTACTGGCTCCTTCCCAAAGTCCTTGGGCTTCCCCGTTACTGATCCTCAAGAAGAAAGATGGGGGATATCACATTGTAATGGATTATTGCCGCCTGAACTCTCTCACTAAGAAAGATTTGTACCCCTTGCCCAAAATTGATGATGCTCTCCAACGGCTGGGTGGTTTCAAGTTTTCCTCTGCCATGGATCTGGCTTCAGGGCACTGGCAGGTTGACTTATCCCCTGAAGATCAAGAAAAGGCTGCGCTCATCACATCAGAGGGCCTCTTTAAACCCACTTGTTTGCCCCAGGGACTATGTGATGCCCCTGCCACATTTCAGTAAGCGCTGGACTCCATCTTACAAGACATAAAACTCTCTTGTGTCCTCGTGTATCTTGATGATATCACTGCTTTTAGTGCTACCTTTACTGACCACTTGGAGCATCTCAAGGCTGTCTTCATCAAGATATGTGAGGCTGGCCTGAAACTCAAACCCTCCAAATGCTCCTTCTTCAAGGAACGTCTTGAGTTTCTAGGACATGAAGTCACTCAGACTGGAATCTGCCCCATGAATAACAAGGTGGAAGCCATTGAAAAGATGCTACCTCCCACAAATCTTTGAGAGGTTCAAGTATTCCTTGGTATGATGGGCTACTACCAACAATTCATCCCTGACTTTGCTGAACTGAGTGAACCCCTTGTTCAACTTTTTTGCAACGTCCCCTTTGAGTGGACTGACAGCCAACAACAATCATTTGAAGCACTGAAGGCCAAGCTCAAGGAGGCTCCTATCTTAGTCTATACTGATTATGATAAAGAGTTCATCCTGTATACCAACGCTAGTGGAGTAGCTTTAGGTGCTATCCTTGCCCAACTCAACAATGAAGGAGTAGATCAACCTGAGCTTACTCATCAAGAGTCCTTAATAAGCACAAAAAAAACTACAGTGTCACCAAGAAGGAATGTTTGGCAGTACTGCATGCTGTGAAACAGTTTCAGCATTACATCTATGGAACCTACTTCACGGTAGTCACCAATCACTCCTCTCTCAAGTGGTTACAATAACTAAAGGAACCTGAAAGTTGGCTAGCATGTTGGGCTCTACGTCTGCAAGGGTATAATTTCATAGTGGTACACCGTCCTGGGGCCCAACATCAGAATACTGATGTCCTGTCAAGGATGCCAATCCTGGTCATCCATCCCGCTCATGCTGATCAACTATACAAGCTAATAAGATATCCTGACTCTTGGACCACTGAGCCCAAAGATATCTGCCTGGCTCTACAGACCCTATCCAAGGACACCATAATTTGTGATAGACAACTCTTCAAGAAGCTTAACAATGCCTACCTACCTACCTTATGCTTGCCCTAGTATGAGGATAGCCATCATCCTCTAAGCTCACATTGATACTGACCATGGAGGCATAGCCAAGACTCATGACTGGTTGTGCAAAAACTTCTACTGGGAAAACATGCGCCTCTTGATCCCAGATGTCCTTGCCTCCTGCCATTCTTGTCAACTCCAACGCCCTTGCCTGTCCCAACACCAGTTCAAACTCATCCCTCCAAAGCATGCCTTTCACACGGTGAGTCTTGATGCTGTTGGGCCTTTCCCTTGGTCAAGGTTGGGATGTTGGTTTATTTTGGTTGCTATAGACCACTTTAGCAAATGGGTTGAAGCCAGAGCAACAAAAGATATAACAGCTAGGACCACGGCTACTTTCTTGCTGCAAGATATCTTCTATCAACATGGTTGCCCTCAAGTCCTGCTCTCAAACAATGGCACCAATTTTAATGCTTGCCTCATCACCTCTATTGTCAAATCTATGGGGACTCACCAGTTGTTCTCTGCGCTATATAATTCCTCCACCAATGGAACTGCCAAATGAGCAAACTCAACTCTAGTATTCATCATGAGAAAACTCACGCTCTCTGACACTGCCAATTGGGACATGTTCCTACCTGCTGTCCTCTTTGCCTACCGCCTTAGTAGACACCAGGTGACTGGTCAATCCCCTTTTGCCATGCTTTATGGACAAGAGGCCACTACCCCCTCAATCTTGGGACCTCCTCTGACAAAGTATGATAAATCTGCAAATCCTGAGACCCACGTGAAATACCTAACTAACCATATCATTGACATCCAGGCAAACGCCTACTCCACTGCTTATAAGGTTAAGGTTTTGGAGCTCTCTTCATCCAATGCTGCTAGAGCCTCCCTCCCCAAAATACCAAGTAGGCAATCTAGTTCTCTACTACCAGAATTGTACAGGTGGTAGAGCCCATAAGCTGGATTCCCTCTGGATTAAGCCCTGTGAGGTTACCTTCAAGAAGGGCTTCAAATACACTGTGAAGCTACTATTCTCTGGCTGTTCCTTTGCCCGCGTCCACTCAAAATTCCTTTGCAAGTATCAACTCCCTCTGTCTAATCTTGAGGGGGGAGATGTCGTAAATTGCGCTATTAATGCTATTTTGATTTGCCCTTTGAATATTGATAGTTGCAAAGATTTGACTGGTTTTGCCTTTGAGTTCAGAAATTCCTTGCCTTCCGCAAATGGGTCTGGTTCAATATCCATCCATTCTGGATTATTGTACCTGTCTGTGGTTGATCCTGGTATGACCTCATCCCAGCGTGATCCCCTCAGCCACTCTGTCTTCCTATTGAGTGATCCCTGCTTCCTGTCAACTATTTAAATTAGAATCATTAGTCCTAATAAAGACAAGTATATCCACATTTGTGTTGGCTTTTATAATCTTCAAGCTTTTCCTGTCCTTTCTGCCAAAAGGACTTTTACATCTTGTTTTCCAGGAAATTAAGGTATGTGCCCTTAATTTTGCCCTGAAGGCTAACCCAAGGCTATCTTCAAACCTCAAATCTTTTGTAATAAAGATTTCCCGCCGTGTCCTCCAGGATGTTGTCCCCTGGAGCCAAACACAACATTATCTTACCTTATAATTTTGGGGTTATTAAAGTCTTCATCTCCCCATCACACAAATTATAAACTCTTGGAAGTTTCCTTTAAAGTTTTATTCCAAACTGTGCCTACCTTCTTATATCTCTTAAATCTGAACCCAGTAGCTCTTTATGCTTTTTTATATAAATTTATTCCATATTGGGCAAGGCTTTGCAATCAAAGCAGATCCATAAAATTTTAAAGCTATTAGCAATATGCAAATACCCACTTCCATAAAACATTTTATATTATTTCTTAAAATGATATACTGAATTTAAAAGTAGATCAAAGACTGTTGCAAGCTCAAGACACCAATCAATGACATCATAAAAGGCAGTGCTAAAAAGAAGCTTATTTGAACCCTGGAATATCATAAAAATTAGACTTTCAAACAATGCCAGTTCAAGCCAGCAGACTTATAATACTTAAATAAAAATGGATTAAAGTCTTGAATCAGGTGAAGGAAGAATTGTATATGTATATTGTTATAAATCTTTCAGCCAGAGCAAAAAGCTTTTTTATCATTATGTTATGAAAGTAGAAAAATAACACCAAGCAGCAATAACCAGTACACAATAAAAATTCTTGCAATCTAACACACATGTAAGAAACAAAGATGATACCTTAAAAACATATTGATGAAAAAGTATTAATTGATTAAAAGTTACCTATTTACTTCAAAACAATAAAATATGCTTGGGGTCAAGCCAGGTGGATATCTCTGCTGGAACAGCTAAACCAAGACATCTGGTATAAAAGGGATAAAAGCTATTCATGGCTAATGTCCTCTCTAGAATTTGTTTTCTTAGAGAGGATAATTCAGATCACCTGGACCCTGATTATTGTAACCTATACACAAAAGGCTATAAGAACAAGGATAAGACCATGTCACCCACTAATATACTAACTATACACTAATAATTATCACGCCTTTTGCATTAAAGCGCCAAAATTATTTGAGATTATAGGGCACAGTGCATTTTCTTGAATAGTCTTATGTGAGAATATGAGTATTATTATATCAGAAGAGCCAGGATTGAATGGAAACATGATTATTGCCCAGAAATGGCTTCTTATCACACAGAAGCACTTAAAGATTAGGATCTAGGTCCACCAGAATAAAGATATATCAAAGATGGTTTAAAGATGACTTTATTGTAATTGCTTAGTTCTTATTATACCTTCTGCAAGGTTAATCTCTGGGCTTCTAGCAATGTCTTCTAGGACATATTAACACACCCCTTATTTGGGTAATTATTAATCTAGGTTTGGAACTTATTGCACATCAACCAATAGAATATCTTTATCTTCACCTAGCACAGGTGATCCTTGCTGGCATGGAATAATTTAGTTGCTTCAGGATCACTTCCTATCTTCCTGTTATCTTCCAAGATTAATGCATAATAATATGATTAATAAGGGAATTCAAGATTATGGGGAATCAAACCCACCACCTTGGTGCTTGATATAAAAGTAAAGCAGCGTCTTGGCGCCTGCAATAATTTTCAGTTGGTGTGGCGGCGCTTGACATACAAGTAGTTTAGCGCCTTGGCACCTAATCCAATTGCTAGGCGGTGCCACGGCACCTGTATCTTTTTAAAGTGGCGTGGCGGCAAATCATGGATCACTAAGCGCCGCAGCGGCGCTTATCATTGGCTAATTTAAGGTTCAGGTCAGCAGACTACTTCTCATCCAATATGCATATGATTTACACTACCAATTTATGTTGTTTGGCAGCAGTAATTCATATCCATGAGCTCTATCATAATTAGCATCATTGGTTTTTATACTGCTAATTTATGGGTTTGGTTGCAGAAACCCCAATCTGTGAGCTCTGTCATAATTGGCATCATTGTTCAGTTAAAATTTCCAACAATAATAATTGAAAAACTTTTATTTATCAAATAAAACAGTTTTCCACATTTAAAATGGTAATACCATCTCAAAAATTACCTTATCTCAAAGTGTTGACACCATAATAATACATAATGTAATATTAAGGCATACAAAAGCCAATAAATCATATCTTACATTGAAAGAAATAGACTGGTGCCTAGAATTAAGTAAGGCATCATAGATGTAATAAAAAGTGTGTCTTATGTGTTAATTATACTAGCACAAAAGCACCCAAACCTACCATCAATCCAGTACTCAATCTAGAATCATTTTTGGTTTTGGGCCTGAAATTAATATGTTTATTCCTGTTGACTAAGTAGGACAGCAATTATTAATTACAACCATCAAAATTTTCACACATGGATCAATCTTCTGGGTAAAAAAATACTATAAAGCAGAAAAAATGAAATTATTCATCAAAAAGTCATCTGCCTTTGACTATGGCACACTAGACTACATTATAACTGACAGTGCTCTCAAATTAGCAGGAAATATAGTGAATATCAACCTATAGAACAAAGCAATAAATAACTCCATGATATCTCTATGTTGCCCCCAGGGAAATGGAATTGTAGAAAGACAGGATGGTATGCTCACACTTAACTTGGAAAATATCATTGATGCAATGACACATGGCCATAATATACCAAACATGAATTTCTAGTACCCATAGTTAGAGTTTATTAAGGGACTGGTTGCTCCTCTTTTGAACTCACATATGGATATAATGCAGAATTATTATCATTAATATTCAGCTCCATATGATAGCTACCAAAGGGAAACTGACCACATAAACACCAAATCCTGCACTCAAGAATATCAGGCTCTAAGAAAAGTTGGCAGCTACCAAAAGCGGGCCCAGAAAATTCACCTCTAAGGAGAAACCTTTTGCCCCTACCACCCTAGTCAGGGTACTTGCTGGAAACCACAATAAATTAGACTCAGCACACAAATGATCAGGAAGAGTTATTAAACATCACCTAGAATACAACATATACCTTGTGCACTTCTAAAAACTCAAAGAGTCTGTCATTGGTAAGTATTACAAAGCACTTCTCTGCCATAAAGAAAAGAAGACTATTCTAGCATCATATTGGCCACTGTTAGCCAACTAAAGGACTACTGTAGATTCAGAACCTAAACGTAAAAATGCAAGATTATAAAATCCTTGGTCCAAATTACAAATCACTTTTTGCAGGAAACTCAGCTGAGTGAAAAGTAAAATATTAAATAAAATCAATCATTTAATTTGACTTTTTTTGATTTATTTAAATTGGCAAATTTTGAATCTCTTAAGCAGATAGCTCAACTAACAAAAGACAAAACTCAGAAAACAAATGTGGGATACATGAATCAGAAATGTGGGATTCTAATGTACAATTTGAGATTTCCTGTATGTCAAACAAGTCATAGACATCATGTAAAAATTAACAAATCTGAAATTGTGGGATTGTCAAATCCAAGAACCAGGTTTCAAATCAAAAATGAGGTGAATTTGAAATAAATATAATTTATGGGTGTCTCAAAAAAGTATGCTAAAGAATATATAGTGGATTTGTGCTGATTCTTTTAAGAAGCACAGGCATTCTCAAAAATCACCCTATTACAGTTTTGGACGACTACAATTTGGATCCTACTATTCACAAAATTAACACACTTAACAATAAAATTGATTAAAATATATATTCCTCTCATTGAGTTTAAAATTATAATAATTTTTTTACTATGTCTTCTTCCAACACCAACCAAGTCAACAAGCTGCTCCCTGGCCTTGAAGAAATCATGCAGGGCTACACTGAGTCTCTTAATAGTGAAGCCTCCCTCTATGGCCACTCCCAACCCGCAGGCCCCTCCGCAAGCACCACCCAGGAGTGTGTTCTTTCTCCTGCGTCCTCAAACATGGCCCTGCTTGCCCATTGCACACAGGCAGCTACTAACCCAAATCATACAGCAAAACTAGCATCTGGAATTGACCAAGTGAGTCATGGGGCCACCAATGGAAGCCAAATTTCCAGAAACAGCCAATTAGATGGCACTGTCTGGTTCTCAAGGCAGACACATCCTGCCTCCAGCCAATCAGCCTGCAAGACGCAGAAGAAAATTAATCACTCCAGAGATTATTCTTGAAATGGTTGAAAAACAAGGGATGCTTATGTCCCTTGGGGAAATTGCAGCCACAATGGGTTTTGCAAAGTCCACTGTGGCTGCAACCCTGCAAGCCCACGCCAACTGTGGCCCCCTACCAAGAAGACCCCAACTGGTGCCCGTACTTTAACCAAAGTGACACATCCCATCCTCTTATGATGGCCATTATGGAACGTGACCTGCAGATGCCCCTGGTCCAGGTACGTCTCCAGCTAGGACTCCACAGCATCTTTACCAACAAAAGAACGGTGAATTTGTGGATGCACAGAGTTGTGGTTGCCGCCAGACTCTTATCCAATCAGGTTCTTGGTGGCCCCATTTTGGTGGACACTGACCCCTATGATTGTACTATTGTCAATTTCATCAAAGAAAGGGCAATGAGGGCCCATAATGACATCATCTTCCTATCATACACTAAGATCTTGGCCAGTATCTAAGACTTTGGAGAGAAGCATATCCAGTCTGACGTGTACAAGTGCAGCCCAACATTTTATTGGTTTGTTGGGTTTTTATTGGCAGTTTCCCTATTGGGTGTCAATTATTACTTGTAAATATTGAACACTGCAGATGGGTATGCCTACCAGACAGAGCTCAAGGTCATTCTGGAGGAGTGGGCCATACAAAACACTGTACACACAGTTGACTGAGTGCAGAGATGGAGCAGTGGGAATGGATAACCCAAGAAATCAGGGCTGTGGGACATACCTGTTGGTCCTACCCCATCAACCACGCCAATAGCATCTTGCAGATGTATGTCTCTACAATTTTGGTTCTGCCCTCAGGTGCTTAAAGCCTGCCACCTAAAACAAACTATGCACACAAGTTGATAAGGGTTATGAGCTTTTCCCTTCTGTGTCTGTCCAGGACTTATTTGATCTCATCATCTTCTATGCAAGTGATAGTGATAAGTCCAGAAAGGACCCCTGCCTCCCCCAACACCAGTCCACCAGTTTTTTAAGCCAGTATATGTGATGGAAGAAGAATTAAAGCAATTGAAGCAAACTGCTCTTGCTGCCCCTTCCCAGCCAACAAACCCTGCCTCCCCACCCCCGTCAAGCCACCCATGTTCTAAACCTGAGTCCCAAGCCACTACCAATCCCCCCACTATCTCTGATGCTGTCATGAGTGACATTTCAATACTTGTATTGAAAACCTGGAAATTAAAACCCGGGTCTCAGGGAAAGCCTTATGTTGACCTTAGTGGACAGGGAACCGCCCAACTGCTAGTTGGGTCAAGCCCTGGACCACCAGAGATAGATGACCCCAAACAGGGGAACAGAAACCTGCTAACCTGTCAAGCGTCAATACTGGGGGTTCAAAATCAATATTGGAGACCATGGAATCAAACCCTGACCCTCCAAAGACTACTCAAGTCACACAATGTGGACATAAACCAAGCCCACTTGTTAAATTGCAAAACCAAGTTGACAAGTTACTCCAAGACCCACCAGTCTCCCAAGGACATGTGGCAGATCCAGGTCCAACCAGTCCATCCCGCCATTACCTGCCCTTGACTCTTATTGGCATTACCTTCCTTCAACAAAGCTTCAAAGAGATTTGTCTCCAGAGAGGCAATTTTATGGGACAACACTTTGTTATCATCCCGCCAACAGGCCATGATCTCAACGCTCTTTTCCTCCCTTGCCCTTAAAGCCTCAATTTCACAATTTGCCTGCTTTTACTTGTTATAAGATTTTGTACCATCCTACTAACAGGTTCCAGGAATCCCACACATAGATTTGGTTTCCTTGGGCGGGATTCCCTTCTTTTGCAAAGTAATTGGAGTATAACTCTTTGAACGCAGCCTTTACTTCCACCAAGGACTCTGCAGACACAGTCTTGGTGACCTCCAGGCTTGCCCAAGCTTCCTCTAACAAACTGGTAGGAACCTCTTTCCTGGCAGCAGCAGTTTCCACGCAAAGTACTCCAAATTTGGCCCTTTCAAATTTTAACAAAGAAGACATAATAATTAAAAGGTAGTTGAGGGGAAAGCGTTGAAATTGACAAAATATCTTTATTAAAGTGTAGCTGTTTTTGCTTATATACCATTCAGGGCATATTCAACTGAAAACCCCTCCGGTTCCTGAATCAACCTATGATTCATCTCACGTGATCTATGACGTTTGAGTCATCCAAACCTAGATATTTACCTAAAATATCACTATTATTTCTCAACCTATGAGAATCAACCTACAATGAGAAGAAGTCACCTGACTCCATTCATCCCAATGTACCAATTTGGCATGGAGCTTCCTCAGCTCCTGACACCAAAACCCTGTGGATTAAACATTCCAAAACTCAGCTATTAGTGTTCCAACTGGGAACCAGATGATCAACCCTGAACTCCTAGGCATCCTTGGCTTTATTTAGTTATCTTCTTATTTAATGGTTTTTTGCCTTAACCCATCAAAACGCTTTGAAACTTGAACCAGGCGCCACTGCGGCGCTTTTAACCTAAAGTTTGGGGGTTTACTTATGGTTGACCTTAACCAACCTTCTTGACATAGTCAAGAAAATTTAACCAATATAATTAAAGCCTCATTAATTATATGTCATGTGTATTTATTTATTAATCTTCCCAATTAATTAAACCATTTTTGAGACACCCAGTCTCCCAGATTGACTCGGCCAATCTTGCCTTCTGTTCTTTTATTGAGCCTAGATATCCAGTTTTCAGGAATCTTTATCTTAAGACTTCCAAACCAACCTATCTACATACAATAATCAGAAAAACAGAAATAACTTTATGTTTTAGAGCATTTATTTGGCTAAATACTTAATAGTGACTGTTGTATGGTCACAGGACAATTCCCCAAATGGTCACCAGATTGATGCCAACCTTGCACCACCAAAGATCCAGACCTATGCAGAGGTTTTAGCTTGCCTTAATAAGGTTAAAAAAACCTACTGTTAACTCTGCCAATGACTACCAGCAACTGCCAGTCTTCTGTATAGAATGGGTAGTACAATTGAACTACTTGGGTGACATGGTGAACAGTGGCAGTGGAACAAAGCATTGTCACTTCTATTCACCAGAGCAGGCACAACCTGGATCTGCTGCCCGCCAGTGCCTTGTCTGCAAATCTGAACCCTGAAAAAATTGAAGAAGCAAAAACCCATGGTAAAAAAGCCTGGCAGTATGGTGATGACCATATTGTCATTTTTAATAATAAAGTTTTATGACCCTTTGGTTTGAAAAAAATCCTAACTTATCTATTCTTAGTGATCTTCCATCTTAACTCTGGCCAAGTAGACCATCAGGCAACCACCCACTCTGGAGACCAACCTGCCAACCCTCCCCAGGCTTTATACCGTCCCCCAGGAGCCCTTTTGGACCTGTGCATTTTACCAAATACCTGCCCAACCCTGCCTACACGGAGTACAACTTGGAGACCATCCTCATTGCTGATCCCTTGGCAAGTACTAGAGAAACTAAATACATAGGACATGAAGGAAATTGGTACAAGAGGCCGCCCAGATTATTTAAAGACAAGTACAATTATTTGCCTGACTACTTTGTTCCCATGACTCCGCCCTTAACCCCGCAACCCAACTGCCCAATGAAGACCCCCCACCGCGGCTGAGACTACGTCTACATAACTGTTTGGAGTACTCTAAATTACTTTGAAAGGAATGTTAGGCATTATGGTGCCCAATTCAGGGCCCTGGTCTTTGCTTGGGCAATCTGTTTCCTATATTATCAAGTTAGCACCCATCCTATGGTGGGCATTACCCTCTGGGCTGGCTGTATTCCAACCCAAGCCAACCAATGCCTCTACCTATGCCTGGCTTCCTGACAGATGCTGTCCCTTTCACAAGCGCAGATAAAGGCAATGTTCATTCCGCCCATTCCCTCCTCTTCTTGTCCTTTGATTAGTAAATAAATATTTTCTTTGTGACAACTTATTAAAATTAATATCTCTCTTTAAATTCATAATTAATAATATTTTTTTACATTATCAACATTTCCCATAATTAATACAATGTTGTACAGTTTACAAATAGCTTCTAATTATTAGCATACATAGTTTTCATTGTTATTAATGTCAAAACTGCAGGCTTGACCCGCAATCTGATTATCCGGTCACCCAAAGCCAGACTAGGAAGTCAACTCAAATTACCAAATCCAACAATATGAACAGACAATGATCCTTCACGGTGGATACCTCAATTTGGCGCTTGACTCATTATCAGGATCAAGCCACCCCCTTCTTCCATCCAGCTGTGTGATCATCAATCTTGTTCCTACTATCCTTGATTCACACAAACTATATAATCACTATCTCTCCAATAAAGATTATTATCTAGCTTCTAAATATTTTTCCCCTTGTAACTCTGCTAAAACACCATAGTTACAACATTAATAAATTGAAGACCATAAATGTAAATATTGCATTTTAATATTGCAATTTGGCGTCAACTCTTGATATTTTGAGATTATGTGCATAACTCTGTTGAGGTCTGGATGTACAAGTATTCCGGTTATTGCCATCACACCTAACATCCAGTCATTGTCCAATTTGGTGCCAATCCAATATACCATTCAACATACCAAAAATAGCAATAAACCATATCACATGACTGTCCAGGTATCCAGCAACTAAAACCCATCCAGCACATGACCAGCCCCTGGGTTTGATCTAACTAAATCCCCGCCACAGCTAAAGCTATATAAGTCTAAAGTATTATCCAATAAAGTATACTTCTTCTCTTCCTAATTCTATATTTAAAGCTTCCCCAAAAGGTGCTCCTTATCACTGGTAGCACTACGGTTTTTTATCACACCAATGAAAGAGAAAATGACTAAACAGAATCCGCCCACCTTTGCCCACATGCTCAACCAGGCCACATCCCAGGATACCTGGAAAATGTACTTCCGCGTCCACAACATTGATGAAGATATTCCTAGTGGATGCACTGTATTTGAAGGACTGGTCATGCCCAAAGCATGCGCCAAGATAATTCAATACAGTTGCTCTCTACAACCACAAACAAACACACAACTGCCTATCACAGGCAAAGTTACCAACACCAAGTACATTGTTATCAACAAATTCTTTGGTAAAAACAAAGAAAACCTCATCAAAGGGCTAGACCACTCAGCCGCAAAACTCTGCGCCAGCCACATTCCACACAAAAAATGGTCCAAGAAGCCAGCAAGTGCCTATACAAGGCCGCAGCTAACTGGTTTGCCACCTGGGTTGGCTCACAAACTGACGACCAGCTTGACAACTGGTAAGAGTTCAAAGCCAACATCCCCCACAATTTTTGCGTCACTGAATCTCTCCAAGACAATGTAACACAGCTCAGTGATCTTCCTCAGAAGACCACTATCACAGCTTATGCCAATGAATTTGAAGAAATGCGCCGTAAATTCAAAAACCAGCACAAGCTGACAACGTACACACTAGAGCCTCATTCATCAATAGAATGAAACCCTCTGTTGCTGCCCTCATCCGCCCAGAGGCTAACACCTCCATGCCTGCGCTCATTGCAGAAGCCAAACACGCTGAAAAACGCACAAACATGGGATATGCTGCGCGCAACAGAAATTGCTCCTCAAATGGCAATGACAGAGAAAACTCCAATGGCAACAAGAGCCAGAACACCAAACATAGCAACGGCAACTCCAATTGTAACAATGGCAATCATAGCCAAAGCGCAAACCGCTCCTGTCCCAAAAAAGAGGACACCACCAAAGTTATTAATGCTGAAGTAACAACCCACTATGAATCTGACCCCACATTCTCTGACCTTGAAGGTCTCAAAACAGAGGAACAGGGAAAAGAGGAGGGGGAACAGGCTTAAGTGTCCCTGTCTCCTCCAACTTGACAAGAACTTGTATCAAGGCACAAACTTTGCTGCTCGCATCCCACATGTCCCGCAATCCCCCATTTTTATGAACATAAAAATTAAAGATTGCTCACAACTTCTTGTCTATCCATGCAATTACAAATCTTATACACATAAAATTTTATTTGACTCTGGTGCACAACACACTATGGCTAGCAAACCATTTGTAACCAAATACAAGATACTAGTTATCAAATCTAACTTCAAATACGCCAGAATGGCAGACAAGTCAAAAGTTCTACTCAAAGTCAAAACAACTCCCTTCATAATTGATCTCCAAGGCATCCAAACGTCCATAAAAGGACTTTCCATGAACAACATAAACTACAACATTGTATCAGGCATAAACTGGTTCACCCAAGTGAATCCCAGTGTATGTTGGAAAACAAAAACCATGACCATCAAGCGCAATGGAGTCAACTTCAACATCCTCAAAGAACTCAATGACCTCATTCTAAGAGACACAGTATTTGTCCAGGTTATAAACCAAGACAACTCAGAAGTCTAACCAAAGACAGTACTCTTCACATAATGAGGTACACTTAATTTAATAATATACAAACACAAAAGAACCAATGCCCAGAACTTGCATCACTTCTAAACAAATACGCCCATGTATTTAAAGAAGAACTCATAGAATTACCCCCTAAGCAGGAAGTCAAGCATGCAATTGACCTATGTAAAGCCATGCCTAAACCAGCAACCCTATACAGACTCTCCTCCATGGAGACCCAAACACTTAAAGCACACATTGAGGAAAATCTAGCCAAAGGATTCATTTGCCCATCTGAATCCCCGTGGAGGGCAGCAGTTTTCTTTGTAAAGAAGAAAGAAGGATCTCTTTGCTTAGTTACTGACTACAGAGCACTAAACGCAAGTACAGTAAAAAACAAATACCCACTTCCCCTCATAGAAGGCCTATTTGCAAGGCTCTTTGGAGCAAAAAAATTGCTCAAAAATTGACCTCACATCAGGTTATAATCAATTTGAAGTTAAAGAGAAAGACATACTAAAAACCGCGTTCTGCACGCAATTTGGGTTGTTTGAATGTAAAGTAATAATTTTGGGATGACAAACACCCCAGCAACATTTGTCACCTTGATAAACCAGGCGCTAAACGGACTCTCAAACACATTATGTTACCTTGAAAACATCATCATATTTTCAAAAACAAAAGAGGAACTCCTCACGCATGTCTGCAAGACACTCAATTGACTTGCAAAGCACAAACTATACACTAAGCCTAATAAGTGCCAATTTATGGAGAAGGAACTCCTGTTCTTGGACCACATTGTCTCTGACAGTGGCATCAAAGCAGACCCAGATAAAAACAAAGCCATAAATAACATGCAACACCCCACCTCTGTGAAACAAGTAAGATGCTTTCTTGATATGGTAGCTTACCTAAGGAAATACATCAAAGACTGCGGAAAGCTCACTGCACCAATCAATGACTTAACCAAAGGTAATGCCAAAAAGAAATTCATCTGGACTCCAGAATGCAACAAGGATTTCCAATTTTTAAAAAAAGCTTTGATCAAAGCACCAATCTTGCAATACCCTCATAACAACAGGTGCTATGAGCTTGAGTCAGATGTTAGTGACACCGCCATTGGCGCAGTCCTACGCATCTGCCAGCCAGGGAAGCAAGATTTCCTGCCAGTATGTTACAAAAGCAGAAAACTAACAAACACTGAGAAAAGGTACCCAATACACAATAAAGAATTGCTAGCAATATATCACACATGCAAGAAATGGAGATGTTATCTCAAAAGACACTTAAACATACAAGTGCTAACTGACCACAAATCCTTAATCTATTTCAAAACTCATAACACACTTGTGCGGAGCCAAGCCAAATGAATGTCTTTTCTGGAACAGCTTAACCTGGACATCCAATACAAAAAGGGGGTAGAGCTGGTCACAACTGATGCTCTCTCTAGGCTATGCCAGCAAAGAGAGGATCACCCTGACCACCTGGACTCTGACTGGCCCAACCTATACAACACTGAGTACAAGACAAAAGGAAATGATCCCTTCACACACCAACTAACCCATGATACAATAGTAAGGAATGAAAAACATTTCCACATATCAAATGGCACAGTATACCAAATCATCAAGGATAAACACATTCCATACATTCCACTCACACAAAGAGTTGACACCATACTAATACACCACCATCTGCTAGGATACACAAAGGCTAACAACCTATATCTCACATTAAAAGAGATAGTATTGTGGCCCAACCTGAAGCAAGACATAATTGATGTTCTAAAAAAGTGTAAAGTATGTGAAAAATACGCCAGCACCAAGGCACCACAGCCAACAGTTAACCCAGTACCTGTCCCTGAACTATTTAAGGTTTGGGGACTGGACGTAGTGGGACCCTTCCCAGAAACCAAAACAAATCAATTTTTCCTAATTGTAGCCATTGACTTTGCCACACGTTGGCCCATCTACTGGGCAACAAAAGACCACAAGGCGGAAACAATAAATTGATTCATCAATAAAGCAATCATAACAGACTCTGGCACTCCAGACTACATCATAACAGATGGAATAAAGGAGCTAACAGGTCACATAGTAAACAACAATCTAAAAACAAAAAATATCAAACACTCCACAACCTTGCCCTACAGGCCACAGGCCAACAGCAGAGTTGAACGCCTGAACCGCAGCCTTATCAGAACCCTGGAAAAAATAATGGATGGTAAAGCCAAAGACACATGGCCACTCTATGTGAAACATGCATTACTAGTATCCCGGGTTTGTACCAATCAAGGGACAGGCTACTCACTGTTTGAACTAACATACAGGTACAAGCCAGAAATAGTCACCTGCAATAATCAACCATATGTGAAGATCCCCCTGGGGAAACCTTCCACAGTAGAATAGAAACCAGCTCTACAGCACATACGCCTCAAAGTCAAACTGGCAGAAACAAAGAGACTCAAAACCCAAAAGGTAACCTCAACAGAGGACCAACTCCCTATCAACTCCCCCATCTGGGTTCTAGCTGGGAACAGAAAGAAGCTAGACTCAGTACACAGAGGACCAAGAAGAATCATCAGATACTGACCAGACAAGTACACCTACCTGGTTAAGTTCCAGGGTGCCAAAGGGCCCATCACCAAAAAATATCACAGATCTTGCTTCCGCCCTAGCAAAAAAGAACACTCAACCCAGTTGGTGCCCACTAGTAAACAACTCCAGGAACATCAGGGGGCAGCTGTCAAGACAAAGCCCCCTCCTGATGTACCTGAGTAACCCCTTAAGGGAGGGGGTGTGTCGAGGGTCTGGATGTACAAGTATTCTGGTTATTGCCATAACACCTAACATCCAGTCATCACCCAATTTGGTGCCTTTCCAATATACCATTTGGCATACCAATAATGGCAACAAATCAATATCACATGACTGTCCAGGTATCCAGCAATTCGAACCCATCCAGCACATGAGGAGCCCCTGGGTTTGATCCAACTAAAACCCCCACCACAGCTAAAGCTATATAAGTCTAAAGTATTATCCAATAAAATATACTTCTTCTCTCCCTAATTCTATATTTGAAGCTTCCCCAAAAGGCGCTCCTTATTAACTCAATACATTTTGTTTAATGAAAACCATTGTAAATTTGGCCTTTTCCATTATAATTTAATGAAATGGACTGTGTTTATATTAGAGAGCCATTAACGCTTAGTACAAATATTAATACATAGTGCTTTTACAGCATGTATATTTACCTATTGGTAATAATTCTATAAACTTTTTAGTTGGATTTTGCGAGGTAATAATAATGTAATGTGTTAATTAAATTACTGTTTATTGTCATTAATTGCCACAGCAATAAAAATCAGCCAATTAATGACAATAAACAGTAATTTAATTAACACATTACATCATTATTACCTCGCAAAATCCAACTAAAAATTTTATAGAATTATTACCAATAGGTAAATATACAGACTTTAAAAGCACTATGTATTAATATTTGTACTAAGCGTTAATGGCTCTCTAATATAAACACAGTCCATTTCATTAAATTATAATAGAAAATGTCAAGTTTACAATGGATTTTTTTTTAAATAAAATGCATTGAGTTATGCACATAATCTCAAAATATCAAGAGTTGATGTCTAATTGCAATATTAAAATGTAATATTTACATTTATGGTCTTTGATTTAGTAATGATGATGAAAAATATTCACGTGTTGAAGGTAGTACTATAAAAACCAGTTTTTTGATGTAATTCAAACAAAATGTTAAATATCTATAGCTTAATAAACAAATTAGAGTCAGCCCTCCAAAAGGTTGCTGAGCTTGAATACAACATAAGGGAAATTGTGGTAAATCAACTGGGAAATGAGGGAAGAGCCTTGGTCCAGCAAAATGAAACAGCAAAAAATAGCCTAGGAACAATGGTCAACAAAGAACACAAGGAAATAATTTTAAATCTTCAAAAGGAAATAATCAAGCAGTTAGATTTTAAAAGTGAAAGTTACAACTTGTGGGAATTTTTAAAAACCAATAGAAAGAATACTCAAAAAATCAAACTAATTGAAGGAAATGAAATCCCACATGAAATAAACACAAATGAAAAGAAAACCAACCAAATGGAAACAGATGAAAACAAAACTCAGTCAAGAATCAGGAGCGCTTCAAGAAATACATAAAAATTATCAAATGAAAACCAAGAAGAAACACAATTTGCAAGAAATATAAGGAAGATAAGCCCAGAAAAACAAATGAAGAGCAACCAAAGCTCATGAAGTTTGCTGAAGGGGCGCCTGTGACTGAGGGGGCTGCAGGGGAAACAATTAGTAAGTCTTTTTGTGTTTTACTTATATTTATTTTAGTTATCACTAGGAATGGGGAAAAGGTTGCGGAAGTGGAGATTTTTACGCCAAGTTGGTTCTACAGGGGTTACTAGTCACTGGTAGCCCCTGTAAAACAAATAAATAAAAACCAGATAAAAAAAATAATTCAACAGAATATTAATAAGTTTTCAAATATTGAAGCTAAAGATAGGGAATATTCACCACCTGTGGGGTGCTTGCTGTGGTTAAGGGAAGCATACAAAATAGGATCAAATATCAACTTCAAAGAGATGAATGAAATTTTGCGGGGATGTCAAGCTAAACTTTGATGAATATATCTATGAAAGCATTCAATGATTCCCATTTGCAAACATCAACAAATATGAAAAAAACTTAATAAAAACTGACTTTAAATAGGAACTGAATATCTAATAACCAAAATTTTAAATAAGTGTTCAAGGCATTGTCAAATAAAGTTGGGGATGCAGTCCTTGTGAACATATTTAAACCTTTATTTATTTTGTTTGCAGAGGCATGGGGGGCTGATACAAGTCAGGCGCCCCAGAACCCTCTTCATATTCAATCAAACTTTCTATATCAATATATTAGTTCAAGTATTCAAAAAATTGTGCATGTTCTCAGAAAAAAACACTTCACAAAGAATTTACGTCACGGTATACCTGGGAATCCTCCTTTACTGCATATTAAAAACCAACGTCAAAAAGTTGGAGGATGTACCTATTCAAATTGATATATGTTGCTTAGTACTCAAATGCCAGAAGACACCGCGGGGGTATAGGACAGTTGAGAACATCCTGTATGACTCCTTTGCATTGGCAACGTTGTATGGGTACTATGTGCCCCCTGAAAAAACCTATTAATTGATTTGCTCACTCAGCTTCCTTTTATCAAATGTTCAACAACCACCAGGGTACAGGGCGCCACCCCTCTAGCAATTGCATCCAGGGTTGTCCACCATGTACAGAAGAGTTTGTAGATACATTTGGATGCTCTAGCCTAAAATTTAATTTCAGGGTATAATTCCCCAGAATAATCACATTTCCCTTTGCAATTAGCATCCCCTTAATAAATATTTTTCCCTTGCAACTTAAAGTTTATATTTTTTATTTTTTATATTTTAATATTAAATATTTTCACTGAAATATGTAAATTAAAATTTTAATAGTAAAATTTGAATTTTAAATATTTAAATATTAAAATTTTATTATCTGAAAGTTAATATTAAAATTTTAATATTACATATTTCAATATTAAATTTTTTTTAAAAATTTAATTTAAATTTAAATTTTTAGTAGACAAATTATAATATTAATATATCTAAATATATTACAAGACATTAGTTATAGTTGTGACCATGTCAAATAATAAAAATAAGTTAAAAATGTTTTTATTTATTATTTATTATCTTGTCAAGTATGGGTCCATTTATTAAATATAAAAACAATGAGAATTTAATTTATCCACATCATGTGGCCCGCTCCACTTATATTCTAAACAAGTGATTGTTTAGAACTCAAATTGTCTTTCCCTTGTAATATGATTTGAAAAATATATTTGATATGCTTGCCCCATGTCCTAAGTACTAATTAGTAAGCAATACATAAAAATCATTGGTGGTCGTGTTGTTTGGCTATAGTGGCGCTGAAATAATAAGGATCAGATGATGACCTGCAAGGTTCAATTTGTGGCTTAAAAAAGCCAAAGTACCATCAAGGATTCACAATTATTTAAATAAACTAATTTATTTCTATCTTTTTTTTAATTTATTTATTTGTTAGCACAAAAGCCAATAATAATATTCCGTGCATTATAATAAAAATATTTCCATCTTACCTAGTATAATTAATTTTACTTACCTTTTCTACATACTCTTATATGTCTATAATACAATCAAACATCATGTCATTATATATAAACAATAATTGTTGAGTCCTACTAAAAACAAATAAAAATAAAAATAAAAATAAAAAAATAAAACCCCAAGCACCCATTTATCTGATTGGCTCAGAGGCCAGGGCTTTGGGGAGGAAGGATTCTGAGTGTGTCAGGGATCCACTCATTGGGAAGCCTTTCCCCAATTGTATGGAGAAGAGCTCCCAAGTTGAATTTGATCAGAGTGGAACTTACTGGAATCCCTATCATTAACATGTGTAGAAGGTGACCAAATAGATGGAATCTTCCCAAGAAGGGAGTGAGGTGATTGAGGAGATAATAGACACTAATGTACCCCAAGACCAACCAGGGGGCCTTGGGGTGGATGATAGGTGGGAATTGAGCTGTTTCAACATAAGGGGCATGTCTTTGACGCGGACCAAAACAATACCAAATTGAGTCTTCAGATTTGTCAGTGGGAGCTGTTTCAGGGTTTTTGAAGTTAACATTTGCTTGCCCATAACTGATTAACACACAAAAAGTCCATACAAGGAAGATGAACTTCATGTTTTTGGGGGAAACCTTTAGAATCTACTAATCAAGTGTTTAGAATTGAAAATATAGATTTATTTGGTTGATAGGAATAAAAGAAAATTGTTGGAGCAATTTGCTCAAGGAAAAATCTTCAGTTTAAATACAGAAGTCAATTGGGGGAGGGAGCATATTGGTTACCAGGGGATCCTTCAAGGGTAGTTTGGCTAGTATTGCTTTGCAGGTCTGCAGTAGGCTGCAGCCTGTAATGCAAGAAGAGGTAGATTGAATTATTGAACTGTAGTATTCTTCTGGCTTCTGGTGGGAATGGTATTTTGAGACTGGATGAGCAGCATTCCTGTGGCTTGGTTATGTTGTAATGGTTGATTGTCTAGAAGAGTCTCCTGTATCTTAGTGATTGGTCAAAGTGCATTATTTTTGATTTGATTGGCTGGTTTTGGGTTTTTGGAGCTTGTTTCTGAGGTATTTTCATTACCGTTGTTGCTTTCTTTATCCTGGGATACTGTTTTCAAATTTAAAATAGATTTCATATTCAATATTGAGTTTGAGCGTTTACTTTTGCTTTTGCTCTGGCTTTTGTTTTTGTTTCTGTTCTTGAAAGTGCGTTCATTTATCAATTTTGAACATGGATTCAAATTAATCATGTTTTTTGAATCAGATTGTAAATTAATCCAAATTTCTGAACTTAAAATCTGTTTTAAATGATCCATTTGTGTCTTAAAAATTCCAGCAATGGAACAATGACTTGTGTAAGAGATAGAATCCCTTACTCTATCCTCTCCTAAGGCCTTGTCCTTCCCCTTTTCTTGGTGATATTGGTCTAATAGGTCCTGCAGTTGGTTAAATTCTCAATGGGTTCCCAGCTGTTTGATTACATACCATATCCTAACCATTTGATAAAGTAGTGTGGTTTGTTACAAATCATTTTGTTGTCAATGATTTATTCCACCTCCCATTCCGGAAGATGATTCATTACTAGAGGTGGGGGGTTCCATTTGGTCTGACAGAGATTTTCTGGAGATCTGTGGTAGTGACTGAGAAGGCTGACATGGAAAACGTCATGGGCTGCGGACCCTTCTGGCAGGCGGATTTGGTATGTCTGGGGTGAAATCTTTTGTATTACTTCCAAGGGCCTTATCTTCTTGGGTCCCAATTTTCAACAGGGCCATTTGATGTGTAGATTGCAAGAGTCTAGGAAACCCAGGGATCTGGGGAGTATTTGTCAGGCTTTCTGCAGTGTCTGTCAGCAAACTTCTTATATGACTGACAAATTTATTTAGTGTTTCCTTAAGTTTGGCTTGAATTGTGAAGAGGTCATTTAGATGCTTGATGACCTTTGGAACTGGGGTTGTCTCTACTTGAGAAGGGATCTCTTTGGGGTCATATCCATAGTTAGCCTTAAAAGGGGATATCCCAATGGATATTTGATGACTGGTGTTATAGGCTAATTGAGCTACTGGTAGGAGCTCAGACCAGTTATTTTTTTGGGCATTGACATAGTTTTGTAAATAAGCCTCCAATACCTGATTAACTCTTTCCATCTGTCTGTCAGTCTGGGGGTGAAATGAGGTGGAGAGGTTGTTCTTGAATCCTAACTCTTTCATCAGGCTAGACCAAAACTTGGACGTGAACTGGGTTCCTTGGTCCAAGACAATGTCATTCAGTATTCCATGATGGGAAAAAACTTTCTTGAGAAGCATCTGGGTGGTCTCTTCTGTGGAGGCGGTGGAGAAGGGGATGAAGATACCATACTTGGTTAGGCAGTCCACCACCACTAGGATTCCTGTATTTCCCTGGCTCTTGGGTAGTTCAACAATGAAGTCCATTGATATGGAAGACCATGGTCAAGGAGGGATTGGTAGAGGTTGCAGGAGTCCTTGAGGCTTCTGGTGGAAGGTTTTGTTTTGACAGCACTCAAGGCACTTGATTATGTAGCTTCCCACTAACTTCTTCATTGAGGGCCACCAGTATCTTTGGGAGATCCTTTTGAGAGTTTTAGTAATACCTGCATGGCCTGATAGAGGAGTGTCATGGAAGGCTTGAATGATTTGCTTTCTAAGAGGGCCTTGGGGAACAAACAGGGAGTTGACATGGAACCAGATGTTGTTTCTTATTTTCATATTGGTGGTGCTAGTTAGAGGGTTCAGAAGTTGTTCCTCTTGGATCTCTTTATCCAGGTTGCTGTACAAGGAAGCAGTTGCAATGAGGTTCAGGAATTGGGAGGGTTCCAACACTTGTCAGATGTTGTGTGTGGTAGGAGGTATCAGGGTTGTCAAGGTCTTCTCTGCAGCTAATGGCGTCAGGGACAATATTCTTTTTACCTGGAGTATATTCAATTTGGAAGCTGTATGCCATTAGGTTGATAGCCCATCAGGACAAACAGGGGCAAACCTTGCTTTTTTCTGTGAAGTATAGGATGTTTTTATGGTCTATGCAAATGTGGACTGGGTATTTGCTTCCCTGTAGATATCTTCTCCAGTGGTCCAAGGCATGTACTATGGCATATAATTTCTTTTTGTAGACATGATAGTTGTGCTCCCTGTCCAGGAGCTTGTAGGAGTAAAATGCAACAGGGTGAAGTTCTCTATCCTCCCCAAGTTGGAGCAACACTGCTCCCAGCGCAAAGTCTGAGGCATCTTTATCCAGAAAAAATTGGCGCTCTGGGTCCGGGCGTAATAGCACAGGGGCAGAAGAGAAGGCGTGTTTCAAGGCATCAAAGGCAGACTGGGCTTTAGGATTCCATGTGAAAGGTACCTTGTCAGAGGTGAGTTTTGTGAGAGGTAAGGCAATAGCAGAGAAGTATTTGATGGATTTACAACAGAAATTAGCTAGTCCCAGGAATCCACAAAGCTTGGTGCAAGATGTAGGGATGGGCCACTCTGCCATGACTTGGACCTTGAAAGGGGCAACAGCAAAGCCCCCTTCCAAAATGTTGTAGTCTAGGAACTTAATTTCCTTCTTGTAGAATTCACATTTTTCCAGTTTAAAGAACAAGCAAGCTTTGATTAAGGCCTAGAGGACTTCTTGAAGATGGATGAGGTGGGATTCATGATCCTTATAGTAGATGAGGATATTGTCCGGGTATACTACTGCACAAGTATCCAGGAAAGGGAAGAGGACTTCATTCATGAGCCCCTGGAAGGCTGCTGGAGCGTTACTTAGACCAAAAGGCATTACCAGGTATTCATATAGACCAAAAGGGGTTCTCACAGCAGTCTTCTATTTGTGGCCTTCTGCTATACAATTTGATGGTAGGTGCTCCAAAGGTCAAGTTTGGAGAAGACTTTTGCCCCTGTTAGTCAATTGATGAGAGTTTCAGCGGAGGGAATAGGATTTCAAATCTTGATTGTGATGCTGTTGAGGTTTGAGTAATCCACCACAGGTCTTAGGGATCCATCTGATTTCCCCATAAAGAACATAGGAGAAGAGCAGGGGGAGTTTGAACGACACATGAATTCTTTTGCTACATTCTCATCTAAGTATGTTTTCATGGCTAAACTCTGGGCTTGGTTGACTGGATAGAGCTTACCCCAAGTGGGTACTAATCCTGGTACTAAATTGATATGAAGGTCTGACTCTCTGCAACTGGGTAGTTGGGAACAGGAGGATTCACTAAAGGCTTCTGCCAGGTCTTGAAGCTCTGGAGGGATCTGGGCTTGGGATATCTTCTTCAAGGCGGCAAGGACGTTGATGGCGTCTTCTGGAGTCAAGATTCCTTTGTTTTCCGTTTGGTCAAAGAAAATAGAAGAAGTAATCCCTTCTATCTGGGTGGAGAGTGTCATTGAGTCCAGATCCAATATGGCCTTGGCGGTCTTGACCCAGGGGAAACCCAGAATCAGTGGAAAGGCCAAGTTTGACAAGGAAGACACCATGATGTCAAATTGGTTATTTCCTACCTTGACCTCTAGGTTCCCCTTGATTCTAGTTACTTTGGTGTGTGACTTGTTGGCGAGGGTTACCCAAGCAGAAGGTCCTTCCTGAAGTCCTTATTTGTTGGGCCAAGGAGCTACTTATGAAGTTTCCCATAGCGCCCATGTCCAACAAGGCTTTTACTTCCTGAGAGGTTTTAGAAGAACATAGCTTGACTGGTAATACAGCATAAGATTGAGAGGGTTCTTTATTGAAAGAACTGGCTAGAAGAACAATAGGAGGTTGTACCTTGGTCAAGGCTTGGCAATCCTTGGCTGAATGTCCCACTTTGCCATAATACATACAGAGTCCAAGTTGGAGTCAATGTTGTTTCTCCTCTGTTGAGAGTTGGTATCCCCCACCCTCCTTGGGGATCAGTCCTTTGGGCATCTCTCCTTGGACCTTTGAGGGGGGTTCTGTTTTCATTAATAACGTTTGCAGGCAAGGTGGCAGGATTCTGGGGTTTTGCCCAAGACAGGATCTGCTTTACCTTGGTAGACCACTTGATTACTTCCTTGACCATGGAGTCAAACTCTGTTGGCAACTCATGGTGGGCAAGGAAATTCTTCAGTTCAAAGGAGAGTTTTTTACAGAACAGGTAGCAGGCTTTGTTGTTGCTCATCCCAATGGCATTCTTGAGGCGGGTAAATTCTTCAGAATAATCTTGGGCTGACATTCTTCCTTGGTAGAGAGCGGAGATTTGGTATCTTAACTGGTTGGGGTTTGGAGTAGGAGATACAGTAGCTAGGAGGGCGTTGTAGAACTGTTCATAGTTGTTGAGGAGATCTTCACCTTGTAGGGTTGCTTTGGCGTACCAAAGGCAAGAATTACTGGTAAGCTTTTCTGCCACATGGTGCACTTTCTGTGTGTCTGTGGTAAATTTTTCTAGTGAGGTTTCAAACAGGGACTTGGATAAGGCCAGCAGCATCAGGACCATGTTTCCTTCATTATCTCCTGGGGCATCAGAAGATAGGGTACTCAGGACTACTGTTTGAACCTGGTTACTGGTTCTGGGGAAAATTGGTTCTGAGTTAGTTTGTTTTCAAAAGAGGGACATAATCTTGCATACGGTGAAGCTTATGGCAAAGGTAACAATTATGAGGGCAACAAATTTGATAAGGGCCACATAGAAGATAAATTCATAAATAAAATATTGGCCTGGACCACCCATAAGGTGGTTCAGTAGGGGCTCCAACAAACTGTCAGGGATCCACTCATTGGGAAGCCTTTCCCAAATTGTATGGAGAAGAGCTCCCAAGTTGAATTTGATCAGAGTGGAACCTACTGGAATCCCTATCATCAACATGTGTAGAAGGTGACCAAATAGACGGAATCTTCCCAAGAATGGAGTGAGGTGATAGAGGAGATAATAGACACTAATGTACCCCAAGACCAACCAGGGGGCCTTGGGGTGGATGATAGGTGGGAATTGAGCTGTTTCAACATAAGGGGCATGTCTTTGACGCGGACCAAAACAATACCAAATTGAGTCTTCAGATTTGTCAGTGGGAGCTGTTTCAGGGTTTTTGAAGTTAACATTTGCTTGCCCATAACTGATTAACACACAAAAAGTCCATACAAGGAAGATGAACTTCATGTTTTTGGGGGAAACCTTTAGAATCTACTAATCAAGTGTTTAGAATTGAAAATATAGATTTATTTGGTTGATAGGAATAAAAGAAAATTGTTGGAGCAATTTGCTCAAGGAAAAATCTTCAGTTTAAATACTGAAGTCAATTGAGGGAGGGAGCATATTGTTTACCAGGGAATCCTTCAAGGGTAGTTTGGCTAGTATTGCTTTGCAGGTCTGCAGTAGGCTGCAGCCTGTAATGCAAGAAGAGGTAGATTGAATTATTGAACTGTAGTATTCTTCTGGCTTCTGGTGGGAATGGTATTTTGAGACTGGATGAGCAGCATTCCTGTGGTTTGGTTGTGTTGTCTTAGTTGATTGACTAGAAGGGTCCCCTGTATCATAGTGATTGGTCAAAGTGCATTTGTTTTTGGTTTGATTGGCTGGTTTTGGGTTTTTGGAGCTTGTTTCTGAGGTGTTTTTGTTACCATTGTTACTTTCTTCATCCTGGGATACTGTTTTCAAATTTAAAATAGATTTTATTTTCAATATTGAGTTTGAGCGTTTACTTTTGCTTTTGCTCTGGCTTTTGTTTTTGTTCTTGAAAGTGTGTTTATTTATCAATTTTGAACGTGGATTTGAATTAATCATGTTAATTGAATTGGATTTTAAATTAATCCAAATTTCTGAATTTATAATCTGTTTTAAATGAGCCATTTGTGTCTTAAAAATTATAGCAATGGAACAATGACAAGTGTAAGAAATAGAAACCCCTACAGAGTTCTTGTAAAAAGCTGCCACCACATTGGGTGGCATTGCAAATTGACTGACCTCAAGGATGGTTAAGAGATCCTTGGTGTCCTGAGGGAGGCCTTGCTTCACCTTTTTTTATCCACCCAAAGATCTCCTCAATTGGGTTAAGGAATGGAGAATATGGGGGAGGAAGAGGAGTCTCATTGGACAGTCAGCCAGGCAGTGCTAGCCAAATGGCTTTTTTTATTGATGGGCGGGAACTCGGACACAACCAGATCCACTTTGTGGAGCCCAACATTA
Source organism: Entomophthora muscae (assembly GCA_014839935.2). Lineage (NCBI taxonomy): Eukaryota > Fungi > Entomophthoromycota > Entomophthoromycetes > Entomophthorales > Entomophthoraceae > Entomophthora > Entomophthora muscae. Next base: position 56,497 of record QTSX02002142.1, read on the forward strand.
TCCAACACAACAATGTTGGTTGTACTGTGGTAATTGATCTGGGGATACTCCTTGACAGTTTGGGGGAAAATAAAGAAATGTCCTGCTATTATGAGAACACTTGATCATCTGATACTGGTCCAACCTGCGAGGACCAAGAAGCGCTACCATGGAATAGGTCTGGGAACGGACAGCTGCACAATGGGCTACGCCATCCTTGGACCCCTTCTTGACTCACCCATGCCTAGACCTGAGTGAGGATGAAAACAATAATTTGTTGATGTAGAAGAACTGGACATTCCCAGTCTCCTTTAGTGACAGATATGTCTTGGCATAAATGTGTCAATCCTTGATGGTCTTCTCATTGTTTCTGTTGTACAGCAAAACTCCCAGTACTTTCCAGGAGAAGCCCAAATAAACCATTGCTTTGTAAACAAGGGTTTTAGAAACAGAAAGCCCAAACTCTGTGGCAAGCATTGATTGGACAGCAAGTGAGTCCAGGTGGAAATCCTTGGTAACCCACTGTTTTATTGCATCAATATGCATAGGCTGCAAGAGTTTGGGCTGCCACTTAGCCTTGGCAGATTTTTCAATTTGCCCGGGGTTGCCATACTTGGTGTTGATGTTGGCAATGTATCTGGCCATGACACCAAATCAGGACGCAATATCCCAAACCGCCATTCCCCCGTTCAAGCAGTTGAGGATAGCTTCACACTCACTATCTGTCAACCAATGCTGGCCCTTGGCAGGTACCAAGGCATCCTGGGTGGCAGGCTCAATACAGGGGATGGGGACCTTAATGTAGAAGGCGGGATCACCCTTACTTACGCTGGTGCCATTGATGGTGGCATACAATACATGAACATATGGCTCTTTGGTGGTGGTCAATGGCTCATATGATGTATCAAAGACGCAGGTCAGGAAGTAGCAACTCTTGGATCAAGAGTGCGGGCCGGGTGACAACTGGGTACACAGTGGAGGTGTATTTAACATCATTATTTCCGATGACTTTTGTATAGGAGACTTTGGTTGCAGGCCTTGAGAGCAGCTTCTGTCTTGGATTGAGGCTACTGTTCCTGGCTTGAGATGTGGGAGGTGATTGGCTGGCACTGACACCTTGAGAGGCCTGTGTATTGGCATGACTCTCCTTGAGTTAGGTTCTGGGTCTGTTCTTGGACCCTCTGGGACACCCTCGTGGACAGGCTGCCCCGCAGGCTGGTGCAGGAGCTGGTTGGGAATGTGATTGATGGTCCATAAAAATAAAATAAAAAATATATTTTAGATTAAATATGTATTTATTGGTTTAGCTGTGAGTAGTTGTTTTCTCTTGATTTAGCCTTGAATAGTAGCAGATTTTCTATATCCATGATTTGAAGTGTATAGTATAGTATCCTTTCCAGTTTTGGATGATTTTAAAGTTTAATCACTTTTTATTTCTAAACATGGGTATCAAGATTGAATTTTTCATTTGATTTTAATTGTGGTGGAGCTTCTTTATTTGGGTTGGTGTTTCCTAGTGTGCTTATTGTACATTCAATTTGGATTCCAGTTCCCGCAATTATTATTTGAGTTTACTAGTGGCATTCAAAAGTGATTTGAAATTTGGTTCTTGGATTTGACAATCCCGCAATTTCAAAAAACATAGTAAACTTAATAAAAATGGTTGATGGATTTGAACGCTTCAAAATTGATTCCAGTTAATTCATTTTGTCCATTGAAAATATGCAGTTTGACTTGAACTTTGCAAAGTGTCTATGAGTTCCTGGTTTTCAAATATTCAAATAAATACTCAAAGAATTCAATTTAATTAAAAAATAGCCATCCCACAAAAGTGATTCAAAATTTGGACCAAGGATTTGACAATCCCGTATTTTTACGTTTAGGTTCTGAATTTACAGTATCAGGATTATTATATCAAGACAGAGCCTCTACCTGATGTACCTTTCATAGAAGACTAACTAATTAAGTGGGGATTATGTTGAGGGATAATATTTCAAACCTGCAACATTCCATATTGATACTAATTTTCATTCCCTTTGTTGTGTATATAGTTCAGTCACATGACAACCAGCTACACTATCTCTTCTACCCATACTTGATCCTTTAAAATTATAAGGATCAAGCCACAATATGTTTAGATTAGAAAGCCAAGCTTATCTAACAATAAAAACATTGTTATCTCATTTTTATTTGTTCCCCTCTATAGGTTGCCTGGTTGACATTTCACTGAAAAGTTAAGTTGTATATTCAACCAACTGGGGGCTAAGACAGAGCAGTTAATAAAATCATTACAGATGGAAATTATGTATTTTTATAGTTTTCCCTGATACTTTGTTAATAAATTTGTCTATGTGTTCAGTAAAAAAATCATACTAGTTAACTGATTGGGATGCTCCTAGGGGTGGTAGAGTACCAAGTAAAAAAACCACCCCGGTAAGGGCCCCCAGAACACTCATATATCTCTTTACTTATTATCACCACCTTGGTAGCTTAATACTTGGAATCAAAGGTTAAGTTTCCAGCAATAGAAGCTGGAAATTTATAAGGTTTTCTTATCTAATAAGAAATTTGCGGATTTATGATTCAGCCCTAACCCCAGTTCTCCTAATTTTGGTAGCTTTTGAGTTTAAGTTTTCTAGGTGGACCCCAGCTATTTGAAATGGGTGTTGTTATATACAGATGTTGCAGTTATATTTAAACAGCTTATTATCTTCATACTACATATATTGTTTGTATTAATAATTATTGATAGTTACTCATTTTAAAGACATTCCTTGAGAGTTTAGACCATTACTTCCTCTAAGTTGGGACTGTGATCTTGTTTTGGCTGTAGAAGCCATGCCTAATCGGCTACAATGAACTCTCACTACGGCTTACTCTGATCAGTAGTCTTGAAGCTTATGCGAACCATCATAAAGCCCAATTCAAATCTTTCCTGGAAAAAAGTGGGTTAGTTTTTCTCACCAGCTTTAAAAGCTGCTAAATCAGGTGCTTGAGGGTTGCAGAATAAATTAGACGTTTATTAAATAGACTCTTAAAGGGGGTCCGCTGCTTTGCGGTCACAATAGACGGTGGCTTGGGTTTTGAAGCAGTAGAGATCGGCTGGGCAGGGGCGTAACTTCCATCTGCCATGATCACATGTTGCAAAGTTTGTACCTGCACAGGCATGAAGGACGTCGCATTTTCCTCCGGTAGCTGGATATGTACTGTTGCCCGTTGTGGGGGGAGGATTAGTATTGTTAATAGGGGATGTAGAAGGTGTTATAGTATGAATTTCTCTCTCTGTGTGGGAAGAACATTTTCTGGGAGTTGTATTGTTACGGGAGCCATAAATTCTCTCCTTAATTACAGAGACCTTGGCATGTGAAGGACTAGCCAAACTTTTCTTGATTACATCGCTCATCCGCTCGCCAATGCGACCAGAGTTGGAGTTTTGGGAGGAATCCCATAGCATAACGCCGCCAAAATGGGTGGATGTTTCCTTCACGTTGGCCACAATCTTGGCGACTTCGTGAGGGGATACATAGCCAAAGCCAGCTGCTTTGGGGGTTGCAGGTACACCAAGGAAAAGTTTGATATCCTTGTTAAAGGACTCTCCACTAGCCCAAGCTTCCCACGTGTTCCAATTCCAGGCATTCTTGTTGTTGAAGTTATGGACGCCACACCAGTTGTTGTAAAACTGAATGAAGACAGCGTCAATTGGGTTCTCTTTCATGATTCGCTGCAGGTTAGCGTCAGGGAAAAAGCATTGTGGAGCAGCGGTAACGTAGTATTTCTTTTGCTGGTCAACCTGGAACTTTTGTCTCAGCTCTTTGAGGAAGTGGTCATAATTGTCTTGGCTTCCGCCCTCGAGGTCAAGATCAATCCCATCTAGAATGGCATCGCCGAATGGGCGCAGCTGATTTTTTCCGCCCAAGAACATGCCCCAAATATTTTCAGCAGCCATGACTGCCTTCTTGGGGGAATCAAGGCTTGTTTTTGCATTTGCACCGCCTATGGAAAGCAGTACAGTCTTACCCTTTCCTTGACAGCCTTTGATTTCTTTTCCGATCTCCGTACAGTTTAGTACGCTAGTCCCCGCAAATAAAGCTCCACAGTGATGGCTCAAGTTGATCAAAGGCAGTTCGCTGCCCAGGTTGGTCAAAAATGAAAGGTTGACGACATCTATTGTTTCGTCTTGGCAGACTGAAGCAAGCGACTGCTTCCATGGCTGACCAGGATGGGTTGCTCCATACGAGTTCTGTCCCCAATAAACAACCACACTCTCCTTGTTTAAGTCCCATTTGGCCAAAGCAAGTCCTACAAAGATAATTGATTTCATTTCTAAAAATTCAATCACTCACTTGACTTAAATACTTGTTTTTTCACTTGAACATTATACCCTGTCTTTGATTTAAAACCTCAATATTCTTCGATTTTCGCCACCTAATGCTTTGAAAAGGTGGATAAATCAGCCCCAACCATCCACCAACAAAGTTGAATAGTTAAATTAACATCACGCTGTATTTGAAGCGTTTAAGTCTATTAATAGCTTTCCACTTTCTGCTTTAGCAGCATCCTTTTAACAGCCCACAAGAATTCAAACTCCACTTGGTACCGAATAGCTTGGCCAAGAAGGTCAATTCCCGACCCATTCTGAAATCCCCGGAGCCAATCAGATCAATTAATATATAAACTTTCGAGTCAGTCTGTCTGTCTGTGATGTCACTTCAAGTGCGCTCAAGCCGTAAAAAATTGAATTGATTTTTCCATATTCTTTATATTTAAAGTCGATGGCCAAGCCAAAAGCTTGATTTGGCTCATCCTTACATGCAATTCCTTACAAGCATCATTGAAAGTATAAAGGTTGAGTTCGGTGGAGTGTATTCTAAATTATGTAGAAATGATAACATAGGCCACTGGAACTTCAATAAATATTAATTTAACTGGTGGGTTTTAATCAAGTATAACTCTTACAACCATAACAAAGAGACTTATATATATAGATTATCCTATTCTAGAATGTGTGGATCAAAATTGAAAGGGGGCACCTTTCTTTTGACATACTTTCATATGATTAATGTTTAACCTCTTTGCTGAGGATTGAATTGACCGAAGAAACGAGAGCATGGTCAAATTAAAGAGATAGTTCAAATTAATTATATAAATGTTAGTTCAAATGAAAGATGGTTGGCTTAGACATTTTGAATTTATTATTTTTCAAGTAATAATAGAATATTCCACCCAGATGTATCAGCTGATCCAAGTGGATGCAGATTGTTTTAGAGTTAATCTTGCTTGCCATTACACCACCTAATAATAGTTTCAGTGAATTAAACTGGAAAAATAATATTAAGACTTAATAGAATTTTCTTGCAAAGTTTAGAGTATGTGGATAAGTTCTATAGATAATTCTGGTAAAAAATGGTACCAAACGTGATAGGTCTAGCTTCTTTAGATGCTGAGATATAGCGTGAAGTGCTGGAATCAGGCTCTTGTCATAGCTGAAGGTCTAGATTAAACAGATCCATTCAGATTAACACTTAGTACCCACCAAAAAACCAAACACAATGTATCTCTAAGAATACTAAACTGATCTTAATATTCAATAGCTTGTTTTAAAGCTACATATCAGCTTTATATTTTGATAAAATTTGGTGAATCAGATGTTAAAATTTTTATATCTTTATTTTATCTTTTCTAAACTTAACAGTAATACTCAATTTATTTAGATTTCTATTTTATATTTATACTTGAAAAATGAAACTTTGTTTTTAAATAAATTATTTTGAGAGAGCCTTTTCAAATCCAAATTTTTAGATTAAATTAGTGATAAATAATTCCAACTTAAAAATGCAATAAAACATTGAATTGATAAAATAGATTCAATTTTTACTATCCTTGGATGGGCTATTTACCTAGTATACTAATATTAGGGAAGTGATTCAGTAAATGGGGGATATACAAAGCCCAATTTCTGGGTTCATGGATTTTATTAAATACATTTGATATCAGCAATATAGGTAAGAAAAGGGTTAAGCTTTAAAGTCCAGCTTATAAATTTATGAATATTTTTGTGAGAGAGGGGGGCTAAACTAACTAAGTTTGGCTCCCATCCTGGGGGAAGAATCCACCAGGACACCATCCAGTGGAGAACTGGGATGGCCGCTCAAAGTGGCGCCCACAAGGAGGACACAGCAGATAGTTGGGGAAAGTAAGAGTCCAAGCCCATCAGAATCATCCAGCTGAGAAACCAGGGGCTTGCTTAGGGGCAGACTCTGGGCCAACCTCGTCTCCTCCTGGGGCCAGTACAACTGGGACCTCAGAGGAGAGGGGCAACGGGGAAGGCAGGACTGATGACAATGGGAGAGATAGGTCAGGAGTCACAAGGTTAAGGTTGTCACAGGTGAGGCTTCTTATAACCTTCTCACTAGTGGTGAAGATATCTTGAGCTCGGCCAGGGAGGTTGCCAAATGTGTGTAGGAATAGATCCAGGTCAGCACCCACATAATGGAAAGAATTTGAGATGCACACCCAGAGGTTGGGGGTGGTGCACCATATCAACACCAAAACTGGTGCCAAGGTGAATATCACAAACTTTTCAAAGGGCACCAACATTTTACTTAACCAAATACTTTCCAACAGCAGGAATAATGCTCTTTTTCTTAAAACTTCTTCTGATTCTTTGGGCTTGAATTAGTGTCCACAAGGAAGCCAAGGTCAGGTGGAATGATTCTAGGAGGTGAACAGGACACAGAGAACGGCAACCGCGTAGAGAGGGGCTTTCAAGACAGAGTTTTGAAGCTCTAGAGCGTATATGAAGCTCAGGAAGAAGCAAGAGCAAAAGAAAAACAAAATCAAAATTCAAGTAGGTAATTATACTAAATAAGCTACTAAACTTTAATTTCAAACAACTATGTTTCAAAGCAAAAGCAAAAAGCTTTAAAATTGTTGCTGGCAACATGTAGGGGGCTCTGGGAAGACGCAGAGAGGCCCAGGAATGAATGAATAAGGTAAGGGAAGTTGAATCTCTACTAATAATTTTAGGAAGTGAAAGGGGCCAAAGAAGGGACCCAAAAAACCTTAAAATTCTAAAGTGGAGACCTAAACTTTATTTTGTAAAATGAGCAAGCAGGGGACTGAAAGTCCCCTGTCTAGCTTTAAGGGAGGAGTCTAGAATTCAGGGTCACCTGACCCAAGGCGCAGATTTGATTGGCTGCAGGAGAAACTATGCAAGGTGAATCCAGTGAGTTGGAGGGTTTTGCAGTAATTTCTGACTTTAACTCTGATTGGCTGGCATTACTGGGGTGATTTAAATCAGCATTCAATCCAGTTGGATTGAAACCTGATGATTTAGCACTAGCAAAACCTGATTGTTTAGACATAATTAATTTCAAGTGCAACCAAACCCAAGCCAAAAAATAGTAAAAATTAATCAGAGATTCCTCTCAAGTGGGAACTGAGTTCCACACATTGTTATTTACCACCTGGGAAGGGTATACTAATACAAATCTCTCATCAATTGTATGGGCTAAATCCTCAAGGGAATTAAGGAGCTTGGCTGGCTTTTAAGGAGATTTCTTGGTACAACATGGGAAGATAGTCCTATCCAAGGCTGTAGGGGGGAGTGACTTTACACTTTTGGCTCTGGGTTGGTCTGTAATAGCAAGAGGGAGGGAAAATATAGTTCTTTGGCTAATTCAATCAAATTTGGCTGTAGTGGCAAGGTGAAAAGTGACACTGGTCAGATCTAGTGACTTTCTATTGGCCAAGGCATCCATTTATTTTGGCTTTTACTTCATACTCACACTGTTGAGCTTCTCTGGGATACCAAATGAATAAGTGACAGGAAAAATAGAGAGAGTTATTTTTGGAAACCAGTATATAAGAGAGGAAGTGGTGCTTAACATTGGAGTAATATACTTTTATTAGCATATGTATGTTTGGCTCTTGATCTCTATTCCAACAAAAAGACTTTAGTTTCTTATTGTACCTTCACTTTGATTATCTCTGCAGCTACTGCTTGATTGCTGTTATAATAGATGTGGATTTGAAAGTTAAGCTGATTACATTTTCATTTTTATTGATAAATTAATTTTGTGATCAATCATTTGATCTGGGAATCTAGAGTTACATTGGTTTTTTACTTGTTGTCAGGATTTCTGGATATTAACTAATTAATAGATTCAACCAATTAATATGGACCAGCATTTAATTGCTCATAGGAATGGTTTCAACAAATTAATGCAGGCTGCAGGTTTGTGAAATCAATGACAAATTATATACTGGCATTAATAAAATCCCTATTCCTAATTGATGAGCAAAACATGCAGATATTGTGCAATTAATTAGTCCACCTCAACAACCACCTCAAACATGCTTCTCATAATAATTACTATTTTAAACTTTAATTATACCTAGAACAAGTGTTGTAACTGTGCTGCTTTAGCAGAGTTACATGGGGGAAAATGTTTAGAAGCTAGATAATAATCTTTATTGGGAGATAGTGATTATATAGTCATGGTGAATCAATGGATAGCAGGAACATGATTGTTGGTCACACAGTTAAATGGAAGAAGGGGGTGGCTTGATCCTGGTAGAGAGTCAAGCGCCAAAATGAGGTATTCACCATAAAGGATCATCATCTGTTCATGTTGTTGGATTTGGTAATTTGAGTTGAATTTCTAGTCTGGCTTTGTGTGGCCAGGTAATCAGACTGTGGGTCACAAACCCGCTTGTTTGGAACCTTACTGGCGGGTTGAGCCTGCTGTTTTGACACCCCCCCAACTGAAGGTTGGCCTCCTCTGGGGATAGGTTGTCAGGGAGGTTGTCAGTAGCCCAGGCGCTGTACTGGACTAATTGTTGTTCTGTGGCGGGCAGGGCGGTTTCTCGTTGTTTTTGTCTCACTTTGCAGGGTCTCAGGCAATCATGGTGTATGGTCTTGTCTTGATTGTGTTTCCCAAGTCCTTGTACAAGGTAAGTGTTATTGTCGTTTACCTTTAGAATGATTGTTGACCCTACTTTCTTGGGTTGTAGTTTGCTTTTATCAACGTTCATGGCCCAAACTTTGTCCCCAACTTCATGTCTATCACAGATGGGGACAAAGGTATTTTGCAAACGTTCTTTTTTGTTTTCTGTTTGTTTGCTGTTGGCCTCTATATTGTGAGAGTCTGAGCATGGGGGGACTTTACTTGGGATTTCCTGTTTGGGTCCTGTTAATGCTTGAATGATATTTGGCTGTGTGCCATATACCAATTCAAAAGGGCTTTTTCCGGTGGATCTGTTCACTTGGGTTTGGCACACAAGTAGTGCAGTTGGTAGCTGCTTATACCAGTCTTCAGGTCTCCCAGCAGTGAGCTTGACTAAGGCTTACACAAGGCTGCCATTAAGCCGCTCTACACGTCCATTGGCCTGTGGGTGATATGGCGTTGTTACAGTATGCTTGACCCCATTTTTTACAAGGTATACATTGGTGGTTTTGTAGGTGAATTCTTTCCCTCCATCGGTTATCAGAGTTCTGGCTTTCCAAACTTGCTGATTATACTCTTTGCCAATAAATAGTTGTACGTCATTGCCAGAGTGCGCCCTTACTGCTTGGGCTACTGGCCATCTTGTAGCAAAGTCTATGGCAGTGATGATGTATTTCTTATCATTGTGTTTCCCTGGCATGGGGCCAACAATGTCAAGAGCCCATACTTTCAAAGGTAGTTGTGTGTGGATGGTAAGTACTGAATTTGGCGGGGTTTTGCTCTTGGCAAACTTTTTGCATACCTCACATTGGTCTAGGACTTCATGAACATCACAATATAAGGTTAGCCACCAGGCCTTGTGCTTAAGGAACTCATATAGGTTTTGACTCTTGGTGTGTCTGAGGTCTCTGTGATAGCGTAGGATGGTGTCTATCCACTGGTGTGTGGGGATATAGGGAATGGTTGTGCCGTCAGACATTTTTCTGTATAGGGTCCCATATACGTCAGCAAATATGGGCTTTTTATAACTGTTTCCTTTATTATGTTGGTCATATCAGGGGAGAAACCCTTGTCTTTTGTTTGTAGCACTAAGAAAGGTCAGTCTGGGTCAAGCCCATTTCCCCTCTCATGGCACAGATATATAGGCGTGAGAGGGCGTCTGCCATGGCAAGCTTGGCCCCAGGTTTGTACTGTATGAGCATGTTGAATCTCTCCAAGAGCTCCATCCAGTGGGCTTGGCGGCAAGATAGATTTGCTTGGGTCTTAAAATTTATGAGCAACTTGTGGTCGGTTGATGCTTTGAATTCTTCCTACCAGTCTAGTTAACAGCACCATTTGACTAGGCAGTGTAAGATGGCCAGCAGTTCCTTGTCGTGGATAGAGTATTGACACTTGCTGTCTGTCAACTTTTGGGATTCATAAGCTACAGGCAGGAAATCATCATCATTATTTTTGATTCATAGTACTCCCCCAATGGATGCATCTGAGGCGTTGGTTTTCCTTTTGGTATTCCCTGTCACGTTTGGGGTATTGCAGGATGGGAGCTGTTGTGAGCTTCTCCTTGAAGCGTCTAAAACAGAGGTCACGTTGGGGGTCTATACAAACTTGGACTTGGCGCCTGTTATGGTGGATAAGGGGGCATTCAAAATTCCACAGTCAGGTATAAAGCAGCGTACATAGGCCACCATCCCCAAGAAGGTGAGTAGTTCCAACTTATATGTTAGGCGGCAGCATTTTGCATATGGCCTGTATCTTTTGACTGTTGGGGTTGATGCCGTCCTTTGAGACTATGTGTCCCAGGAAAGGCAGTTGCTCGCGGAAGAACTGGTACTTGGAGGGCTTGGCCAACAGTTTGTATTGTGCCAAGGTAGCCAAGACTGCCTATAGGTCTTTATGGTGTTGTTCCACCAAGGGGCTGTATACAATTATGTTGTCCAGGTAGACTAGGACATGCTTGCCTATGTGTGGTGCAAATACTTTGTTCATGAAGGCCACAAAGGTGGACGGGGCGTTTGTCATGCCAAAGTTGAGTACCACACATTTATAAGAGCTGTATTCAGTGCAGAAGGCTGTTTTGGGGATGTCTTCCTCCTTGATGCAAATCTGGTTGTAGCCTGCAGTCAGATCAATCTTGGAGAAGACTGTGGCTCCTCCCAAGGCATCAAAGAGATTGTCAATTAGTGGTAGTGAATAGTGATTCTTGATGGTGACTTTGTTTAGGGCTTGGTAGTCTGTGACCAGACGCAAGGTACTGTCCTTCTTGGCTACAAAGAATAAAGTGGCCCCAAAAGAAGACTATGAGGGGAAGATTAGTCCTTTCTCCAATGCCTCCTTGAGATAGGCGCGTAGGGCGTTGTACTTGTTTGGGATCAGTCTGTAAATGGGGTGTGCCTTGGGTACAGCCCCCTTGAGTTGGATGGAGTGTTGAATGTGTTTCTCAGGGGGTAGCCCAGGTAACACTTCCTTAAAGATTTCTGGATGTCAGGCCGCAATGTTGCGATCTTGAGGCATGGAGGTATCCTGGTGATCCTTGAAGTGTATGATCTTGTACTAGAAGGAGTCCCAGTCAATTGCCTTCAGGTTTTCCTTTTTGTCCAGGGTCTCTATGATGCGTACAAAGATGTGGTTGCGTAGGAGTTGGTCAACTGAGTCAGGTTAGATCTGGTGGTTGACACCTTCATGCTTGATGGTCAACACTGAGGTTGCCCAGTTCACATGAGGGTTGTTTTTCCGTAATCAGTCTAATCCCAGCACAATGTCAAACTTTGGGAAGTCAATGACAGGACCTTGGATGGTGGAGTGGAGGTTCTCAAGAATGACAGAGAAGGGGGCAGTTTCCTTTATCATAGCAATGTGGTGTTTGTCAGCCAGGAACACATTTTTAATCTGTGAAGGGTTAGTGGCCAGCTTGAACTTATCCACAAAACTACTGTTGACCAGGATTCAATCTGCGCCCAAATCCAGGAGTGCTGAGCCTGTGTAACTGCAAAAACAGAAAGGATAGGACATCAGTTTATTGGGATGCCTGGCAATGGTGTACAGTACTGGGTCCTCCAAAGGCACTTGGATCATTGGGCATTGGTCTACGTCCTTGGGACAATACTCATCATTAGGCAAGTCAGGAGTTGTGTGGGGAGAGCTTGGCTTGCTTAATGCTCTCCCTGGGCTTTTCCCCCGTCTTGATTGCCTTGCGTGGCAGTGATACGGAAATGGGTATAATTTGTCTGGTCATTGTTCCCACTTCCATGTCCATTTGAACCTGTGGGCTTATAGTTGGTGTTATTCCTGTTGTTTCTGGGGGGTGCTTGAGTGGGGTGCCCACCTGTGTGGGAGTCCTTGGGTCTCTCTTGTTTTCCTGTTTGTGCCTTGTGAAGGGCGTTGGAGGCTTGTTCTGCTTTCTCTGCTTTGTGGTACAGGCTTTTCAGGCTGGTCACCTGGTCTAGGTTCACATGTCTCATCACATGCAACTTGAGGGCATTGTAGTACATGAGATATGTGGCTGGGGTGTAAAAGGCCATGTCAGATAGTGCACAAAGTTGGAGTTCCTTGTAGGCCCAGATGAGTTCCTTCACAGTGCCTGTCTGGGTAAGGTTCTTTACTTGGTGTATGATCATGAGTGCCGTGTCCTTAAGCACAAATATTGCCAAGAAGACTTGCTTGAAGGTATCCCAATTCTTTTTGGCGTGTTCCTTGTGCCACTTGTCACACCAGGTGCCAGTGTTGTGGGTCATGCAGATGGAGATTTCTGCAATCCAAAATTGCTGAGGGCATTCCATCTGGGCCAACTTGCTCTGGGTGGACTGGATCCATGCGGCAGCGTTGTTGTTGTTGGCCCCAGCAAGGGTTCCAAGGAGGCGCTTCACAGTCTTTGAGCTACGTAGGCGGGCATGGAGTTTTCATTGGTTGGTTGCAGAATTGAGGAGGGAGCCTGGAAGAACCCTTGTGCTGGCAGGGCATTGAACACAGGAAATGGGATTACCATGTTCTGGTAGAGGACAAACCCATCAGGTATCTTGGCACCAGGAGTGTATGGGGTCCATTCAGGCAGGAGGCCAGACATAATTCTGTCAAGGATTTGTTAGCTGCGGCGTGTGCGGGCAACAGGCGGAATTTTTCAAGATAAGGTAGGATGGAGAACCTATTTCTGCTACCAAAGTTGTAACTGTGCTGTTTTAGAAGAGTTACAAGGGGAAAATATTTAGAAGCTAGATAGTAATCTTTATTATAAGATAGTGATTATATAGTCATAGTGAATCAATGGATAGCAGGAACATGATTGTTGGTCACACTGTTGGATGGAAGAAGGGGGTGGCTTGATCCTGGTAGATAGTCAAGCCCCAAAATGAGGTATCCATTGTAAAGGATCATCATTGGTTCATGATGTTGGATTTGGTAATTTGAGTTGACTTCCTAGTCTGGCTTCAAGTGGTCAGGTAATCAGATTGTGGGTCACAAACCCGCTTGTTTGGAACCTTGCTGGTAGGTTGGGCCTGATGTTTTGAAACAAGAGCCATCATATGGGCCATCATATGAAACACTTCTAGAAGAGTTCACCATAGACTGGGCTGCCAGGCCAAACACTCTAAGATAAAAGGCTCTGAGCCTATTATATTAGAGTAGCTCTGATTAAGTGAAACAATCATCTCTGTGAACTAGTAGCCAGCCACTGGCTAGCTAGCCCCGGAAGTGGCCCAGGTAGACAGGAAAAATACCAATCTGTGGAAGATGTCAATCAAGCTTCTGTCAAAACCACCCCAACAAGAATAGGCCTCCTGCTGTGTTGCCCTAATGCTACTTCAGTCTCTTCTAGCGTCGTGAGCTAACTCGGATAAAACGCAGGCAGGCAGGCTGCCTTAAAGCTAGTTCATTAGAATAAAAGACTGATCATTACATAGTGAACTGATGATTTATTCATCCTATTTCCTTAATGTGATACTCTATTAGGCTTTATTAGTAAAGAAAAAGATGATACTGGTATCATTCAGTATAACTATCTTTAGTAAAATATAGAGACAACAACTTATGAACCTATATCCAGAAATAGCAAGCACTATCCCAAATCCTTTGGGCATTGGGCCCTGTCAGACTTGCTACTTTTGACAAAAAATATTCTGGGCCACAGGTTACGCCAAAGTCACAGGTTCTCTGTACTTTCCTAATGCTAGAAGGCTTAGGATATCATGTGGCAGATGATAAAATACCATGATCTACAATTTTCTGACACTTGTTATTCTTAATAATGGGCACTCAGACTAGCCAGTATATGTGTACAAACCTGTATTTCTCCTCCCCAGGTGAAATACACCATCTAGAAATATGACACCTAGAAAGACGGCATCTGGAATCAAATAATAATTATACTTTTATGTGATAAATCCAAGCCTTTCCCATATTAACTGGGAATAAAGTGTGATATTAATTTATGACCACTTATAATAAATCAACTCAAATTAACGCCTCTTTGATAGTACTATCTACCTGTAACAGAGCCATTAAAAATACACTTTTAGTATGCTGGTTTTATTCCTTGTCATAGAAGGATCTGTAATATTTGAAGTTAACCTTTAAGATGTTTTATTAATAATTTTATATATGCAAGGGTAGTGACTCCATTAACTGGAACTGCTATAATCAGGTTAAGGACAGTGTAACTAAGACCACCTCATCACTTGAAGGTTAGTACAATCAATTTTCCCTTCTGGTTAAGGTATAGAAGCCCAGACTCATTGTGATTATCAACAAGCTGAAGACTGGTATGTCCATGGGGACCAGCTTTACTATCAGGCCATCAAAAGCAAAGATTTTATCCAAGCATGCAGACCAGTGTGACGGAAATTGAGGGAAAATAAGAAGATGTATCCATTTGGAGGGGTATAACCCACCAAATCCACATAGAGTTAATGATCAACAACCAACAAAGCTTCAGATACCGTTTTGTGAAATTTCAAAATGAGATACTAGGGTTAATTAAAATAATTAACCCTAACCAAAAGAGCCCAAGATAAATGGCCTGCAAGAGAATCAGAGTGTCTTCAGCATAAAATTCAGGACATTGAGATAGCACCAGAGTTTCAGCTTTGACAGTAGGAGGAACAGCTCTGAGATTGACAGGCATTGAATTAACATTTGGCAGAGGCAATGTCAAAGTACTGACGGCAGGGCCCCATCTTCCTGTAATAATTTGGCTAAGGATTAAATTGTAGGGAATGTAGTGCAAAAGGCTAACTACAGGATGCATTTAAAATAAAAATTAGACCAAGATATATTTGATTTTATCAAGTAAATTTTTGGAAGGTCTCAACTCTTAAGAGTTGAAACAGTGAAAATTATTCAATATATATCAAAATTTGACTAAGCAATACCGCCTGGATCCTGGGCTCCTATTTCTTCTACATTTTCAAGTAAGTATCTGGTCCAGTTTGCAAAGAACCCTTGAATGACCAACTTTTGATGAAAATGCTGATAACTTAGATCATATTGGGTGACCCTCAAATTATGTCAATTTATCAGCATCAGCTTACAAAGGGATTTCTATTTCAATTTGCAAACTGGAGTAGCTGTAATTCATTTTGATCAACTGTTTGATTCAAGTCTGTTAAATTGGTCAATTTTGTTAAAGGTTTTCTGACTTCCCAAGTCTTCCTACTTGGCCAACTAATTCCTGGCATTATGTAACTTACTGTGACAACCAGCAGGTCAAGTTTGCAAGTGTTAACAAGGAGGTTTTGACCTATTACACCAGAGAAGGATGCCTTTCCTATCTCAAAGGCATTTCCAAGGTTCTTGGGGCTGAAGCCTTATCAATTTACTCTTCCATTAAATAATTTACTTCCAAATATTTAATTTTCAATTCATTTTTACTTTATTTCTAGTATTTATATGCAAACATAGGAAAAATTTCAATATAGAAATATCACGGTTTTGGGATATTTTGGCTTTGGAGCTTTGTGCACTATATTTGATACTAGCTGACCCCACATTTATATTGCAGCTTTTGGAATTCTTGGATGGTTTTGAGTTTAGACATATTTTTTCTTGTTATTTTAATAATTATACATGTTTGATATAAGGTCAAAATTTAATATGAAAATAACACAGTTTTGGGATTTATTAACTTTGGAGCTTTGTGCACTATAGTTAGTACTGACTGACCCTATATTTTTTATTACAGATTTAAAATACTTGGATGATTACAGGTCCAGACATATGTTATTTCCTTTTTTTGAAATTTTTTTGGGCTTTTATTAATATTTCAAGTTATCTGGTGCAGTTTAGCCAGAAATTTGAGATATGGTTTCTAGATGGCGTCTTTCTAGATGGCATTTTAGGCACATTTTCTAGATGGTGTCTATCTATATGGTGTTTTCTAGATAGAGTTTATAGATGGCCTCTTTCTAGATAGTGTATTCCACCAAAGACACCTATGATGGTGTAAGGAATATTCCTGACATTAACCACATCTATGCCAAATCACCAAGTTGAGAAAAGATAAGAGTGTCATACCAAGAAATGCGCAATTTGAATTGGATTTCCCCCTCAATTATTGGGGAAAATAAAATTAAAATTAAAATTAAAACGGGACTTGGCCATCCCTGGATTAATTTATCATCCAGGCAGGCGCCTGCCACGCCCACCAGCACCCAGCCAGCCTCCTTCCTGCCTTCAAGCCTCCTGCCACCCAGCCAGTTGCCAGCAGGCCTCCTGCCAGCCTCAGACCCACCTGCCAGCCCTCTGCTTGCCCAGTCAGCCGCCAGAAGGCCCGCTGCCAGTCCCCTGCCCACCTGCTTGCTCCCTGGGCCCCGGCCTGCACCCAGCAGTACAGCTACTAGCTGACCGCCCACCTGCTTGCTTGCTCCCGGGGTCCCAGCTGAATGTCAGCCTCCCACCTGGGCTTACTCCCCAGATAATCAGAAGGCCCCATCAAATACAGCCAATCAGGAAAGTCTATGGCTGAAAGGCAAAAATTCCTGAATAATGCCACCTCTTCAGAAGAAGGGAAAATTCAGGGTCCAAATTTTAAAAACAATTCTACCACAAACCAATGGAAATCTGAAGCCCAGTCCACATAGTCAGAGCCAAACTTCAGCCAAGTCAAACTTCTTGAGATCAAAATAGATTATGAAAGCAAATTGACTCCCATTCTTTACCTAGTACCAGGTCAATAGAAGATTATTAGCTCAACTCAGGAACCTTCAAACCAGTCACAGATAACAGAAGAACAAGAGTTTGGTCATCTCCCCAAACCCCAACTGCCATTCCTATCTTCCAAACTTTTAGGATCCCTCATTTCCTGCTTTTCACTACCACTTGCAAATCTTTGCACAGTGGGAAACACTATAGATAAAGGATACTGCCTCAGTAATATCTTGTGCATTTTTGAGTTTAATACCCTCAATAAAGCTAATTTCAACTCTTAACTTCCAAGTCAACTCTTATTTAGTTTGCTCCAGCCTAAAACCTCCAATCCAAGGAAGATGAATCACCTCATATTCACAGCTGTGCTTACAGCTTGCCTTGGAATTGGGGATATCAACAGGGACCAGAATTCTTTTGGCCTTCACCAGAAGCATTAGGTCATAATTATCACTATGAACCTGAACAACTCAATTCTTCAAACAATGGTTACTGGCCTCCTCTTGTGTTGCCACACTCTACCCTGTCCATTACAATATATACCTCCCTGTACATTGTGCTGACCTTCTTTGTGGGGAGCTTTGGGAGGTACAACATCCACACCAAGGACTTCCGGTGGTTGATGACCATATATCTGATTACCACCGCCTTGACATAATTCCTGTTCTCCAATCTCCAGTAATACCTTCTTTAAATAGTACCTACAATGTATGGGTATTTTAGATGGTTAACAAGAGAGAGAGCCTAGATGAAAAGCATCTATGATGATCAAAAGAGAGAAGAGACAACAGTCTTAAATGAAAGCCATCTAAGGGCCAAACAGAGAAGAAAGAAAGATTCTAGAGGTAAGTCACTAAGATTTTTTGGAAACAAGAGAAAGAGATTAGGGAAGAGAAGAAGATTAAGGAACAAAGAAGAATATCAAGAAGAGAAGGATTAAAATAGAGATTAAAAGATATAAAATAAAGAATAAAAAATAAATAAAAAGAAGGTTAATTTATTTAAAGAGGACTCCAAAAGCAGGAAAGAAGAGACTAGAAGTGAAGCAGAGAAATTTTAAAACCAGAGTGAAACATTTTGCTGCCCACCATCAGTTAGAGTGAGAGCAAGTCAACAATTTCCCAGAGTTTTTCTGGGTCCAGATGCTGTCGGGGAAATCACCAGAGAAATGTTGAAGAGAACAGGGAAAGTATTAAAAGAGAAAATCACATATTTTCAGTATTTCACTATGCATTGATAGTGTCTTATTAAAACAAAAGGCAAACCACTTCAGATGAGGCAGAGTGATTCATCCATCTGATTGACAGAAGTTGGGACTGATTAAAATGATGATTCTCATTGATAAAATAGAGAAAAGCCAAAGCAATCAGGGGCCCTGACAAAAAAGTCTGCTAGGATTGGCTAGAGTAGGTCAACAAAGTTTAATTTATTATAGAAAAGAAAGAAATGATTTAAGCCTGGAAGAGAAAACCAGCTTGTAAGGAAATCAGAATGAAACAATATGGTATAAAGGGGTTATTAACTGGACCAAGGAGAGGGAGGATAAAAGCATATTGAAGCCAGAGAAAGAGAAAGAGCAAGGACAAGACCAAAAGCAAAGAGCAATAACAGGGCCCAGATCAAGCTATACTACAGAAGGTTTCTAAGGGGTTTATGTCTGTTCGAGTAAAAGTTATTCACAAGCCCCAAACAATAAAATTTCTTAAGTCCACAATATATAATATAACACATATATGCTATCCTAGCACAGGAGAGGAAGATGATTACAGATATCATTGCAGGAAATTTTCCAGACTAATGAGGAAAAATATAACAGAATGTCTAAAAGGCTGAAGCTGACAGCCAGAGGCAGATATTTCTTGGGCAGTGGGTTCAAGAAACTCTTCCAAGAGCTGTATAAAACCAAGGATGAAAGCAGTTCATCTGAGGTTATGATATACAAAGCAGAGGCCAGGATACTGGTAGAAACAGTGTTTGAAGATTTCTCCATCCTGAAAGCCAAATGCAATTATTTAGCCCTGGAACATGATCATAAAAGAATAATAAGCTCCCCAGCCAGCACCTGGCTTTAATCAAGAACATGATTTGGTGTCCTTAGAGAAGGAGCACCACAAACCTTTTAACATATTTGAGGTACTAATAGCCTTAGCTTTATGCCACATTGTGAAACTTCAAAAATTTTGATCCCTGTAATTAACCTAATTTTTGTAACTGTTCTGTGAGCTGAAATTACTGCCAGGGCCCAGGAAGTCCTGGAAAACCAGCTAGCCTTCTTATAAGCCAAATTACCTGCAGACTGGAAACCTTCACCAATTGCCTCCCAGAGCAAAAAACCCCTTTCAATTAAAAAACTGCCCAGGATTTGAGAGGCACACAAGCCTCAAATCCCTGGATTTTATTCCATTAACAATTTTAGCCCTCTTAATTATTGGGAAGCAATACATCTGGAGTGCAATTTTTAGATTGTGCAATCAGGTGCTCAATTGCTTGCAGATTCTATAAATAGCAGTGGCACCTTGGCTTGCTGCATCCCAAAAGAGATTCATGTTATACCAACCAATGAGCATCCAACGTCAGGCCCAAGTATGCAAATTCCAGTCAAAATTGTAAGTTTGACTGAAATTGATGCCATCAGATCTCTGGTGGCACAAAAGGCCACAAAACTACCAGTAAGTATAAGTAGTGAGGAGGAGAAGCCCACCTCACTATTGACATCTTAAATAAAACGAGTGTATGCCCAGAAATCATTATCTTCTTGTAGGAAATATCTATTTCTGCTCAAATTTAATTATTCTGTTTGCATCTATTTGTGAATCCTCTACTCAATATTAATTTCTACAAGTACCCTCCTGGCTATACTCCTGCTACCTCAGTCAATACACCCTGTGCTCTTGACTTGGAGTATTTCCATCCCCATCATCTGGATTCTCCCTCCTGGTTGTGCTAAAGAGACCATCTCATCTGCTAAGAAGGAGATTCCTACTACCACTGCCCAATGTGCATCCTTCTCAGGACTTCAGTAAGTTGGGGTTTAGTCATATCACAGTATTGGGGCTAGCCAACCAGGTTGTGCCCCATACTGAGAGTTGGTGTCCCCTAGCTACTGCAGTCAAATACCTGGTCAAGATTGCGTCTATTATGTACATGGCCTTCCAGGCCTGGCCTGCCTCCCCTGTGGGAGTCCAGCTTGACTCTGGTATGGGCTGTGACAGTATGTCAACCATAACAAAGCTAGTAACCCTGGGCCACAATTTTTCTTTGATTATAGGGGCATCTTATATGCTTTTTATTTTTTGGCCCCAGCTTACTATCTAAGACAGTATATGACCAAGAAACAAACAAAAGACAAGAAGGAATTGTTGCCAAGCCATCCCTAGTCCAGACTGTGACAACCTCCACCTTTAATCAGAAAAACTGTTGCTTCTACAGCCTTTCCTGATCTGCCAAAAATGAACTTGGCTGGTTTCAGAAAATAATGATCATGATAAACACCCTGTTCTGTGCTCACCCTGAGAGCTTCAGAGACAATGCTCAGAAGTTTATGATGGTGGCTGCCCAACTTAAGGATCACATCAGAGAAACCTTATTGATCAGCCTAAGGAAGACCCAGACCTCATACTCTTCTACAACTAATTCCTGGAGAGAATGAACTCTGCAACCACCCCTGCTGGGGCCAATATCTAAGCCTACATGGGGCTCATCTGCCTGACCCAAGGAGGGACAACCTGGAGACCTACACACAAGGATTCCTACGCCTGGCAGAGGCCGCCAATATTCCTAGCAACAAATCAGGTTTGCATTTCAGAAACAGTCTGAACCCACACCACTTCAGTCTAATTAGACACCACCAATGCAACCTCCCCAAAGAAGAGCTCCTGGCTATTGCCAGAGGCATGGAATTAAGCCAACCACAAGAATACAACACTGATCAACCCCAGAACAACCAAACTCCTGGTGCAAGTAGGCCCTGTTTAGCATGACCCCCAAAGAGTATCAACACCACTTCAGAAGTGGGATATGCTTCTATTGCCAACAGAGTAGCCACTTATCCTAAGATTGCACTAACTGCTCCAATGGAACCCAAGGAGACACCATCTCAGTAATAAACAGTGCTTCTCAGTCTTATCTTATCATTGAAACTACTTTATGTTATCATGAATTTAATGTGAACACTGTAGCCCTCCTAGACAGTGGGGCAACCCTCAACTACGCGGAACATAGCCTAGCTGAGAAACTGGATTTACCAATACAGGGGAACTCCTGACTGTTAACTTTGGATAATGTTGTGAATACTTCTATTCACCATGTTTTGATTTTGCATTTGGTGGGCTGTTTCAAGGAAAATCTCTTGCTTTTGCTTTCACCTCGTAAAATGAGTTGATGACTGAATCAGGAAGTACAATTATTCAGTTTCTTGATCCTGCACAACTCACTTGCACCACTCATGCTGGTGGCAAGTGATCCTACCGTTCTAGTAGTGTTTTGTGGTATTCCTAACCACTATATATTTCATTTTGTATTCACCAATAAAATCTAAGTTCTATTCACATTTTTGTCTTTATGTCTTCTGTACTTCTGCGCCTCTCTCTAGCCATGACTAGTAGAGATTATTCTTCCAGGGCTGCAAGTTAAACACATAAGCCTTCACTGTCATCTAACCAAGGCTTAGTACAAATCCAATCCTAAGATTAGGATTTCCCGTTGTGTGTCTGTGCTGCGCCTCAGAACACGGCAAAAATGGTGCTCACTACAGGGGCTGTAAGCCCCTTGGTTATCCCTTTTGCTTCCATGTTTTCAGGACCTTTGCCTCCGCCTATACAAGAGTCAACTTCACCTGAAATTACTAGCCCTTCTATTGAGGAAGATATTGCTGACCAGCCTATTACCCCCACAATACTGAACCTTGGGAATGGTCCCTGCCTAGTTGCTTACCCCATGGGTACCCCTGACTTAGATCAAGTCATGTCAATAGCCCTTGGGATAGCCTGTGAAGGAGCCATCCCTTGCCTTCAGCTGCAGTTCAGTCAAGTGGAATACTATGAATTGATTGTGGCTCCTCAAATTCCACAGCATCTCCTCTCAGCGGCTGGCTCTGCTGAACACTTGCTATCATCCTTTGTGTAGCCTGCCTTGGCCCACCATCAAATGGTGTTGGGGCTCCACGTCCAGGAAATCTTGTCTCTGCAAGCTGCGGTTACTCATCACTGGGACCAGTTTGCTGCCTACCAACAGTGGATCCATTCCCTGTTTTCCTTGGTATCTGACAATCAGCGCAACTCTGTCACCTCCCAGACCTGTTTGGTTAATTCTATCAAACAAATGCGCCAGTACATCCCCAAATATGTGAGAGAGCGTCTACATAAGTTTCACCAGCTAGAATAACCTTGGCAAACTCAAGTAGATTCCACCTTAAATGCTTATCTCACTGACTTTGAACAACTCATGCAACAGCTCAATGCATTCAGCACATATTCCTTTGAGCAACTACAGCAGGTAGCGGACTTTGCTGTTAATGGCCTTAATGAACTCAGTGCGGCATTTGATCAAGAAAGAGCTGTCACTGCTACTGCTATAGCCAAACTCTAGAGTCAAGTGAATGAAATAGCTACGCCCAAGACAGATGTTCCGTCCTCTTCCCCTTCCAATGATTTGGCAGATCAAGAACAAAGAATATGGGACACTATTTGAGAGCTATGTACCACTACTCACAGTCAGGGACGTCCTGCTGAAGCTCCTCAACCTGGCCCCCAGGTGCTTGAATTGACTGCTCAAGTTGCAGAGCTACAGCATGAACTTGCTGCCCTACGTGAAATGGTGGAATATGCTGCTAGTCCAGTTGGGGTTGTCAATGAAGATGGTTGCTGCCCTAGCTTACCAGGAGCTCCTTGAATCCAATACTCTAGGGAACTAATTGCCCTAGCTAACAAGGTGGATCAATTGAAGCAGGACCATACTGAACTAGATAGAGACTAACAAGAGATGAATGACATGATTGACTCTGTGAATGATAGGTTTGCCACTTGCCTCTCAGTGGGGCCATCCCTTACTTCTTGACTGGCTGAGCTCTCCACAATAGTGACCACCCAAGGTAAACACTTGGATACTACTGCACAACAGACCACTCAAGCTTCTGATACGGGTCTCTGCGTTGTTGAGACCCTGAATACCCTTGAAGAAAGTGTTTACCAGCTATGGGCTAGGCAGCCCCCCTCTGAATCTGAGGTAGAGTTTTCCCCATGTATAAACGTACTCAATAGCAACAATGGTGGTCCAACTTCCAAAGCACACTTCAAGCCTACCTTTAAGCATGTATTTGATCCCAAAACCTTGACCATTGCAGCTTTCCTAACTATCTACAAAACTGCCATGAGACGAGCTTCAGACAAAGTTAAGAACATATTCTGACCTGTCTACATCCAACTTGCAAGGAGGTGGTGGTGCCTGAGCTGCCCTCCATTGAGACGTGGGAAGATATGAAGCAGCTTCTGATTAACAAGTTGGGTGGTGTCCTTAGCCTGTAAGTAAAGAAGGACGCCTTCATGCATATTGCTTTCAAGCCCAAAGAGACGCTAGCCAAGTTTGCATACAGATTCTACATGGAAGGACAGCAACTAATCACAAGCAGACAGTTGACATACCATGAAGCCTACATGGCTTGCGCTCAAGCCCTCAAGGTTAACCAACTTCTGTGGCTTCACTTCAAAGCCCATAAGGCCATGATTTCCTCCATGAAGAGCATAAAGACGTTGTTGCAGGATATGCACCTTACCCACTCTGGAGCTGTTGTTAGGGAAGGTTGAGCTACTTATAACTCTGGTTCATCTTCCTGTGGTCCTTGTATTCTTACCATGAACTCACAAAATCCTCCTCAACACCAAGGTTGCCACAACTGTGGTCAGATAGGTCATCATTCTCAAGTCTGCACCAACCTGCGAGTTAAAGGAGCTGATCCAAAAGAGCAGGCGGGAAAAGAGCAGCCAACCTAGAGGCAGAGACGCTCTTGGTTGACAATTATTCCCAGTCTCTTTCAATACCTCCCTCTATAGCTGACTCCAATCCTGCTGATAATGAGGCTCCTCCTATTCTCCTCTTGTTTCACAATATTTCTGACAACTCTGACCTGGATGACTTGGATACTGACAACGCCAATGCATATGGGTACTCTGTTCTGGCTGTTCCTGAAACCATTACAGTCCCCTATAAATTACACTCAGGAAATACTACAACTACTGCTAAGCCTTAACCTGAAGCCAAAGAAATTGTCTCTTGCCCTTACCTCACTCAGGCTAATAGGTCCCCCATGCTAGTGGAGCCGTCAGAAGAAGCTGCCAAGGTTGCTGACACTGTATTCAAGAATGTATCTGTTTTTCTCCCTCTCCAGACTGTTTATAAGGAGTTCCCAGGGTTAAGATGCATGATTGAGAAGTGGGATAAGGAACTAGCAGAGGCTCAAGATATCTTGGCTGTCCTTTCACCCTTTGGTTGCACTACCACTTGAGTAGAGATATCCATTCAAAAAGTGAAGATCAAGGCCGTTCTAGACACTGGCTTGCCAGTCAACGTTGTCTCCTCCAAGCTTGTGAAGAAACTCAAACTTGTCCCTGACCTTAATTGTCACCAGACGTATGGCACGGCTGGACTGTCTATGACCCGCACCATAGGAGCATACTCTGCTCTACCCATGCAGTTTGGCAAGCTTCTTCTAGCTGCACCAGCAGTTGTCTTGGAAAACAAGAGTTACAATCTCTTAGTTGGCACCCAGTTCCTTAGGGAGTATAATGGGATAATCAACTTAAAAGATGATTACCTCTCTATTCTGGGATACAAAGTCCCTCTGATTTTTGAAGAGCCGGTTAAAGTTCCCAGGAAATGGCTCAAGACATGTGCCTTGGAATATCCCACTGGGGTTTTCAACCTCAAATATTGCACTCACTCTTCAAACATGGAATGTCCACCCATGGCTTGTCATGCGTCTGAAGGGATCCCTCTCCTAGCCACATCTGCTGTCACCATCCCACCTGGCTCCCAGGCCATCCTAGACTCCCAGATATCATATGAACTACCTGAACAAACCTTCTTGGAGTTGTACTCTCCCCCTTGTTAGGGTGCAACACACCTTATCTCTGTCATGGTATCCTAGATGTATCCCATAAGGACCCTGTTCAATTGCTGGTAGCCAACCTGACAGCTCTCCCCATGACCGTGTCTAGGGGGCAGGTTGTTGGATAAGGCAGGTTGTTGAGTGCTCCTGATGTCCTGTCTCTTCATCCCTTTGGCAAATTCCAAGATTTTAACATACTTGAGGATGAGCCCCAAGTCCTATCCTTGTTCACTGCACAAGATTTTCCACAGTTGTCCCTGGTTCAACAGAAAGAGTTGCTAGACTTGCTAGAAAAATTTTCTGACATTTTTGCAAAGGACAGTACCAACTATGGGTTAGCCAAAGGCGTTATCCATCATATTGACACTGGTGACGCTCCTCCCTTCCGTACTAAACCATATTGCTGCAGTTGTGTAGAGAACACCCAGGTATCTAAAGAGCTTAAACAACTGTTAGACGCTGGGTGCTGGCACCTTCCCAAAGTCCTTGGGCATCTCCGCTACTTATTCTGAAGAAGAAGGATGGGGGTCATTGTATTGTGATGGACTATTGCCAATTGAACTCTTTGACCAAGAAGGACTTGTACCCCTTGCCGTGTATTGATGATGCCCTCTGACGTCTTGAAGGCTCTAAATTCTTCTCCACAATGGATCTGGCATATGAATACTGGCAAGTTGACCTATTGCCCAAGGATCATCAAAAAGCCGCGCTCATTTCCTCTGAAGGGCTTTTTGAGCCTACTCGCATGCCGCAGGGACTCTGCAACGCCCCAGACACCTTCCAAAGGGCCATGGACTCCATCCTCTGTGACTTGAAGTTGTTGTGCGTCCTAGTGTACTTGGATGATATAACAGTTTTCAGCACTACCTTCACCAATCACCTGGCTCATCTTGAGGAGGTGTTCATAAAGATTTCAGAAGCTGGCCTTAAGAAAAAACCTTCCAAGTGCACCTTCTTCAAAGAACGTCTTGAATTTGTTGGGCCATGAAGTAACCCAGACCAGGATTCACCCAATGACTAAGAAGGTTAAAGCCATTGACAAAATGCTTCCATCTACCAACCTGCAAGAGGTACAAGTATTTCTAGGGATGATGGGCTAATATAGACAGTTTATCCCTGACTTTGCCAATACTAGTGAACCTTTAGTCCAGCTGTTACGTAATGTCCCTTTTGAATGGACCGCCAGTCAGCAGCAAGCCTTTGAGACCCTTAAGCAAAAACTCAAAGAGGCGCCAATCCTAGTGTATCCTGACTATTATAAGGAGTTCATCCTGTACACCAACGCTAGCAATCTTGCTATTGGAGCCATTCTGGCCCAACTAGACAATGAGGGTGTAGACCATCCTGTAGCTTACACTTCCTGCATGCTAAACAAACATGAGAAGAACTATAGTTTCACAGAGAAGGAGTGTCTTGCCGTGCTGCATGCAGTCAAGAAGTTTCATCACTACGTATATGGTACCCACTTCACAGTTGTCACTGATCACACTTTTCTTAAGTGGTTACAACAGCTGAATGAGCCTGAAGGGCGCCTAGCTAGATGGGCTCAACGTCTGAAATGATACAACTTCACTGTGCTCCATTGCTCTGGGATTCAACACCAGAACACTGATGGGCTCTCCAGAATTCCCATTCTTGCTTTGCATCCTGCAGAGGCCAACCAATTATACAAACTAATTGGGTATCCTTCTTCTTGGGAAAGTAGACAGAAGAGGTACAACTGGCCTTGTCCAGTTTATCCAAAGATATCCTCATACGCAACAATCAGCTCTTCAAGAAGGTACAAGACAAGCTCTGCCTTATGTATGACCCAGTCTTTGCCTCTCATTGATGTTGCAAGCTCATAAAGAGACTGTGCATGGAGGCATTGCCAAGACCTCTGACTGGCTTCAAAAGAATTACTTCTGGGAGAACCTTCACCTGCTAATCCCAGATGTCATAGCTAGCTGCCACAACTGCCAGCTGCAGAGGCCTCAAGCTGCTGCCCACAAGTTCAAATTAGTCCCCCCTCAACATGCCTTTCACACTGTCAGCATTGACGCGGTAGGTCTTCTCCCCTGCTCACATTCTGGGTGTTGCTTTATTCTGATTGTGGTTGATCACTTCAGCAAGTGGGTTGAGGCTCTCCCTAAAAAAGACATCACAGCTAAGACAACTGCTACCTTCCTG
Organism: Entomophthora muscae; assembly: GCA_014839935.2. NCBI lineage: Eukaryota > Fungi > Entomophthoromycota > Entomophthoromycetes > Entomophthorales > Entomophthoraceae > Entomophthora > Entomophthora muscae. Next base: position 83,827 of record QTSX02002142.1, read on the forward strand.
TTACAAGATGTTTTCTACTGTCATGGCTGTCCTCAAGTGTTTCTATCAGATAATGGGACTAACTTCAATGCCAAGCTGATAACCTCTGTTGTCAAAGCTTTAGGATCACATCAGTCTTTCTCTGCCCCCTACAATCCTTCTACCAATGGGGCAGTTGAGCGTGCAAATTAAACACTGGTCTCTATCATGAAGAAGCTCACCTACTCTGATGCTGCCAACTGGGATTTATAGTTACCTGTTGCTCTCTTTGCATACCGCCTTAGCAAACATTGTGTCACTGGGTACTCCCCTTTCACTATGCTGTATGGGCAAGAGGCTACTACCCCTTTTCTCTTGGGGCCCCCTGCTTACCTCTGATAAGGCCATGAATCCTGACAACTACATCAAGGATCTAGTCAACCACATAATTGATATACAGGCCACTGCCTACACTTATGCATATAAGACTGTGATAGTTGAGCTCTCTCCTGATAATGCTGGACGCTCCCCCTGCCTGAGTTCAATGTTGGTGACCATGTCCTATATTACCAACACAGAGTAGGTGGTTATGCACATAAGTTGGACTCTCTGTGGATTGGCCCTTTAGAAGTGACTTTTAAACAAGGGTCCAAATACACTGTAAAGCTCCTCTCCAGTGGCCGTCCTTTTGCTTGAGTACACGCAAAGTTCCTTCGTAAATACTAACCCCTAAGGCCAATCTAGAGGAGGGCAATGTCGTGAATGCAGCTATTCACAGTATTTTGATTTTGCCTTTGGTGGGCCATTTCAAGGACAAATCTCTTGCTTTTGCTACTTGAAATGAGTTGATGGCCAATTCAGGAAATACAATTGTTTGGTTTCCTGATCTTTGAGCAACTCACTCACCCCACTAATGCTGGTGGCAAGTGATCCTACCGTCCTTAGTAGTGTTTTATGGTATTCCTAACTGCTATATACTCCATTTTGTATTAACCAATAAAATCTAAGTTCTATTTACATTTTTGTCTTTGTGTCTTCTGTAATTCTGCGCCTCTCTCTATCCACGGCTAGTAGAGATTATTCTTCCAGGGCCGCAAGGTAAACGCATAAGCCTTCCCTGTCATCTAACCAAGAATTAGTACAAATACAATCCTAAGGTTAGGATTTCCCGTTGTATGTCTGTGCCGCGCCTCAGAACACAACAGGTAACAAGATAAAAGACCAGTCCCACAAATGCAAAGAGTCCATCTACCTGAAGCTAAATGAGAAACTCCTGCCCACCAGATTCTACATCATGGAGAAGCTTCCCAAACCTGTAGTGATAGGGTTTAAATGGTGAGTTGACCACCAATTGAATCTAGACTATAAGAAGTATCAGGTGACTGTCACTCATGAGGGCCAAACCTTAGAGGTCCCCTGCCTGAACCCTCAGCAGACCCCTTAGTTAAACAAAATTGCCATGGAATCTTGCAAAGCTGAGATCCCAAAATGTTTGAAGCCTTGGTGTCTGTCTTCTCAGAAGAAGAAGCCACTGCCTTGGCTAAACACAGTCAGTTTGACCACACCATTGACCTCCTCCCAGAAACCCAACCTAAGCATGGACCTGTCTACAGTGTTTCATGAAGGAATAAGCTGACTCAAGAGAGTACTTGAAAATGATGTTAAAGAAGGGATACATACATGTCTCCAAATCTCCTTGTTCATCCCCATTACTGTTTGTTAAAAAGAAAGGCGGCAATCTATGTCCTTGTGTCAATTACAAGGACCTAAACAGCATCACTGTGAAAAACAAATACCCTTTACCCAATGCTGAAGACCTCTCAGACCAGCTTTCAGGAGCCAACATCTTCTCAAAGGTTGATTTGAGGGATGCCTTTAACCAGATCTGGATAAGGCCTGGCAACAAATGAAAGAACACCTTCAAGACTAGAAAAAGTCTCTAAAAATACCTGGTTATGCCATTTGGGCTATGCAACATGCCCAGAACCTTTCAAACTATGGTGGATGTGGTCTTGGGGGCACTCAAGGGCAGTGTTATGTAGCCTACTTAGATGACATCCTTGTCTACGGTTGCACCCCTAAAGAACATGTCAATCACCTTCAAGCTGTCCTACAACACTTCAAGGAACACAGACTCTTTGTTAAACTCCAGAAATGTGAGTTCTTTTAAGAAGAAGTAGAGTTCTTGGGGTACAATTCAATGAAAGAAAGATTTTCTATGACACCTGACAAAATAGAGGCCATGATGTCATGGCAAGAAACTAAGAACTGCAAGGAGCTCAGAATTTTCATGGGCCTGGCAAACTTCTGCCGGGAATTTTTGCAAAACTTTTTCTTCTATCTGCTTGCCCCTGACTTGCCTTACCTCCAAGAAACACCCCTTTGTGTGGGATGACACCGCCAGATCTGCCTTTGAGTTGATAAAGAACACTTTTGTTTCTTCCTACATTTTGGCAATACCAGTTTACAATAAACCTTTCATTGTGGAGACAGACACCTCTGAATTTGCATTGGGGGTGTTACTTCAGGAGGGGCATGATAGTAAGCTGCACCCTGTAACTTACTACTCAAGGAAGTTCACTCTGCCTGATTTGAACTACCCCATCTACAATAAAGAGATTCTTGCTATCATCCAGTCCTTGAAACATTGGAGAAGATACTTGTGTGACGCCAACCACCCAGTGAGAATCATGGCCTATCACAAGAACCTGATATACTTATTCAAACTGCAATAACTAAATCAGTGTCAAGCTAGATGGGCCCTATTTCTAGCAGATTTTAACTTATCAATCAGCTACAAACCTGGCAAGCTCAACATTTTACCTGATGCCCTAAGCCAAAGAGCAGACCTTTTTCTAACGCCAAAGAGATTGAATAATTCAACACTAAATACTTGCTGTCTCCAAACATGATTGTGCCAATGCTCCTATTCTGGGAACTAGCAAGTAGAAGGGAAGAAATCCAATCAGCTCAGACCTTAGAAAAATACTGTATACTTATCATGGAAGACTTAAGGAAAGATATCAACAGCCAATACTATCAAGCAGGCTACTCTTTACACAAAGCACCCTACAACTACACGGACACACCTACGTACCAGAAGGCCCGCTGCGCTTAGAGATACTGAAGGAATACTACAACTTCCCCATGTCAGGACACTCTGGGCGTACAAAGACTCTCAAAGGAATCCAGAAAGCCTACATGTGGCCCAGGATAAAGCCAGAGATTTAAGGATACCTCAGTGGTTGCAAGACATGTGAACATACCAAGCCTAAGCAAGGAAAGCCAGAAGGATTACTACAACCCCTCCAGATTGCAGAAGGCCCTTGGAAGTCAGTAACCATGGACTACATTGTGGAACTGCATAATTCAAAAGGATTCAATGACATCTTTTTAATTGTCAACTGTTTCACCAAAATGGCCCACTTCATACCAACAATAACCAAAGTAACTGCAAAGAAAACAGCCACCCTACTCAGGAACCAGGTATTCATGAACCACAAACTCCCACAAGAAGTGATCTCAAACAGAGATCCTCAATTCACCTCCAAGTTTTGGGCCCAAAACCTAAAGAACTTGTTAATAAAAAGATTTTTGTCTATGGCATATCATCCTCAGAGCAACAGGCAGACCAAGAGAGTAAACCAGGTCCTCAAACAGTACTTACAATGCTACGTAAACTCAATCAAAACAACTGGGTAACACACCAACCAATGGCTCAGTTTGTGTACAAAGACCAATACTACAGCTCCATTGGTACGTCCCCCTTCAAAGCCAACTACAGATTCAACCCCACATGGGACGCCCCTCCCACAGAGAAAGCAGACAACACAGATGGATGTGATTGGGTCAGCAACATCCACACATACCAAGAAGAATATACCAAGAACCTGAGAAGAGCAGTACAAGTATACAAGGATTTTGCCAACAAGAAACAAATCCCTGCCCCCCAATTAAATTGGGAGACCTTGTGTACCTCAGTGCAAAGAACATCAAGACCACCACCCCTTGTGCTAGCTTGAGCCCCCAACAAACAGGCCCTTACAAGGTCTTACAGTGCATTGGAACCGTAGCCTAACAACTAGAACTGCCCCCAGATGGAAGATTCACGACATATTCCACCGCTCCCTGTTATAAAAAATGACCTTCTCTCCCCCACCAGATAGTGAGAACAGCTCACCCACCCATCAAAGTAGAGGCTTCACGGAACAGGAGATCAAAGCCATCCTGGGACACAAACTCTGATACCAAAAACCCCATTTCCTGATCAGATGGAAATGATACCCCAATGAAGAGAATACTTGAGAACAGACATCCAACCTTAAAAACACTGCTATTCTGCTGAAGGAATACAAATCTTGGGAAAAAAAGTTATGATCTGCAAGCTTGACTATGGTAGGGGATGATGTCAGGGCCCAGAAAGCCCTGGACAACCAGCTGGCCTTCTTAGAGGCCAAACTTTCTGCAGCCTGGAAACCTTCACCAATTTTCTCCCAGATCAAGAAGCCCCCTTTCAATTAAAAAAATCCCAGGATTCAAGAGGCACACAAGACTCAAATCCCTGGCTTAGATTCCATTAACAATTTTGGCCCTCTTAATTATTGGGAAACAATACTTTGAGAGTGCAATTGTTTGATTGCATAATCAGGCGCTCAATTGCTTGCAGATTCTATAAATAGCAGTGTCACCTTGGCTTTCTTCAGCCCAAGCAAGGTTCCTATTATACCAACCAATGAGCATCCATCTCAAGCCCAAGTATGCAAATTCCAGTCAAAATTATAAGTTTAACTGAATTGACGCCATCAGATCTCTGGTGGCACAAAAGGCCATAAAATTACCAGTAAGTATAAGTAGTGAGGAGGAGAAGCCCTCCTCACTATTTAAATCTTAAATAAAATGAGTTTATGCCCAGAAACTATTATCTTCCTGCAGGAAATATCTATTTTTGCTCAAATTTAATTATTCTGTTTGCATCTATTTGTGAACCCTCTACTCAATATCAACTGCCTATCTGTAACCTCCTGGCTATAACCCTGCTACCTCAGTCAATCCCCCCTGTGCTCTTGACTTGGAGTATTTCCATCCCCATCATCTGGATCTCCCTCCTGGTTGTGCTAAAGAGACCATCCCACCTACTATGAAGGAGATTCCTACTACCCCCTGCCCAACGTGCCTCCTTTTAAGGACTTCAGTAAGTTGGGGTTTAGTCATATCACAGTATTGGGGCTGGTCAACCAGGTTGTACCCCATACTGGTAGTTGATGTCCCCTAGCTACTGCAGTCAACTACCTGGTCAGGATTGTGCCTATTGTGTATATGGCCTTCCAGGCCAGGCCTGACTCCCCTGTGGGAGTCCAGTCGGACTCTGGTATGAGCCATGACATTTACCCAAAAGGAAAAGGGATAGTAACTGGTTTAAGATAAGATTTATTGAGAAGAAATTAGTTTGTTTATATCATATGTTAGGCTACCAGAGGATGGCTTGTAGAAAAGGGTGCCTTGAGGTTGATCTTCAGTATAACATGACTGACCTCTTTGGGAAGTATAAGTGGACTGGAAGCTGTGGTGATCAATGAGATTATAGCTGGGCAGTGTATATGAGTAGTTGCCTAAATTAGGCACTGAGTTGAGCCAATTGTGAAGTTGGATGGCTATCTAATCCTGAAGGAATTTGGCACATTGCGACATCATGTTAACTTCACTCCTGAGGTTTAATAAACCTTTCTGGTTAATTAACCAATTCTTGGGATACCAAGTCTCTGAAATTGATTTGATCGATATTGCCTGATCCCGTTAATTAGTTTGGCCTAATCAATTCTGGGGGTTTCAACCTTGCTCATAGTATTCAGGGTTTAATAGAATTACTGCTGTGAGAATTATTAAAAGCATTCATATAAAATACCAAAATCCAATCTACAAATTTTTTGTTTGCAAACGATTCTATTAACCTGATTACCCAATGGGACTGTTGTCCGGTTAAGATATAGTGGTTGGTTATGTATGGTCTGGCAGGCCCCTGAAATTTGATGCCTCCAAGGTAAATATAAAGATCAACGTCATGTTTCATGGCTTTGTTTTGGCTACATAGCGCAAGTTGTAATAGAACTGATCATCCTAATTGGCGAAAAAAGCCTGGTTTGATTGATCGTTCCGGGAAATACGTTGAATTATAACTTTTCTATCTTGGTTGGTGCAGCTGAAGCAAGCAGGAAGTGTGATGATGTACCTGTGCTGTTTCGGCAGAGCTCTTCTTAGCGTTGGATGTAAGATGTGGTGTTTCTAAATGGTTTGAAGGGTATTGAAGGGAGGGTTTTCCAAACACGAAATCATTTGATTTGGGGTCAATAGGATATGTAGTCCATGTTGTGCATGGCAGTTGTTTGCAGGCTGAGGGCATAGTTGGTTTGCGGTGCGGTTAGTTGATTAAAAAGGAAGGTTATAAATGTGTGGTTGGCAAAGTTCTATCTTAGCTGCTTTGAATCCAGGCGTTGCCAAGTCTCACGAGGTGGATTGGTGAGTCATCGGTTGGAAGCACGCTTTAGTTGATTATCTCTGATTGGTGACGTTTGTTTGGCGGTGACTTGGAACCAGGGATTGATTGGTTGGTGGGTTAACGGCTTAGGTGCCCCTGCATCCAAGGATGGGTTGTTGGTGACAAGTCAATAATTTTGTAGGTTGGCACGTGGAACCAATTCCGGCGGAAGTTTGCGGAAAAGTGGCGTTTGGGATTGGTTTTAGTTTGACATGCAGTTGATGAAATTAGCTGCAGGGGCGGCAGTAGGGTTTACCAGGCCTGGCTATCAATATTGTGGATTAGGGTTGAGGAAAAGTCTTGGTTTGTAAGCGAAGAGGATGTTGCGAGGCATACTGAATGAATGCGGCAATTGCTGGGTTTAATAAATGATGATTGGTTCTGGGGGTAAACAGGTTAGCTGCATCCAGGACTCTAGGGAGTTAAAGTGTTGGGACTACGCAGAGGGCGCTTGTTTCCGAGTGGATAAATGTTTTGATATCTAATGAGGCTATGGTTGAGCGGGGGTCGAATTAGAGCAAAGCTTTTGTTTAATTTAATCGCGTGGAGTATAGAGAAGCTTTAATAAGAATTTATACAAAAGCTATTCAATTGTGTCGCAAGCACTTGGGAAAATACCCCTAGCCCAGTTCCTGTCCTATTAAAGGAAGAACGGAATTGAGAGGCAGCCATGGATAACAAGTGCAGCTTAAGTTTTATTCTCAACCAGCCAGCCGAGTGGACGTCGGGCAAGCCAGCCGTGCGCAGTCGCCGCAAGCACTTTGAAGTCCATCGCATCTACAAGTGCATTGCCCCTGGCTGTGACAAGAGTTACGGCACTCTCAACCACCTCAACACCCATGTACGCGCCAAAGGGCACGGGAAGAAGCGAGACCCAATCGAGTTTGTCCATGTCAGGCGAGCCAAGCAAGCCCAAGAGCAGCTCCTCCACTCCTTCTTTGGCTACACCTTCTATTCCAGCCATTAGTCTTCACTGTATTTTATTAAACATCCTCTCAAAACTCAATTCTTTAAAGCCCAATATAGTTTTAAGGACTAACTATTAAGGATTTTTGTTTGCTGCCAGCGAAAACGCGATCCTCCATCATACATCTTTAATACCTTGGGAATCAGCAGCTGTTAGAAGGTAACTAAAGCACAACACTTTTCAAGACTTATGATCACTGCATGTACCATTTAACTAAAAAAGCTTCATCTTTTAAATTTAATATCATTGATATCAAACAATCAAGTAAACACAATAACAAACGAAAATGCTTTTATTTTAAAATGTTTTACAGCCCACGGTTAAATGCTGACTGTACAAAAACCAATCAACTTCAGGTCAGCAAAACCACCCTCATCCTATAAACTCAGATATCACTTATATTGATTTACAATTCCTATTATACATGGTTTAATACCAGTGCCTTTCCTTGCAACAAAAGGCTTATCTCCAAATGAAGCAACAGCACACAATTATTCTTATACGAGCCTTTCAAACTCTTCGCCTTCAACAACACGCCCGAATGAGCGCTTTTAGAGTTAATGGCGACATCATCCTTTCGGCACGAGGATTTTGAACAAACTCGTTCAATCGATTTCTGCCTAGCCCTACTTTAACCCACACTCTAGAGATGACCTAATTTCTATTTCTCACCGAATTAAATTACAATCATCAAGTCCAAATAGCCTGTTAATTTTAAGCTGGAACATTTCTTTTAATGTTACCGCTGCCCATATCTGAGAAACAAGGAAACCCCATCCCACCCAGCTCTCCTGATTAAATGATAAACCTTTTTAAAGATAAACAAAAATAATCCACCCCTGAACTACAATCATTAGCATTTATATTCTCATAACATAAATACACTCATATATGATCTCCAACATTCCTTGGCAGTAACCAACCTAACCATTGCTACCTGACACCCCTTTACAGTTATCTTATAAGACAAACATCTAACCCTGAGATAAATAAAAAAAGATAATCCCAAAAAGTAAATCTTCAAGTTGTAGAAGTTGCCTATATTTTCCTCAAATCTTACTCCAAACCTTACCACCAGGGAGTTTGAAAGTTTTGGCAAACTCATCACAATTTACCCAGGGGATACTATACTAAAATACAAACTGCATCCCATGCCACACTTGGCAAGGTTGAATAACCATAAATTCAACATTGACCCCCTTACTCATATAAAAGCCATGTAAAAATATAGTTTAACCCAGCCAAGCAGTTCAAACTTTGTCAACCTATTAAACATAGCCCCACTCCAGGAAGCTCAAGGTGGGAATCCCACATCAGTTTTCCCTAGTAATGATACTTTGAGGATATTAGCCTTACGTGTACCCTCTAGGCTAAAAAACTAAGCCATAGCTCTATCAACCAGCCTCACATAAACCCAACCGGCTTGCCTAATCTTTGGTTCAAACTTTAATCTGTAAGCACCAAGTAGAAAGCTTTTAGATACTTACCAATGGTTGGGTTGGCTGAGGGGCAAGGCTGCACTGGTTGCAGGAACTGGTTGACAATCCAACAGAGATCACTCCATTGAAGGACCCCTCCCCTTTCATTTACTATAGGCATAGTAAAAGTCTAACATATCCGCTAAATAGAGAGCCATAGATATCCTTGGAATGAGAAAACGTGATCCCCAAGAGCAGATAGAAGGCCGGCTTGATAGCCATCATAGAGTGAATTCTCATTCAACTGGGGCAGTGCTTCAAAAAATAGGTACCAAGTTCCCGACAAAATAGCTAACCAAGACAAGGCTAAAGGAATTAGGTATATATGTCCCCTCAGAAAAGTGCTCCAGGGGTGTAAAGAGGCTACAATAATACTTTAAATGTATCCCTAAAAGGCAAGGCTTCAACTGTACAACAGTCACCTTGGGTGAATAGTTCAACAAAATCACACAGAATTATCACAACCTTGGGTTAGATGTTGGTATTTATTTAGATAAGTTTTTATAATCCTCTGGATAGGGATTATAAGGGGAAGCGGTATCTGTATAGATAAGGTTAAATCCTGGAATCAATCAGGACAGACTAGTTAATGGGATCATGGCAGGATCAGTCAAAGCTGTCCTTGAGACTCGGTATATCATAAAACAGTTAATCAACCAGGAAGGTTAATTGAACCCCCAGGAATAGAATAAAGTTAAGCAAATCCCTGGGTTTAGAATGTCCTGATGGTTTCAAGATGTGGTTGTGGCCGGACAACAGTCACTCCAGGTGTTTAGCCAAATAAAACTTCCAATCATGGATAACAGTAAGATGATTTCTGGTTATATATAGGCTTATTGAACTCTCTGATTAGGAGTTCTGGGATAAACCCAGTATCTGTATGAAAAAGGTGATACACTCCTTGAGGTCATCTAAGCCATACTAATCAACATAATTAAGGCAGGATCAACTGTTTTAATCTTGGAGAGTAGGCGGCAAACAGATTGATTAATTAGCCAGGAAGGTTAAGCAACAGATACCCAAGAATATGGTTAATGAGAATTTAATCATAGGGAAGTAATAGTCTTGAAATTTTAAAGAGGACAGTTAAGATTAACAGATAGAAAGATGCCACAGTGGCACTAATTTGATATATGGAACCATGAATTAGCACAGAAACTAATAAATGGAGGCAAAAGTACATATTCATCAAAGAAGCAATAAGCTGTTTTGCAGTCAAAACACCAAAAACATGAATCCAGAACAAGAAAATTCCAAAGATATTGGTGCAGGGGATCTAAAATATCTCAAAACCAAAGTTTAGTTCTGAAAAAGGGATCAGTTGGTTCAAGGATGTACTTGAACCTATCTGTATTGGTTCTGAATGCTAGATCTTGTGAGGTAAAGATCTAACTTGGATGGCATAAGTATTTAATAGGCTGCATGCTAGGAATCCAGGTGAGATTCTGGAACCAGAGAGGGTTTCTGCCAAGTATATCCCAAATTTTATATAGATGGAAACAAATTTAATAAATAAAATACATCAAGTTGACAATTCTTGCCTCCCTCTCTTTATATTCATGAGTCTTTATTATGCTTATTCTGTTTGTATTCAGTAACACCAAGTTTAATAATCAAGGGTAGGGAGTGATTTCTGTAGGAGGAGATTCCTGAAAGTTCTACATGAAACTCTTAGGATTTGGAGGCAGCCAAGACATTCCCTGGGGAATCATTGGTGGAGGTGAAAGCTACATTTTAATAACTGTGAACTGAACACTTTGAAAAATAGGTTAAGCTGGCACAAGGTAAACATATTTGCTTGGGATTAATTTAACTTGTTGTGGGGTTTCAAAAAGATCTTTCAAGAGATAAAGGCTGCAGAAAACCAAGAAGCGTCAGGATTGAATATGCATAAGGATATGAGGGCTGAAATGCTTTTAAAACTGCAGGTCATAAGTATGCAACTAAATCAAAATGTAGCAGCTATAAAGGCAAAGCTCTCCAAAGCTTTGCAACCAGAGTTATCTGATGAAAATAGTCTCAGTGAAGAAGGTAGCAGTAAGTGGGGTAGATAAGCCTGGATCCTACACAGCTGTACAAGGTCAAGGTTATTAAACTCCTTAATATGGTATTAAGGTTGCTCATCATAGAGTTTAATAAAGTAGACTTGGTATAATAGAGTTAATGTTATCTCTAGGTTTGATCTGCTTGTTCCCAGTAGGAACTGTAGGAAGCTTAGATCATTAATTCAGCAATAGGTTATTATAGCAAAGGAAGTAAGGAATACTTAAAGCTATAAATGGATGTCCATTTAATTAATCAAAGTGATCCAGGACAAAGCTCAACCATGTTCTTTCTGGATCAAGAATAAATAATTCCCGGCAAAGTAGGATCAGAATGAGCTGGCAAAGATCTCAGTAAGGATTCTAGAGAGATCCAAATGATATCCAAGAGCGTGTGACGGAAATAACTGGATAATATGATGCTGTTTCTAAATGATGGTGAATAACCACCCAAATCCACATAGAATTGATGATTAACCACCAACATGGCTTCAGATATGTTTTTGTGAATTTTCCAATTGTAACTCCAGGATTAAGTAGAACAATCAATCCTAACCAGAGTAAACCAAGATAAATGACCTGGGAAAGCATCAATGCATCTTCAGCGTAGAACTCTGGGCATTGAGAAGTGACCCAATTTTCATCTTCAGGAATGGAGGGAGGAGCTCCAAAATTGGCTGGCATGAAATTAACATTTTGCGGTTCCAACAACAAAGTTCCCAATGCTGGGCCCCATCTTCCTGAAATGATTCTGTTCAGAATCAGATTGTACAGGATATACCGCAACAACCTGAGCACAGGATGCATTTTAGAATTTAAAATTAGAACTTGGGATAATTGATTTTTATTGAGTAAATTTAGGAGGAATCAACTCTTAGAGTTGAAACAGGGAAAATTATTCAATATATATCAGAAAAATTGACTAAGCAATACCACCTGAGTCTTGATCTCCTATTCTTTTGGCATCTTCGAGTAAGTATCTAGTCCAGGTTGCAAAGAACCCTTGTGTGACCAGTTTCTGACAACCATTCTGATTAATGAGCTTATATCAGGTGACCCTCATATTACGTTGATTTATCAACGTCAGTTTACAAGGGGGAGCTGGTTTCAGCTGGCATACTGGAGCAGCTGTGACCTATTTTCAATTGACCGTTTGGTTTAAATCTGTTAACTTGGTTAATTTTGATACAGGTTTTTTGGCCTTCTGTGCCTTCTTACTTGGACAGACAATACCCAGCATTATGGAACTTACCGTGACAGAGCAGGTGGGGGTTCATCCAGGAATGTCACAGTCAGTATATAAATTATGAGTTTAAAGTTAAACAAAAATTCTTGCTGGCAGTGGTTGCTTTTCCTTCATCTATCTTTTGGTTTCATTATGCCTGCTATGTATAATTTCAAGAAAACCAAGTATGGTATATCAAGAGCTGGAAGTGCTTCCCTATGTAAAGAAATTATCAAGAGCTCTCAGGGGGTATTTAGGAGATCTTGAGGTAATTAAGATATTTCCAAGGAAATCACTAGTAGAGGTGAAAGCTGCTTTTGAGGAGCTTTACTCTGACCATTCTTTCAAGAAGGGGACACCAGAATTGAGGAACAAGGATTTGCACTGTGACTCATTCAATTTTCTTCAGGGGTTGATGCCATTTTTAGCAAGATGAAATCTGATGCTGATGGAAAGTAGAAGGACTGAAATTAAGGGGGTCTGAAATTTTCAAGATATTAGCCAAGTGGAGAGATAATAATAATGAACATAGCCAAAAGGTATACAATTTAAAGACAAAAATCTCCAGAGCTTTCACCAAGAACTATCTAGTGATAAGAGTATGCATGGAAATGAGGATAATAAGTGGAACATGAATATACTAGATACTACACATTAAGGTACCCCATGTGAATGTATTTTAGGAGTATCTCTGCTGGACTGCTGATCAAGCATGTAGCAATTATGATAGAGCTCACATAAAAAATTATTTATATAAGCTCTTAAAAATAACATTAAATACATAATGCAAAACCATAAGGCGGTTCAAAACACACTCTAACAGAGCCGAAAATCTCAAAGCACTGCCACTCCACTCAACAAAATGCTCAGGCGTCACATAGCAACCTTTTTAGGTGTTGCGGCGGTGCCTGGTTCAAATCCTTGATTTGTGAACTATAAGTTAAAGTTATTTCATTAAGCAGAAAATATAGAATAAACATTAGGAATAAAAGATAGTGATCCTTATTTTTCTATCATCCACATCAGCAAGAGACATCTGTGCTTAATTAAGATGCTTAAATCATAACCATTGATGTATGGTTAAGTGCCAAACCCAGAACACAGATAACCTGAAATGAAGATGTGCTAAAATCTCCTATAGGACATTGCTAGTAGCCTAGGAAGCAACCCATGATGTGAGAGAGGGGAGCTAAACTAACCAAGTTTGGCTCTCATTCTGGGGGATGACCCATCAGGACACCAAACAGTGCAAGACTGGTATGGCCACACAAACAGGTGTCCAATGGCAGGACACAGAGGATAGTTGAGGAAAGTAAAGGGTTTAAATTCATCAGCGCAGTCCCACCAAGTAGCCAGAAATTACACTTGAGAGAGTAATAAGAGGCACAGGTATGTTGGGGGGATGGTCAGGATATCCTCTTATGAGGTTGGGGGGACTGTAGTATCATCTCAACCGTGGACTTTCAGGTCAGGTTTGCGGGAGAACAAGTCAATCTTTTTGCAGGTAAGACTCTTTATCAAGTTCTCCCAGCAACAGGGAGTTCCTGAGCCTTTTTAGGAAGGTTCTCAGGCATGTGCAGAATCTTGATGGAGTTATCTCCCACATGGTGGGCAGAGGAATAAATCCATTCCCATATATTGGGGGAAGTGGACCATATTATTACTAGGACTGGGGCCAGAGTAAAAAACCACAAATTTTAGCATGGGGAATATCATTTCTGAAATCTCCAGCAGAATTGAGGGCCTTGGGAGTATGGGAGATGACTAAACAGGAGAGCACCAGCAGGCTAGGGATACTTTTTCAATTTTTGGGTAGAAGGGGGGACTCAAAAGCTGATTTTTCCTGCAGGACACAAAGAAGGCGCTTTAACTTGAGCATATAGGTTTTCAAACTTGAGTATAAGCAAAAACAAGATAATTTAGAACTTAAAGTAGGAAAATATAAAGATTTAAATACTAATTTTTAATTTTGACCAAAACATTTGAGAGCATACAAGGTAAGCCTTAATGTTGACATTAACATTGACCTTAGAGGACCCGGGATGAAGGCAGAGGGCCAGGCAAGGCTAAACAAGGTAAGGAAAGGGGGAAATCCTACTAACAATTTTAGGTAAAGGACTCAAAAGGGAGTCCAAAAACTGTTTAAAGTTTTTAGAAAACTTTTTTTGAATGAAAATAGATAAACAGAGACCCAAAAGAATCTGCTTGCCTTTTAAAGAGGCAGTGATTCAGTCAACAGGGACGTCAGGAGCAGGGGAGACTCTTGGTTGGCTGGGATATGAAATTTGCTGCCCTGGGACATGGGGGCTGGAAGGCTTTAGACTAATTTCCAGGCCATCATTTGATTGAATGAGGCCCCTGGAATGAGTTTAGGAGGAGGCGTCTGAAAACTTTAAATTTTTAAGAGTTGATGTTGCAAGCTTTGATTGGTTCTAATGCAGATTTTTAAGAAATGGGCAACACCAAGCCAATAGATAGTCAAGTTCAATTAGTGTTTCTTCTATTGACAGGAAAGTGGGAAGAGGCAAAGCAGGGGAGGCTTGAGAGGGGTAATCAAGAAAAAAATTTCATCCACTGTATGGGCTAATCCTCTAAGGAATTCAAGGGTTAAGCCAGGTTTTGGGAGAGTTTTTGATTTGATGTTGGAATATTGCTTTATCCAGGGCCAAAAGGGGTAACTTTATGTCCCATCCATTATTTTCCTGGGTGTGGCTTGGCCAAAGCACAGCCACCCGGGGAAACCCGGCCCAAAGCCCCACCTTCTTGCAGAAATTGTAGATTTAAATCTAACAATCAATCACAAGTGGGTGGTGGCACAGGAAATTGGGTCTGAGTGGGGCGCAGATGCCCCACGCCCAATTTTCCCTTCCTTGAACTGCTGGTCAACAAATCCAGACCTCCTTTGAGGTCAGGTAACAGCTTTCAGAACCATCATTGGTGGTATCTGTAAGCTGTCCAAATATTGCATACAAGGAGGCCACCTCATCAAGATGTACCCAAAGGCTTTAAGTAACAATTGTCCCCACCAAACTACCTTAGTAGTTTGATATTTTACTCTCAATAAATATCTTGCCTCAATGATTCACTTATTTCTATATTTTTCAATCAGATTTTTAATAACCATAATGCTAGATTCTACTTTCTCACCTCTGCAATTTCCTGGTAATCTTCCAACTCCTGCAAAAATGATTCCTGAAACCCGCAAAATTGAATGTGAGCCTATCTATGCCACTGATTCCTTGACGTTGAGCCAAATTAAGGTCTTCCTGATGTAACTATGCATAATCTTCTGCTGCACCTTTCCTTATTCACTCTTCAAGGGTTATCATTTCCAAGTAAACATGCACTGTCTCCTCCTCATTGGTAATGTCATCCTAATTTGGGTGTACATTCCCCATTTGATTGATTATGATAAGCTCTCTCTACTTTACCCTGACACTTTATACATAAGAAGTGTATACAAAAAATACTAGGCGGAATCACATAAATATTTTTGGACTAGATAAAGTGTCTCTACAAGATTAGAAGCCACTAATAAAAATTAAGTATTTTATTTACTCTCAAGCTCTTCCTGTATAGTGCAAACTGTATCTTAATATATGCTGGTACTGTAGATTCAGAACCTAAAGGTAAAAATGTGGGATTGTCAATTTTTTTGTGTTAACTCACCAAATTACTGTAATACTTTTCATCCTTTTATATAAAAGTAAGTTTTTCTGGGATAAAACTTACTCCATTAAGTTGGTGAGTTCACACAAAAACAATGTGACAATCCCGCATTTTTACCTTTAGGTTCTGAATTTACAGTACAGACAATAACTGCCACATGCCCCAACAAAAGCAAAGAAATGTGTCACCCTGAAACCAAAAGTTCAAAAAGCTCCATTTCTGAAAGTAATATTTATGAAACTTAAATTCCAGGGGTTTAAATATAAGCTATATGATTTATTGAACCAATAATGTAGTTCTGGAATTATTTCATTCATTATGAAGCTTGGAAATAGTATTTATATGGTGAGAGGTTTTTTTCCACCATGCCTCCAGAAGTGAGTGAAATTTTGTGACATTACAAATTAATTTTAGTGCCAAAAAGCTCCAAATTATTAGTCTTTTTATTTTTGAGCCTTTTTGGCTTTTTTTTTGACAAATCCAACCAAATTTCTACATGTTTGGCCACAAATAACTTGTTGCCAATGGCCTTATTTAAATAAGTCATACCTTAAGGGAATGTTTTTTGTGTTTAGTGCTTATTATTATTGCTTTTGCAAAGACAAAAAAACCAAAAAATATAGTGTTATTCATTATAGTCTCATCCTTAGGGTCAATTTATACCTGATTTAGCCTGTTGCGTGATCAATTTTTCTAAAGAGCTTGGTATCAGAAAGTGAATAAAAGAGGTCATTGATCAAGGATGGAGGTATTTGTTTTTTATTGTTACTTTGTTAATGGTATGTTAGTCTGCAAAAAGACACAACAACTCATCCTTATTGGCTACAGAAAATACCCTGGCCACATATGACAATAGGGCTGGGCAAATAAATCCCTTGTATAGAGCATTCACAAGGTTTTAGCAGAGAGTTTTATCCTCCTTGAGTGTTTTAAAATACAAGGGATGTGTGACAGAAATAGCCAGATAGTAGGAAGCAGTATTCATATGGTGGGGAATCACAACCCAAATCACATGGATTTGATTATTAACCATCAACAAAGCTTCAAATACTGTTTGGTAAAATTTCCAAAAGATACACTAGGATTAAGCAAAATGATTAATCCTAACCAAAAAGAGTCCTATATAAATTGTCTGGGTGAGGATCAGGGTGTCTTCTACATAAAACTTGGGACATTGAGAGGGATCAAGTGTCTCAGGCTCAGATACGGTAGGGAAAACTCCAAGATTCTGCGGCATTGAATTAACATTGGGAAGAGACAAAAACAGTGTGCCAATGGCAGGACCCCATTTTCTGGTTATAATTTAAATATAATCAAATTATAAGAGATGTAGTGCAGCAGGCCAACCACAGGATGCATGATAAAATAAAGTTAGACCAGGAGAATATTGATTTTATTTGAGTGAAAACTTTTAGGGAGGACTCAATTCTTAAGAGTTGAACAGTGAGAACTTTCCCATATATACCAAAATTTGACTAATCAATACCACCTGGATCCTTGGCTCCTATTTCTTCTGCATTGTCTAAAGATTACTGTGTCTAGTTTGTGAAGAACCCTTGTGTGACCAATTTCTGACAACTGGTCTGATAAATGAGGTTATATTGAGTGACTCTCAGATTACGTCAATTTTTCAGTGTCAGCTTAAAAGGGGAAATCAAATCTGGCTGGCAAACTGGGGCGGCAGTGACCCATTTCCAATCAACTGTTTGATTTAAATCTGTCAAACCAGTTAATCTGGCTAACAGCTTTCCCGCCTTTTGTGCCTTGTAACTTGGGCAAATAATCCCCAGCATTATGGAACCTACTGTGACAGGATGTGTCTTTATAACTTTTCTTGTAGTTGTAAAGTGTTTTTGTTTTCTTAAAGGTAAGTGAAGTTGCTCCAGTCTCTCTCTGAAGATACCCTTTATCTCATCAATTAATTCCTGTAGCGCCAATGCATGTGTGGTATGTGGGGAGATCATGGTGGTTTTTAGAGAAGATGATCTCAACTGAGCATTGGTTAAAGTTGAGTATTACCCCTTTGAATTCATAGGACCTCAGCATTGTGATAAAAAAGAAATTAACATGGAGTAGTTGGAAAATTTCTGTAAATAGACTCAAGACCATATACTGTTTTGTCAGAGAATGATAACATAAGTGTCCCAGTCAAAATAGGGGCATTTGTGGTGTAACCAGTATAAACCTGCAATTTTATTGTGGTTAAGCCCACCTATGATGGGTCCAGCGAGCCTGAATTGGACAGTTTCCCATTTTTACTAAGAAGGTACAGCTTCATAAGTAATTACTACTTTTCAGGAATCTGCTATGTGCACAGTCTTGAAGCAGCTTGGAGAAAATTATAGTTGATGTTAATCTGTGGACTACTGGTTAATCATAGTGTGATCTTATCATGTGTCTATGAGAAGCTTGTGGGTATTAACACAGAAGAAAAACGGGTAATTCAATTATATGGTTTTTTGGGTATGATTATCTTGTAGGACAAGTAATCAGTATTTACTTATAAGACCTCTAAGGTTTTGACTTTATGTACATTGTAATTTCAGGGGGTTTCAATTAGTAGAGATTGAGGTTATTGTTTAGGTGAGGTTGTAAAGCCTCTTAGGTCTACAACCCCCAGGCCCTTTATGAACCCTTAATTTATGCTAGCTTAAGTTCTTTCCTGTGAGGATATTTGTTGCTATTGTCCTGCTGGCAGCAGTCCACTTGACTGTGAGCACTTCCAGGTGTGGTTCAGGACTGGGCTATTGGTTCTCTAGTATTCTGGAACCACATAGTGTATGGGTTGTTTGTTTCTATAATTAATTTATAGCAGCCATTAATAGAGATGCAACACCTCACAAGTATCTATTTACATATGTAAGGTTTAACCTGTTAATGATGAGGATGAGAAGCATAGTGTTCAATTCATTATAGCCTATAAGGTGGAAACAAGTGTCCTTGACAGGCAGCAAGGTACTCTGAGACACTGAATTTTTGTTTAATGATTAACAGGGATGTATTGTAGCGCTCCTGGAAGTCCTCATTAGTTGTTCTTGATTAAAGCCAGGGACCAACCGGTTGGGGTGTGTTATTTAATACAAACTATTTAGGGTTTTATTGGCCTTGTATATGGCAGTTTGCAATTTGACTCTTGCAATAGACATTCCTTTTTCTTATTTTACTGATATTTCTTCCTTAGCCAAATATGGGTTAATGACAATATAGTGATTTTCAAACCTGTTGAGATAACCAAAAATATCAGTCTAAAAACAAAAACAACTCAGTATAAAAGCAAAATCAAAGTGGATACAAATCTATTGTAATTTAAAATCAATTCCTTGATTTTTAATTCCCTTTTTAGACTAAGTTGTTTTCATTTTTAGACTGAGATTTTTTGTTTATATCAACAGGTTTGAAAATTAATGTACCTGAGACTTAAATATCCTTACCATCTACCTGCCACTTAGAGTATCTTCACTAAGGCTATGAGGATAAAATCTTTGGGTATAAAGTTGATAACCATTTTCCAATAAAATTAAGTTTATTCAAGATTTTTAATTTTGACATCAAATCTTCAACACTCATCTTCCATTTTCTAGGGAGATTCTTTTTCATATCCAGATAAAACAGCCTTGAAACCAGAACATCAAGTCTTAAATATTTGAGACTTTCACCTGATTTCTTTGTTATGTCAATTAGCAAAGCTCAATTTAACAAGGTGTTATTCTTCAAGTGACTAAGCTCTAATTCCAATACAAAATACCGTGTCTACAGCCCTGAAAATTCCTACAGGACTTTTCTTATTGACACCCTAGCACCTGCCCCATGTATCAAGACATCTGCTTGAGGTTGCCCTTTTTTATAGGTATATAACTCCTTAAAGAACAGAGTAATCTCCCTGCTGAGGAACTTGTGTTCTCTTACTGTGAGTGCAATCTCTCTGGAAAGTCTTGTCCATTTCTCCCCAGGTTTTTGACTTATTGGGAGCTTTTTGCACTGCTTCTGTAAAGTTACTCCCCCCTTTGGCCTTGGATAGGACCATTTTCCTGCACCGCACAAAGAAAAATTGCCAAAAGCCAGCCAAACCTCTCAATTCCTTAGAGAATTTTGCTCATACTGTGGAAAAAAGATTTGTACTGGCTTACCCCACACAACCCCTGGCCCTGGTTGCTCCTCCCTGGGAAGAAAAAATAATTGATTTAGACTATATAATGGCATGGTGAAGTCTACTTTTGAAAACAATTAGAGATAACCAATCAAACACGGCCACGCTAACACCCAAAAAGTCAAATAAATAAAAAAACCTCAAACTAACTCAAGCCAATCAAACTGTGGTCCAGAAATTAGTTCAAACCCCTCCAGTCCCCCTGGCTTTTCCCAGAAATTTTTCCCCATCCAATCAGGTCACACCAAGTGATCAGCTGACCATTTAAACTTCAACCCATTTCCTTAAGTCAAACAAGGGGACATCTAGTCCCCAATTGTTCATTCTCTTGCTTAATAAGCTTTGGTGTTTGTTTGCATAAGTTTATTTTTGGGCTCATTTGGAGTTCTCTAGTTGAATTTTTAGTAAAAAATACTTTATTTTATTACCTTTACACTGTCCCTGTTGCTTTCTCTGAGCTCCTAGTGTCAGTATTGGCATATACCGTTCAACTTACTTGTTTATGCTTTCAAAAATACCTTTAAACCTGGATTTTAAGTTAAGTAACAGTATAATTACTTACTATAATCTTGCTTTTTATCTTTTTTTGTTAAACTTTAAACCCAATTTCCCTTTAAGTCACTTTAAAGACTTTTGTGATGCTTCCCAAGCTGCTGCTGATTGAAAAAGCCTCTGTTTATTTTAAAAAACATATAACACCTCAGGCTTCCCTATAAACTACAGTTTCTGGCCTCAAATTTCTGCCTACAGTCTTTAAATCTTCAGGAGATTTTAATAATAATTCTTCCTGCACTTAATTTTATGGTATTTTCCTTGGCACCAGTTCTACTTATTATTTGGTCCACTTCCCCAGATCTTTGGGACCAAATTTCTTTTTTTGCACGCTTGGTGGGAGAGGACCCAGCTAGGCTCTTGTACTTCACACATCATCTTCTATCTTAAGTAGAGATTCCTGTCAAGAGCCTGACTTTTGACAAACTAGATCTGTACTCTCCTAGTTCTGGCCTGAGCACTACATCTGTTGAAGAAACTCTTGCACCTCCCCTTTCCTAGTTAGAAGAAAAGGTCCCCAGCTTCCCGCAGATACTTGAGGTTCTGGAGCACGTTCCAAAATGTATTCCTTGGTTGCTTGCTGGCCTAGTGTTGATAGGGTTGAATGCCTATTTCCCCAATTGTTCCCCATGTCCTCCTTTTAGCTCTCTTTTAGAGCAACTTTCCCAGTAATTCATTGGGCTGCATCTTGGTGGTTTGTCTCACCAGGATGGGCCAAACTTGGTTAGTTTAGCCCCCTCTCTTACACTATCCCAGTTGATTTGAGGCTTGGTCTTTTTTATCCAATCCAGACCAATTATTACATTGTATTTGGTGATTGGGATGATTGAGCCTCCAAGGGTAGTCTGTATGTCCCCTATTTGGGCCTGGAAGGGTTTTGCCTCTCTGATGATTGGTGTGCTATTGTTGTCTGCTATGATAGCTCTCTTGATGTTACTTTGAACTGTGGGTAGTTTCATCAGGGTTTCAAATATTTTGTTGATAAGGGATTGGTCTTCTCCAGTGTCAAATAGTGCTGTGCCCTGATATCTGAAAAAGCTGAAATGATAAGTGAAGAGTTTATTTCCTGTTTGGGAAGCAAGCAGTATAGGATTGCTGGGGGGTACTTGGATCATGGTAATTGAGTCCACATCTTATCTTTGTACAAGTCTTGCAAAGTTGGGGAGGGCGGCTTGCCTAAGCACTCCCCTGAGCTTTCCCCTCTTTGGTGATGTTATCAGTACTCATTTGATTTAGCTGAGTAGTGTGATTTCTGCCTCAAAAATGAGGATTATTAGCTTGGTTGTTTTGCTTGTTGGGCCAATGGTCCTTCTTTGATGTAGGGCTCTCTTTTTGCTTGTTGGTCATATGCAGATTGTCATATTTTTGTGGAGCTTGCTTTCCTTCCAAAAACACGTCTTGGAGGGTTTGCAATGGCTCATGTCAAACTGGCGTCTGATGTATTTAGGGAGGTCATTGTAGAGGTCCAGTTGTGGTCCAGCCTCATCAAAGTAAATATTTCAGAAGTTCAATCATGTATGTCTTTGTAGGCTGCAACATACTCCTCAATGGTACTGTCATTTTGAAGGTTCTGAGTTCTTTCATGATCACAACGTCAGAGTCTTTTATGACAAATTTCTCCAAAAAGATGGTTTAAAACATGTCCTGGTCTTCATTATGACCAGGGTGTTGATTGAACTATTTGGCTACAAAGCGTGAGGCAACTCCAGTAACTTGTAAAGCAATTTCACTTGCCCAGAGTTTGCAGGGGTAGCCTACTTGTGTAAACTTGTTTTGGGTGCTTTGGATCCAGAGATTGGCATTTTCAAAGCGTAGTCCTTAGAACATTGCAATTTCAGCTGAGCATAGGCATTGGAATACAATGTTGTGTATTTCTTCAGGAACTAGGAGAAAATTAAGGACTCTTTGTGTACTGAGGAAGTTGTACCGTTTTCTTAGTACAAGGATATTGTTGAAGACAGTGAATCCCATAGGGACGTCTGACCTTATTTGTATTGTCTCCAGCCGGTGAAGAGTGCAATCTGCTGGGTTCTTTTCTTGAGAGGAATTTTTCCTTTAAGTTGCTTAGGTATAGATAACCTACCTGTGCTACCACTGTTAAGCATATACTTCTGGGAAGTATAGTAAACAATATAAATGGTAAAATAAGAAGAGAATTATACTTTACTAGGTATGAGTTTGGAGTATTATATAGTATCATTGGAAGCCACATGTTGTTCATGTAGATTGTTGTGAATTTCACTATTAATACTGGTTTGATTTTGCCTTTGGTGGGCCATTTTGAAGATGAATCTTTTGCTTTTGCTTTTGACTCTCGAAATGAATTGGTTTCTGCATCAGGAAATATGATTGTTCAGTTTCCTGACTCTGCGCAACTCACTCGCTTCACTCATGCTTGTGGTGAGTGATCCTACCGTCCTGGTAGTGTTTTGTGGTATTACTAACCACTATATAATCCATTTCCTATTCTACCAATAAAATTAAGTTCTATTCACATTTTTGTCTTTGTGTTTTCTGTAATTCTGCACCTCTCTCTAGCCACGCCTAGTAGAGATTATTTATCCAGGGCCGCAAGGTAAACAGATCTGCCTTCCCTGTCATCTAACCAAGAATTAGTATGAATCCAATCCTAAGGTTATGATTCCCCGTTTTGTATCTGTGCTTCACCTCATAACACAACAAAATGGTGCTCACTACAGGGGCTGCAAGCCCCTTGGTTATCCCTTTTGCCACCACAATTGCAGGTCCTTTGCCTCCTCCTATACAAGAGCCATCTTCATCTGAAATCTCCAGTCCACCTATTGAGGAGGACATCTCAGACCCGCCTATTGTCCCCACTGTATTGAACCTCAGAAATAGCCCCTGCCTAGTAGCATATCCCATGGGAACCCCTGACCTAGAACAAGTCATGGTCATTGCCCTTGGAATAGCCCACAATGGGGCCATCCCTTGCTTTCAGTTGCAGTTCAGTCGGGCTGAATACTACAAATTAATTGTGGCTCCTCAATTTCCACAACATCTCCTTCCAGCGGCTGGCTCTGCTGATCATCTGCTGTCATCCTTTGTACAGCCCGCCTTGGCCCATCACCAGATGGTGTTGGGGCTTCACATACAAGAGATTTTGTCTCAAGCCACCGTCACTCATCACTGGGATCAGTTTGCTGCTTATCAGCAGTGGACTCACTCCCTGTTTTCCTTGATATCTGATAATCAACACAACTCCATTACTTTTGAGCAACTTGGGTTGTTGCTAATATGCTCAAAGCTACAGATAAATGTTAGCCTTTCCAATGTACTTCACCTAATCTTATGCAAGAGCATTATAGACTACAATAGAATAGAGCTTTTGAATATAATTACATTTATTGAAACAGGAGTACAGTCTAGCCAGCGGCTGCAATCTATCCAGGTGTAACTAAGAACTTGTTTTCATCCTTTCGGGTGTCTATATGAATATATACTGCCACAACCCTTGTTCTTGTCCTTTCAGAAAGTTCTCATTGGCTACCTTTGCAAAAGGTCCATCTTTACTGGCTGCGCCTATCCTGATTGGTTGTCCTTGGCATGTGTGCTTCTACTGGCCTTAGCAAGGCATACATGGTGCTTCAGCTACAGCCCACGCTCTTCTTGAGCTAGCCTACTGACAGTTAATGATTGGCTGTATACTTACACGCCTATTATTGTGCTAGGAAACTATGCTGTATTTAATTGACGCTTATAAATGGTCCCTAATATGTCCTCCAACATTTGAAGGTAGAATTCCAATATTCCATTCCCAGGGCTTAATCAGTGATTCTTTTCTGTCTGGCGAGCCTTCTGCTTATTAAGATATCAGTTTAAATTGGGGATTATACACTGTATAATAGCATACTTGATCCAGTATCAACTTGCAGATTATCTGCCGTGTAATGCCAACCCAAACTGATAAGTAACCAATTAACACTTTGTAATGCTGATCCAAACTTGGTATTTCCTAGTCATTTGTATATCACCTGTTTGATATACTCATATATGCCCATCAGGCTGGGTGGGACTAAGTTGATACAACATCCAGTAGGATGGAATGAGCAATATACAATTGATAATTACTTGATTACACACCATATAATCAATGATAATCACTATATTGGCTATTGACTTTATGGCGTATAATACTTATATCAATTATAATAAACTAGTGATTATACAGTGTATAATTATACAAATATAGAAATGATAATCAAGTGATAATACGGCGTATAACGTTGCATCTTTATAATAAACTAACAATTACACATGTGTAACTATCATATCAATTATAATAAATTGATGATTATATGGCATATAATTACTAGACTTAATAGAATATTAACCTAGTGATAATACAGCATGTACTGATAAAGATATGTGTGCAATTATTAGCCTTATTATTTGTGGTCAATCAGCCTAATCTCACAATTACTTCCTAGGCTTGCTTGGTTTTTTCTATAGCGCAAATGCGCCAGTCCATCCCCCAAGTACATCAGGGAAAATCTACATGAGTTACACCATCTAGAAAAACCATGGCAAGCCCAAGTAGATTCTACCTTGGATGCCTATCTTACTAACTTAGAACAACTTTTACAACAGCTCAATGTGTTCAGTGCTTACTCCTTTGATCAATTACAACAAGTAGCAGATCACGCTGCTAGAGGTCTCTGCAATCTCAATGAAGATTTTGATCAAGAAAGGACTATCACAGCTGCTGCCATTGCCAAACTTCAAGCCCAAGTGAATGAGTTGTCTATGCCCAAGCCAGATGTTCCTCCTTCTCCCCCATCTGATGATCTGATGGAAAGAGAGCAGAAATTATGGTATGCCATTTGTGAGCTGTGTGCATCTACTTGCAGCCAAGGAAGTCCAGCAGACCTGCCACATCCAGAACCTTGGGTGCTTGTGTTAACTGCCCAAGTTTCTGAGCTACAGCAAGAAGTTGCCGCCCTGCGTAAGATTATGGCAACTGCTGCTAGCCCTTGAAGAGGTCATCAATAGAGATGGCTGCTGCCCTGGACCCCCTGAATTCAATGTGCTAGAGAGTTGATTGCTCTGGCTAATGAGGTGGACCACTTGAAGTGGGATCACTCTAGTATTGACAAGGATGGTCAAGAAATGAGTGAGTTAATTGACTTGGTGAATGACAAGTTTGCCCCTTGCCTCTCAGTAGGACCTTCTCAGACCTCCCAGTTGATTGAGCTTTCTACTGTGGTAACTACACATGATCAATGCTTAGATGTTACAAAACAACAGACTGACCTGGCCAAAAATGTGGGTGTCCACACCTCTGAGACCTTGACTACACTTGAAGAGAGTGTTTGCCAGTTGTGGGCACAACAGCCCCCTTTGGAATCTGAGGCTGAATTCTCCCCGCACATAAATGTGCTCAATAGCAACAATGATGGCCCTACCCCCAAAGCATACTTCAAACCTACCTTCAAACAAGTCTTTGACCCTAAAACATCCACCATTGCAGCATTCTTGACCATCTACAAAACAGCTATGCAACAGGCATCTGATGAGGTTAAGAAAGAGCACATTCTAACCTTCTTGCACGGCAATCACCAGAATTAACTTATTCTGAAAGTTGACTTACTGAACTTCAACAATCAGAATCAAAAATACTTTAATATCAACAGCATTGGAAAGCCAGAATTATATTTTTACTTATGCAGACTACTAAATGTCAACACTTTTTTAATAAGCAGAAACCTGTTTCCTGAACATTTTACTTAATTAAAATTAAGCTTCAAAATACTTTTTAGGGTAATGTGACAACATAGATTTTAAATAGTCCAAAAAAATATACATGACAATTAAAAAATTTCATAAAAATACACTTCAAAAATAATTCACTATGAAATTAGCTATCTTTACTATAATATATTTTTCCCACTTATAAAAATAAAAATACAATATACAAAAAGGTACCAAATAAAAATTCACATATTATAGAAAAATATAATAATCAGAAACAGTAACATAATTTTTTCTATATTGAAACTACAAAAAACATATAATTTACTAGTAAAATACCAATATAGGCCATGCAATACAGTCTAATGCATCAAACTATCAATAAAAAATCAATGATTTCACTGTAAATTCAGAACCTGAACATAAAAATGCGGGATTGTCAAATCCTTGGTCCAAATTTTGAATCACTTTTGCGGGCAACTCAGCTGAGTGAAAAATAAAATATTTAATAAAATCAACCATTTATTTTGATTTTTTTTGGTTTCAAATTGGCAAATTTCACATCTCTTGAGCAGATAACTCAACTAACAAAAGACAAAACTCAGCAAACAAATGTGGGATACATAAATCAGAAATGCACAATTCTAATGTACAATTTGAGATTTCCTGTATTTCAATCAAATCATGGACATCATTTAAAAATTAACAAATCTGAAATTGCGGGATTGTCAAATCCAAGAACCAAATTTCAAATCATTATAGCGAGGAATTTGAAATAAATACAATTTAATGGAATCTCAAAAATGATGTGAAAGGATCTAGAGTGGATTTGTGCTAATTCTTTTAGGAATCATAGACATTCTCAAAAGTTACCCTATTCCATTTTAGAGCAGCTAAAATTTAGATGCTTGATTACAGTAGATTTTAAAAAACGCTAATAATAAAATAGAATTATATATTACAATCTGTTTTTATCATGTTGCCTTTTCCTTGGTGTGTTGATAGTTCATTTGCTGTTGATAAGGTGTTTGCATTTAATTGGATGGTTTCACCTCCAGTTGCCTTGGCAATAGGAAATCAAGCCGCCTCCGCAACCACAGTTGGTCTTGGGGAGGCGGCTTGATTTCCTATTGCCAAGGCGACTAGAGGTGAAGCTGTCCAATTAATTGCAAACACATTATCAACACACCAAAGGAAAGACAATGTGATAATATAGATTGTAATATATAGTTCTACTTTATTATTAGTGTCTTCTAAAATCTACTGTAATCAAGTATCCTTAGTAGCAATACATGAATACATAGTTAGTAAACTGATGGTTTATCTATGCCCCCTCTCCTTCTTCCTTAAAATTTCTTAAAAGTTTTGTTGGCCTCTTGGCTACGCTGGGGGCCAAAAAACTTTTAAAAAATTTCTGCGTCATCAGGAGGGTAGCTCATAAATCATTATATGGTTTTATGGTTGCTATTTTAGTGATTTAAAGTGCAGGATATTGCATTATTTCCGGTTTAGATAATTTTTTATTTCACTTAATTTCATGTCTAAACATGGGTGTTTAGATTGGATTTTTCATTTAATTTTATCCAGAGTGGAGCTTCTTGATTTGGGTTGATTTGTCCTAGTTACTTACTGTACATTCAATTTGGATTCCAGTTCCTGCAATTATTATTTGAGTTTACTAGTGGCATTCAAAAGCAATTTGAAATTTGGTTCTTGGATTTGAAAATCCCGCAATTCCAAAAAACATAGTAAACTTAATGGAAATGGTTGAT
The DNA here is from genome assembly GCA_014839935.2 of Entomophthora muscae. Taxonomy (NCBI): domain Eukaryota; kingdom Fungi; phylum Entomophthoromycota; class Entomophthoromycetes; order Entomophthorales; family Entomophthoraceae; genus Entomophthora; species Entomophthora muscae. The sequence goes on from QTSX02002142.1 coordinate 111,878, forward strand.
GGATTTGAACGCTTCAAATCTGATTCCAGTTAATTCATTTTGTCCATTGGAAATATGCAGTTTGACTTGAACTTTGCAAAGTGTCTATTAGTCCCTGCCTTTTTAAAAATTCAAATAAATACTCAAAAAAATCAATTTAATTAAAAAAAGGCTATCCCGCAAAAGTGATTCAAAATTTGGACCAAGGATTTGACAATTCCACATTTTTACGTTCAGGTTCTGAATTTACAGTACAAAAACAGTATCATAAATTATTAATGAGTTATTTAAATAAATATTTATTTAAAAATATTATACTGAACATATAAGAACTATATACAAAATTGAAAGACTAAATAAATTTAATTAAAAGCTAGACTGTGATCACCTGGTTGCCATTAAGAACTTTGACAATCTTCTTGATGTATTCTCCAAGCTCTTAAAGCTTATATTTGACCTTGACAATTTCCTTGATCTTCTATTAATATTGTTTCTCTTTGGTAGTTCTCTTCTTCTTGGATGGGCAGTTCTCAATATCTCTGATGGATGCAACAGTCTTCCCCTGTTGGACTTTGAGGTGCTCGTAGAAGGTGTTGTATCTGGGCTTGAATCCAAAGGAGGACTTAATATGCTTATGCCAGCCCTCCAAATATGAATTAATTTTTATCTCATACTTAAGAACTGCCTGGTAGAAGTTCCAGTTAGCTTTGGCTCTGGGCTTAGTGACCTTACGTCCATTACACTGTGGTTTGGTATATTCAATAAAAGGATAGAAGGCATCCTCATGTTTCTTGGCATATGAATCCTGGCATAGGAGGTCAAAGGCTTGTCCAGTATGCTCTGGCTTTACAAAGGCTATTGATTAAACAGCTGAATTAAGAACTTTCACTTTTCTGATGTATCTAGATGGTGGAGCTTGCTGAGCTCAGGTAGACCCTTTAGTTGCCTGTTGACAGCCTGTCTATAATGTAAAAAACACCCCTGGACCTCTCCATCAAAGGTATTTACAAAAGCGTTATACTGGGCAGCTTTATAGTCCATTTTTTTATTTAAGGGGCCAGGTGATCAATAATGAGCTTCTTGTTCTGCAGCAAGGGTGGCTTCATCCTTTTCATCATCATCTGGATTGGCTCTAGTGTTATGGCCAGGGGACTATTTTTATTAGGGTATGGCTTTGATGCCCTCCTGGAGGATTTTAAAGGCCCTTATGTAGATCTCTTTTGTTGCCCCAGGAAGAAGAAATTGGGCAAATGGGAGCACCTTGCCTTTGATAAGAGAATGTACAACTTATAGTTGGTAAAAAAAGGTGGGGGTATACCGCAAAGGTACTGTCACATAACCAGATCTCTGAATCTCTTAACTGCTCCAGGTTCTGTTGTATAGAATAGCATATGATTCTTGTCTCTGCTGTAGGCTCATCATCATGTAAAAGAAATACCTCATCACCATTGAACATCTTTAACTCCTCTATCAAGACTAACTCTCTTTGGACCGTGGCAGATTTCTTATGGGTGAATAGATCACAGTGTTTTTCACATATGTACTTCACTAACTGGTTGCGGTCAGGGATGAGCTTCAGGCTCTCATTACTTAGGTGTGTGGTGGCTTTAACTTCCAGATCAGAAGCCTTGACATCTTTGGAGACTGGAGCTATTTGGTAGAGGTACCACTTTAGAAGCTTTTCAATAAGATTGATTGGAGCATTGCATTTGTGCTCTCCTTTTTCACTAGTGACTTTATCCCATCCTTCTGTGTTGATACTGGCAGCGCAGCTTCTATCTTCACACACATAATGCTAGCTTCTTCCTGCTCTTTTCTGATTGTGGAAATTGAAAATATAGTCATCACAGACTAAACTTGCATCTCCTTTGACAGACATTAGAGGGGGAAATTGAGGTAACTTCTTTGGGAGCTTAAACTCTCCTTTGATGTTACATATATTGTGAACCTTTAGAAGATCCCATGGGCCAATTGGAACTTGATGATAGTCAGACAGGTAATCATCAAGATCTTTTTTATTGATACTTGATCAGGAGGATAGAGATGCAGATTCCTTGAGAGGTGGAGGGGAATTATCTGGAGTTAGATTATTGCGCTTCTTGGACTGGGATGAGTTTGATTCCTTGGGGCTTGATTCCTTTGAGCATGATTCATCTGGGCTTGAATGGGGTTCTGGACTCTTGGGCATCTTATTTCTTCCTTGCTTGTTTAGTGGAACCTCATCTCTTTTTAATTGGTATCAGCTCGGAGAAGAGGAGGGGTCAGGAGAGGGCTCTTTGCTTTCAGGGTCTGGGGTCTTCTCCTTTGTCTTCTGTTTCTTTGAGGGCTCTTTGGCTGTTTTTTGTTGAGGTAGGGACTTTGGGCCTTTCCAGAGGCTCTGAACACTTTCTTGGTTGACTCAGGGTTCTTTTGTGGCTTCTTGGAAGATTTGTTCTACAATAATTAGAGTAGAGTTCATAAAGTAAGAATAATCATGTGAAACATGAACAAAATTAAATAATAATCACTTTTTTAAATTTTATTATTAATTAAATAGTTTATTTAAGTATGGAAAGCGCTTTTAGAGCTAGTTTATTAGTAGAGAATAGAAAAAACCATGTTTAAATAAAAAGTTGACATTCTGGTAGTCACATTAGTCAAAAATATTTAATTTAGTTTGTCAGCATAAAAACACTTTAATTTTGAATGTCAGCATACTGACAGTCAGCATTAAACTAGAAAAACACTATGTAAATCACTTATAAAGCTTAGTTAATATTTTCCAGAGTTGGTTTTTAAGGCCAAAATTAATTATTTTTTAATTTAAAAAACTAAAGATTTGCATATGTAGATTATGAAAACTAAATAATAGGGATTGTAGAGAGAAAAGTCTAAAGTACAGCCCTGGATACTTTTGCTTGAATTACCATACCATTGTATTTGTGTTTTTTGTTAAGCGGCAGTGTTTTACTAATAAACCAGTGAAGGTGTCAACATTCAGGCAATCAGTGTTCTTTTATAGTAACTTTCCTATTAAATCTTGCTTAAATTATGTCACTTTGTTTGCTTAGATGAGCAACTTTGTTGCAATTTAGGTGAAGTGTTGATTTGTCACAATGTTGACATTATAAATACATATATAAATTCTAGTTTTAACATATTTGTTCTGGCTTAAGTGAAGATCTGGAAATAAGCTATATATCAATACAATAGGTTTAACATAACAGTAAATATCTTAATAATACAAAGAACACCATGAAAGTTGGTATATGTTTTTATTCAATGCTTATCTTATTATATATTTAATAAAAACAGTAATATATAAATATAAAAATAAGTTTTTTAGAATATTGTCTATTTTATTAAGTAATTTATGGATTTTTATTTGGGGTCAACATCCAGATATTACTTACTGGAATCAACCTTAATGTAAAAGTAAAAAGAAATTTACATTTCCATAGTAAATTGTACTAGTTTTTTGCTTAAAAATAATCCTTTGTTTAAATAAAGTTGACATTATGCCTGTTCCTTTTTAATTTTGCAATTCTGACTTAATAATTTACTATGAAAAATTAGCTTAGTTTTGGAAATGCCTGATTCCGGAAATAAATAATAAAATAATGTTGACTTACTGAATGCAAAAAATTGTCAACATTCAGTAAGTTGACTTGTAAAATGAGCTAATTCTGGCAGTTGCCGCATGTACCCCACTTGTCAAGAGGTGGTTGTACCAGAGCTGCCCACAATTGAGACTTGGGAAGAGATGAAACAACTTTTGATTGATGAGTTTGGTGGCAACCTTGGTTTGGAAGTGAAGAAGGATGCTTTTATTCACAACACCTTCAAACCCAAAGAGACGCTGGCTATATTTGCAGACAGATTCTACATGGAAGAACAGCAACTGATAACAAGCAGACATTTGATAGCACATGAGGCTTACATGGCTTGCGCTCAAGCTCTCAAAGTTAACCAACTTCTTTGCCTCCATTTAAAATCTCACAAAGCCATGGTCTCCTCAATGAAGAGCATAAAGACATTTCTTCAGTATATGCACATAACCCACTCTGGAGCTGTTGTATGTAAGAATTAAGCTGCCTCTAATTCTGGCTTGTCTTCCTGTGGTCCACACATCCTCACTATGTACTCTCAGAACCCTCCTAGACATCAAGACTTCTATAACTGCGTCCAGATAGGTCACCACTATTGAGTCTGTACCAATCCTCAAGTTGAAGGTGTTAACCCCAAGGAGCAGGCGGTAAAAGAACAGTCAACCTAGAGGCAGAGACGCTCATGGTTGACAATTCTTCCCAGTCTCCTCCAATTACTCTGTCTGTAGCAGATTCTGAGCCCACCAACACCAAAGCACCCCCATTCTTCTACTGTTCCATGATATTTCTGATGAATCTGATATAGACAACTCAGACATTGATAATTCTGATGCCTATGGATATTCAGTTCTAGCTGTCCCCAAAACCATTACAGTTCCTTACAAGCTACGCTCTGGGAAAGCTACAACAACTGCCAAGCCTCTGCCTGAAGCCAAAAGATTGTCTCTTGCCCTTACCTCACGCAAGCTAAGAGATCTCTGTACTTGTAGAATCCTCTGAAGAAGCGTCTAAAGTAGCTGACGCTGTTTTCAAGAATTTTTCAGTCTTGCTTGCTCTTCAGACTGTCTATAAGAAGTTTCCAGGTTTGAGATGCATGATTGAGAAGTGGGACAAGGAGCTAGCAGAAGCCCAAGATATCCTGCCCGTCCTCTCATCATTTGGTTTTACTACTACTTGTGTAGGATATCCATCCAAAAGGTGAAGATTAAGGTTGTCTTGGACACAGGATCTCCTGTTAATGTTGTCTCCTCAAAGCTTGTCAAGAAGCTGAAACTTGCCCCCGACCCCAATTCCACCAGTCTTATGGTACATCTGGGCTCTCCATGACTTGTGCTATAGGGGCATACTCTGCCCTTCCTATGCAGGTTGATAAGCTACTCTTAGCCGCACCTTCTGTGGTCCTGGAGAATGAGAGTTATAATCTTCTAGTTGGTACCCAATTCCTTAGGGAGTACAATGGGATCATCAACTTAAAAAACGACTATATCACTTTTTTAGAGTATGAAGTCCCTCTAATCTTTGAGGAGTCTATCAAAGTTCCTGGAAAGCGCCTCAAGATGTGTGCCTTAGAGTAGCCCACTGGTGTGTTCACTCTAAAATACCGTACCCACTCCTCCAGCATGAAGTGTTTGCCTTGGCTTATCCTGCGTCTGAGGGGATCCCTCTCCTGGCCACTTCCGCTGTAACCATTCCCCCTGGCTCTCAAGCTATCCTAGACTCCCAAATATAATATGAGTTACCTGAGTGCATGTTCCTAGAGTTATACTCTTCTCCCTCACTAGGCCGCAACAAACCTTACCTCTGTCCAGGATTCATGGATGTCTCTCATAAAGACCATGTTCAATTGCTGGTAGCCAACTTAACCACTCTCCCCATAAATGTGTCTAGAGGCCAGGTTGTTGGCTATGTCAAGTTAATAAATGCTCCTGATGTGCTATCACTACATTCCTTTGGTAGCTTCCAGTACTTCAACTTACCTGAAGATAAGTTACAGGTCCTATCTCTGTTTAATTCTCAGGACTTCCCGCAACTTTCCCCAGTCCAACAAAAAGAGGTGCTTGACCTGCTAGATCAGTTTTCAGATATCTTTTCTAAAGAATACATCAATTTTGACCTAGTTAAAGGTTTTATTCATAAATTTCAACACTGGTGATGCTCTATTCTTCCAAGCTAAACCTTATTGTTGTAGTCAAGTGGAAGACACTCAGGTGTCTAAGGAACTCAAGCAACTACTAGAAGCTGGATTACTTGTGCCCTCCCAAAGTCCATGGGCCTCTCCTTTGCTCATACTGAAGAAGAAAGATGGAGATCACCACATTTTTGTTCCAAACTGAACCACTTAGAGTTCAGTATTTGATTGGGGAAGACAACAGTCCAATAGAAAAGACAAGAATGAATAGAATAAGGTGTTGTTTATTGTAGAATATTGTAATTAATATACTATATGGGGAAAGCCACAAGGCCACAAGGGGGTGGCATAGTGCATGTTTCATTTAGGGTTTGAATCCAAGGAATTACTTATTCAGGGATCAGCAGGTTGAATTGGTAGTGCTCCTAATTTAGAGAAGGTGCCCACAGTTTAATATTTTCATCAGATTGAGTCATGTTGTTAGATACTTCAATGGGCAACTCATCAAGTGCCCCTTGTGTATTGTAAGATACATTGACAGGCAAGTCTGTAGACTTAGTTGCAACACCCCCTTTCCCCCTGCTTGTTTTCAGACACCAGGATTGGAGTCTGCAGAAGATCTGGGAAGGTCCACACAAACAACCTTTGTGTGGGGATAGCACAGCAGGGGCACAAACAATTGTGGTGGAGCTTCTTGGTGTTTCCTTGGACATCTTCAAGTTGATAGATGTGGTTGTCATAGACCACAGCTATCTTGAAGGGCCCCAGGTGGCTGGGTTCCAATTTGGCTAATTTTGGGTTTGAGGGCGTAGATGGGATCACCTACAGCGTATCTGGCCTTGAGGTGCTTTGTCCCTCCCTCAATTTGCTTGTGTTCAATATCTTGGGCCTTGGCACGCCACTGGCTCAGGGAGGGAGTGGTCAAAACGGGGGCTTTCTTGGAAACTTTGGATTGTAATTTTCCTTGTTCTACTCCTGCCAAACTGTCAGGTGTTCAAAAGGCCAAGGTACTGGGGCTGAACCCAATGCCCAGTTGATTCTTGCCCGTAAGATAAGGAGGGTGGTGGGCAGGTGTTCAGTCCATTCTGTATTGGGATGCTCCTATGAGGGCTTGGCAATCAGTTGGACCAGTGAGCCATTTAATTGCTCTACACATCCATTGGCTTGCGGATGATAGGGAGTTGTGACTATTTGTTGGAGGTCATTATTAGCAAAGTACGTCTTCATGACATGTCCAACAATCTTGGGACCACCATCTGTGATGAGAAGTTTGGGTTGCCCAAAGTGGGCCACAATTTCCTTGCCAATGAAGCAGGTGGTGATGGTGTCAGTGTGGTTAGTGGTTGCCCATGCTACTGGCCAACGGGTTAAGTAATTAAAAACTGTTAATATGTACTTCTTCCCCAGTCTGTCTTTGGGGAGAGGCCCAACAATATTGAGGGCCCACTGCTCAAAGGGTTCCGTGGCTTTAATGGGTAGGACAGACTTGGGGGTGCAGGCTTGGACAAACTCTTTTCACATAGTACACATGTTCTAAGGAGGTCCAAAATGTCTTGGCGCATACACAGCCACAAAAACTTATGTTTCATGATCTCAAAGAGGTTACGTCCTCTGATGTGACCTAAGGTGAGGTGGTAATGCAGTATGGTGCCGCCCCATTGTGTGGTGGGAATGTAAGGCGTCTTCTCACCTGTCTTCACCCGGCGGCAGACATTGCCAGCATTTGTGGTGAACTTACTTTTGTTGTCCTTTAGCTTGGAGATAGTTAAAAATTGAGGCCTTTGTAATGGGTTGCTTCAGGACAGAGGTAAAGCATTGGCCAATCTGAATCCAAGCCATTGTCCCCGGTGATGGACACTACGTAGAGCCTTGAGAGGGCGTCAGCTGTGACAAGTTTCTTCCCAGGCTTTTACTCAATGCACAACTGATAGGGGGATAGGCTCTCAACCCAGCCTGATTGGCGGCGTGTCAAATGAGACTGCGTGTTGAAGTACTGAAGTGACTTGTGATTTGTCAGGACGCGGGGTGGAAAGAAAGCTCCTCCCAGGTAACAGCACCATTTTTTGATGCAGTGCATGATTACCGCTAACTCTTTATCATGTATGGGATAATTTTGTTCTGAGTAGGTGAGCTTCCTGGATTTGTATGCCACAGGAAGGAAGACACTCTTGTCAGTTTCCACCCTTGGCGCGCCTCCTATGACCCTGTCAGAGGCATCATTCTTGAGTTTTTATTGGCGGTTCCAATTGAGGAATTTCAATACAGGTGCAGTTGTAAGTATTTGCTTCAGTGTCTCAAAGGCTTGATCTCTGACAGGGGTTCAATTTAAGCAATGTTTTGTGTTTAGGAGTTCAGTGAGGGGTGCAATTAGTTCCTTCCAGTTGGGGATAAACTTCTGCACATAGGCAATCATGCCTAAGAATGTATGTACCTGGCCCACATTGTTAGGAGGTGGCATGCTTGTGATTTCCTTGATTTTGGTGGGGTCAGGATTTATCCCTTAGGCAGAGATGGTATGCCCAAGGAACAGGAGCTCTGACTTGAGGAATCTGCATTTGGAAGGCTTAGCCTTTAACTGGGTTTTCCAAAGTGTGTCAAGGACAGCACAGAGGTGTTAGAGATGTGTGGTTTGATCTTGACTGAAGACAATGATGTTGTCAAGGTACACAACCACACATTTCCCAATCAGTTCCTCAAATGCTTTGTTCATCAACATGGCAAAGGTGGAGGGAGCGTTGGTCATTCCAAAGTTCATGACACAACACTCAAACAACCTGTAGCGTGTGCAGAAGGCAGTTTTTGCCTCATCCCCTGGTGCAATGCGGACCTGTTTGTACTTCACAGTGATATCAATCTTGCTAAAGACCTTCACACCTGCAAGTGTATCAAAAAGGTTGTCAATCAGCGGCAGGGGGTACTTGTTCTTAACTGTCACCTCATTTAGGGCGCAGTAGTCTGTGACCAGGCAAAGGGACCTGTCCTTCTTAGCTACAAAGAAGACAGCCTCTCTGTATGGAGAGAGCAAGGGGCAGATGAATCCCTTATTGAGTGTGTCTACAAGGTGCTGGAAGAGGTTCTCATCTTCTTTTGGTGTCAGGAAATAGAGGGAACATGCTTTGGGAAGCAACCCTTGCAATTGAACAGCATGCTGGATCTCCCAGGGAGGAGTTAGCTGGTCCATTATTTCACTGAAAACGTCCTTATATTCCTTGAGGAGTGTGGCAAGTGCAGGTGAAGGTGGATTGGTCAAAGGGAGGGCCACAGCTGGTTCAGCACAGATAACTTCAACCAAGCATTAGTTAAAGCTAGTTTCCCCCCTTGAAATCATATGGGCCTGTTTCTGTTATTCTGAAAAACACAGTATCATGGAGCAGCTTACCCATTTTGACAGGATATATCTGAAAACCTACCCCATTTCTGTTAAGGGTGATTAAAGATATATCCCAGTCAATATAGGGACAGTTGTGCCACAGTCATTCAATGCCAGCTATGACATTGTGGCTGGACCTGCCATGATTGGCCCAGAGAGCTTAACCTGGATGTTACCCATTCTCACAAGGAAGGGTACCGTCTCATAGGTAATCACCGCTTTATGGGAATCAGATAATCATACTGCCTTGAATCTGCTTGCCACCTGGTCTAATTGTTGAGAGTCAGCAAACGCCTGGTAAACCATAGTGTGATTGGCCCTGGTATCTACCAATAAATTGTGGGTATTCCCACAAAAACAGAAGGGATAGGCTAAGCAGGTTACTTTAATTGAAGAGTGTCTTGCTTGGAGAACAGGGTTGTTGCTGTGGACCTGGAATAAGTCAAGGGTTTCAACTTAATCCACATTGTAATCACAGGGGTTCTTTTCAAGGAGGGATTGATAATGAGGGTCAAGTGGGGTTGTAGAACCTCTTGTACCTACAACCCCCAGTCTTTTCCTGAGTTCTCAATTTGTGCTAACTGGAGTTCCCCCTTGCAGAGACACTTAACCCCATTTCCCTGTTGGAGGAGCTGGCGGCGGCATACTTGATTGTGGGCACTGCCAGGTGCAAAACAAGGTTGGGGTGGTGCATCATTGAATCTGCAGAAGTTCATTGAAGCCTGGTTATTGATCTTCACAATGGCCTTGTAACAGTTGTCAATAGAGGTGCAGCAACCCATGGGAACCTACTTGCAGATATGGGGGTTTTACCAGTTGATTATCAAGGTAAGGAGCATGGTGTTTCTGTCAGTAACAGCTTCTGGGGAAGCGGCAAGAGTTTGCTACCAGGCAGCAATATATTAAGGAACAGACCCAGTCTGCTTGATAGCCAGGAGGAGAGTCCCCGCCATGGTGGGTGAAAATTTTTCACTGTAGCGGGACTTTGCAGCATCCTTGAATGACACCCAGGTGCCCTCAATTTCTTGACTGGCCCAGTTGGTGAACCACACAGCGGCAGGCCCCGTAAGGCGCCCAGACGCGGTAGCAAACCACACGGGCTCTGGTACTTGGCAGATACAGAGGCTGGTTTTGGTAGATTGGAGCCAACTGACAATGTTGGCCCCTTCAATGTGACAGAAATCACGGGATATTATGAAGCTGTTTCTAAGTGATGAGGAATTACCACCCAAATCCACATAGAATTAATGATTAACCACCAACGTGGCTTCAAATATCTTTTTGTGAAATTTCCAGCTGTAATACCAGGATTAAGCAGAACAATTAATCCTAACCAAAGTAGCCCAAGGTAGATGGCCTGAGACAACATCAAAAAATCTTCAGAGTAAAATTCTGGACATTGGGAGGCAACATAATTTTCAGTTTCAAGAATGGGGGGAGCGGCAAAATTGGTTGGTGCAAAATCAGCATTGGGCGGCACCAACAACAAAGTTCTGACTGCAGTACCCCATCTTCCAGAAATGATTCTGTTAAGAATCAAATTGTACAGAATATATCGTAACAACCCGACAACATGATGCATTTTTAAAAAGTAAATTAGAACTTGGGGTAAATGATTTTTATTGAGTAAAATTTTGGGAGGATTCAACTCTTAGAGTTGAAACAGTGAAAATTATTCAATATATATCAGAAAAATTGACTAAGCAATACCACCTGAGTCTTGACCTCCTATTCCTTCCACATTGTCAAGTAAGTATCTGGTACAGTTTGTAAAGAACCCTTGTGTGACTAGTTTCTGACGGCCATGCTGATTAACAAGCTCATATTGGGTGACCCTCATATTACGCCAATTTGTCAATGTCAATTTGGAAAGGGGAACTGGTTTCAGCTGACAGACTGGAGCAGCCATAGCCCATTTCTGATCAACTGTTTGATTTAAATATGTTAACTTGGTCAATTTTGATAAAGGGTTTCCAGCTTTTTGAGCCTTCTTGCTTGGGCGGATAATACCCGGCGTGATGGAACCTACCATGACATTACCCTCTTCTTTGGCCCTAGGCATAATACCCCAATCAGGAGATGGGATAAGGAGAAATTTTTATGGGCAGGTGGGAGTTTCATCGCGGTCAAGGTAAGTTTGGGATGACCAATAGCAGTGGGATTGCGCTTGTAGAACTAATGAATCAGATCTGGGGAATTGGAACAATTGTAGTGGGGAACCCAGGAGTTTTCAGAATCAGGATAACCTTTCTACGACACCAAATATTCCAAGTGTTGTCAATTATTGCAGGAGGCCAAAATACAATTTAACTCATACACAGGTTCTCCCTCCACAAGAATGGGTTGGGAAGAAGGAGTCTCTGTACCTTTAAAGGGAGTAAGGAGATATTCATGAAAGGTGTGGAAAATCTTGAAAGCAGGAGGTAAATCTAGCTGATAGGCAGAGGGACCAATTTGACGCTCAACATTGAAGGGACCAACTTGTTTAGGCACTAACTTACAACAGGGAATCTTCAATTTCATATTGTGAAATCAACCATGACTAGATCACCTGGCCTGTAAGTTGGACCTTCCTGGCGCTTGCAATCTGCATATTCCTTGTAAGTTGTCACAGCAGCGGCAAGAGTAACCTGGAGCTCCTGATGAACCTGCTTCAATGCAGCATCCTGATTAGTTGCAGCTTCCACATTGCTAACCAAATGAGGACCCATATTACAAATAAGGGTTGTAACCCACATTGGCAAAGAAGGGCAATACTTGAGTTGACGTGTGAGGGGCGTTATTATATGTGAACTCTGCCATAGGTAAATTATCACAACAGTCATCTTGTTGCATATTAGTGTAGCAACGTAGGTAGACCTCCAAACTTTGGTTTATCCTCTCCGTTTGTCCATTGGATTGGGGGCAGAAAGCTGTGGAACAACACAATTTGATACCTAGAATCCCGGTGAAAGCTTCCCAGAACTGAGCAATGAATTGAGGCCCAGAGGTCACTCACAATCTCCATTTGGATGCCATGTAGGGAAAAGATTCTATTCACAAACAACCTAGCTGTTTCCACTGAAGTAATTGTGGTTGAGCAAGGTACAAAGTGCACCTTTTTTGTGAAGCAATCTACCACCACCATGATTGTGTTAAACCCATTGGAATTGGGAAGTTCACCAATGAAATCCACCAACACAGACGTACAGGGGCCTGCAGCAGGATGCAGTGAAACCAATAAACCTGTAGTCTTGTTCTGGCTTGCCTTAGATCAAACACATACCAGACAATTGCAAACAAAAGCTGCCACCTGCACTGTCAAACATTTACAGGAAAAATGGCAGTGTATTAGTTCCACTGTTTTGTTTTTACCTGGGTGGCCTGCCGTTGGGCAAGTGTGATGAGTCTCCATGATTTCATCCCAAATAGTTCCTTCTGGAACCCACAAGCGACCTTGATGATATAGGACAGGACCTATCTTATGATAAACCTAGGCTGACCTACTGGGTTTGCACATGCTAGCTCCAATAGCCTATCATAACCTTTGGACAAAGGTTGCATAAACTTAACTTTGGAATATAAGTCCAGGTCTGCACCCTCAGTTAGGGACATGGTAGTCAGCCTAGCAGGTGGAGACAATACAAAAGTCATAACAGCCTCATCTGGAATCATAGTATGTGTGTTGAACTTGGCATCCGCACTAGCATCTGGGAGATGGGAAGGATTCCTGCTTAGTGCATTGGCCAAATGATTGTCTGATCCCTTAATAAACTTGTAGCGGAACTTGTATCTTGTCAGATCACCATGCCATCTGGATTGATGACCTGACAAAACTCTGAGTTGTTGATAATATAGAAGAGCTTTGTGGTAAGTTCTTACTACAAATAAATGACGTTCTGACATGAGATGGTGATGCCAATGCTTTAACAATTACACAACAGCCAACAATTTCTTGTCGTAAATCATGTAATTGTGTTTACAAGCTTCCATCTTCCGGGAGAAATACCCTACTGGTCTCTCAATCCCGTTGCCAGAAGTCTGCAACAACACACCAGCTACATCATATTTGGATGCATCTGTGGAACCCACAAAAGGAAGCTCAGGATCCACATGTCTCAAAACAGGTGACAACAACAAAAGAGCCTTGACTGCTGAGAACGCACTTGCACACTCAGGTGTCCAGACCAAAGTTGTCTTACCACTAGCCAAATATAACGGGGCGGCCACTTCAGACAGGTGTGGAGTGAACTTCTTCAAGAACGTTCAAGTACCCAAGAGACTACCGAGTTGGGATACTGTCACAGGTGTAGCATACTCTCAAACTGCAGCTTCCTTGTCAGGGGCAATGGTGTGGCCATCCCCAAAGATAATATTACCCAGAAAGGTAACCTTACGTTTGAAGAATTCACATTTGCTTCTTTTAATGATCAAGTTGGCCTGGAGGATGCACTCTACCACTGCTGACAAATAGGCTTTATGTGACTCCTCATCTGGAGAGAATACCTTGATATCATCCATATACACAATGGCACATACACCCAGGAGATCCCCTAAGACGGAATCAATTAGTCGCTGAAAGCAAGCTGGAGCATTCTTCAATCCAAAAGGCATTACCCGGAACTGAAAGATACCCTTCTTGGTTCTGAATGCTGTCAATAATTCCATTCCTTCCGCAATCCTGATTTGATTAAAATCATTCAACAGATCAACTTTCAAAAATACCTTTGCCTTCTCAACACACCTAGAGATCTGTGCTTTGAGAGGTAAAGGATAAGGATCCGGGATTGTGATGTTATTTAAGTTCCCATAGTCAACACAAGGCCAAAGAGACCCATCAGCCTTTTGAACAAACAGCAACAGAGAGTAAATTGACAAAGTTTTTTTAAATATATAGCCCTTTGCCAGCATGTCACAAGTCCATTCCTCCAAACATGCATCTTCCTTCAAAGTTAAAGGGTAAATAGGAGACACAATTCAAATCAGATCAACAGTAACTTTAAAGCCAAAGTCAAACTGAGTGTGCTTGGGAAGGACCCCACCTCTAGTAGTGTCAAACACTGCAGACCAGGGTTGTAAACATGCAGGTAAATCCAAACTTGCGGGAAAAGGGACAGGAACTAATTAAATAGTCTGAGAGGATTGCTCCATTTCAGACATACCCAACAGCAGAATATGAATAGATATACCCAAAGAGTGTTCCACCTGTAACACATTTTCTTTCAGTAAGGTGGATACATTATGCTCTCTCCACCAACCCACACCCAAAATGATAGGATACATCAGGGAGGAGCAGACAAAGAACCTTGCGGTAAAAGACTGACCCAAAAATACAAAGGTTATTGGCTTCTTCAGCTGGAAAGAGGAAAAATTTGACAGTTTCCATCCCTAACAAGAATTCCAGGTGGTACTTGAGCTGTAGCAAGTTGGCAGTCTCCACACTCATGAAATTTTTGGAAGCACCTGTATCCAACAAAATGGCTGGCTGATAGATAGTCTGACCATTATCAATGCTACCATAGAACAAGAAGTAACCATAAGTAGATTTATTTGCAGTAACGGTAGCAATCTTGGCAGGGTCTTGTTTTTTATTGGCGGTACGGACGTCAGCTAAAGAGGCAGGATGCTCCTGGAAGTAATGCTTGATCATCTCTTGGACAGCAGCTGGAAAAACAGGGTTATTACAATCAATGGGAACAAGGGGAACCTCTTCAGACGTAACCACAGAAGATTTGGCAGGTATGACGTGCTGAAGCATTGCCAAGGAACTATCAGGACTGGACACTACTGGGGCCTCTTTTACATTGGAGGGTTTGTTAACCACCGCCAATTACAACTGAGACAAGCTAGGGGGAGAACAATATTGGCTTTGGTCAGAAGAAACTACCACAGCTCAAGGACCAGAAAACCAGGAGTGTGTAGCGGGTTTGTCCTCAATTACCAATGTACCTTGCTTGGAAGTAGACGGATTTGAGACCAGAGAAAGAATTTGGCTTACCAGGGCCTCAGTTGTGGTTAACGGGGAATCCCAGACTGCCAAATCCTGGGCAGTCTGGTCAACTGCTAACCACAACGCTGAGAGTTTATTCACCTTGCAAACATCAATTGTACGGCAGTAGGCAAGAAACTGAGGAAGAAATATTGAAAGCAGAGTAGTACCATGATGAAAGGTGTACAGCTAATGATATACTTATAGCTCCTCAATAGATACACTCAAATTTTTTAACAAAGGGTATAGAGATGCACTTTCAGTTAAAACACATGGATTGCGCTTCACTGCGGACAACAACCATTCACAAGCATCCTCAGAAACCTTTGTCATCACATGGTAAACTTGGGATTTATGACTAAGGATTGAACCGGAATAGAATGATAATGCTGACAAAACTTCACGCAAAATCTCATCAGTAGGTGGAGCAGGAAAATAATCTGGACACCAAAATGACATGACACAACAGAAATAGGAAACAGAAGATCCAGTCTCAACAACTGCAACTGGAGATGAAAACCACAAATTAAAGAAAAGTCCAAACTGAAAGCTCAGAAAGGAACTGATAAAAATAAACATGGTAAAAGCAGA
Organism: Entomophthora muscae; assembly: GCA_014839935.2. Lineage (NCBI taxonomy): Eukaryota > Fungi > Entomophthoromycota > Entomophthoromycetes > Entomophthorales > Entomophthoraceae > Entomophthora > Entomophthora muscae. Next base: position 127,501 of record QTSX02002142.1, read on the forward strand.
TATTTTGACAGAGAAGGAGAAAAAAAACACAAATTCATGACTAACTTCTTCCAAAAACTCATATGTAAAAGAGTTGAGTAATGTAATGAAAATCACGGGATAGTATGAAGCTGTTTCTAAGTGATGGGGAATTACCACCCAAATCCACATAGAATAATAATTAACCACCAATGTAGCTTCAAATATCTTTTTGTGAAATTTCCAACTGTAATACCAGGATTAAGTAGAACAATTAATCCTAACCAAAGTAGCCTAAGGTAGATGTCCTGAGACAACATCAAAGAATCTTCAGAGTAAAATTCTGGACATTGGGAGGCAACACAATTTTCAGTTTCAAGAATGGGGGGAGCGGCCAAATTGATTGGTGTAAAATTAGCATTGGGCGGCACCAACGACACAGTTCTGACTGCAGGACCCCATCTTCCAGAAATGATTCTGTTAAGAATCAGATTGTACAGAATATATTGTAACAACCCAAAAATAGGATGCATTTTTAAAAAGTAAATTAGAACTTGGGGTAAATGATTTTTATTGAGTAAAATTTGGGAGGACTCAACTCTTAGAGTTGAAACAGTGAAAATTATTCAATATATATCAGAAAAATTGACTAAGCAATACCACCTGAGTCTTGACTTCCTATTCCTTCCACATTGTCAAGTAAGTATCTGGTACAGGTTGCAAAGAACCCTTGTGTGACTAGTTTCTGACGACCATGCTGATTAACAAGCTCATATTGGGTGGCCCTCATATTACGCCAATTTGTCAATGTCAATTTGGAAAGGGGAACTGGTTTCAGCTGACAGACTGGAGCAGCCATAACCCATTTCAGATTGACTGTTTGATTTAAATCTGTTAACTTGGTCAATTTTGATAAAGGGTTTCCAGCTTTTTGAGCCTTCTTGCTTGGGCGGATAATACCCGGCATGATGGAACCTACCGTGAAAATGTCCCCTTCAAATGGACTGCTAGTCAACAACAGGCCTTTGAGACTATTAAAAAAAATCTCAAAGAAGCTCCCATCCTGCTATATCCAGATTAAAATAAGGAATCCATCCTCTAGACAGATGCTAGCAACCTAACTATTGGGGACATCCTGTCTCAACTAGATGATAAAGAAGTGGATCAACCTGTATTGTATACTTCTCATGTCCTCAACAAACATGAGAATAACTATAGTGTCACGGAGAAAGAATGCCTTGCTGTACTACACACAGTCAAACATTTCTGTCATTACTTTTATGGCACCCATTTCACTGTGGTCACTGACCATGCCTCGCTCAAGTGGCTGCAGCAGCTCAAAGAACCAGAAGGACAGCTAGCTAGATGGATCTTTTGCTTGAAGTACTACTCTTCACAGTGCTCCACTGTCCCAGGATCTAACACCAAAACGCTGATGGATTGTTCAGAATGACTATTCTTGCCCTACACCCTGCTGAAGCTGATCAATTATATGAACTAATTGGGTACCCTTCTTCTTGGGAAAAAGAGACTGAAGAGATTTGAACTGCCTGTCTAAACTATCTGAGAATACTCTCATTTGTGACAACCAGCTCTTCAAAAAGGTGCATGATCAATACCTGCCCTATGTATGCCCTAGCCTTTGCCTCTTGTTAGTGCTCCAAGCTCATAAAGAGACTGGACATGGAGGCATTTCCAAGACCTATGACTGGCTCTAGAAGAATTACTTTTGGGATAACCTCCACCTGCTGATTCCAGATGTCATTGCCAGTTTTCATGACTGTCAACTCCAACAACCTTGAGCTGCCTCTCACAAGTTCAAACTAGTCCCTCCACAGCACGCCTTTTTACACTGTCAGGTTTGATGCTGTAGGGCCTCTATCTTGCTCTTGCTCATGCTGCCGCTTGATCCTGATTGTGGTTGATCATTTCAGCAAATGGGTAGAAGCTTGCCCCACTAAAGATATCACTGCTAAGACAACTGCGGCCTTCCTTCTGCAAGATGTATTCTACTACCATGGATGCCTCAAAGTGTTGTTGTCAGACAATGGAACTAACTTTAATGCCAAGAAGGTGACTTCTGTTATCAAGGCTCTTGGGTCTCATCAATTTTTATCAGCCCCCTATAATCCTTCCACTAACAGAGCTGTAGAGCGTGCTAACTCAACCTTGTTTTTTATCATGAGGAAGCTCACTTACTCTAATGCTGCCAACTGGGATATATACTTACCCACTGCTCTCTTTGGCTATTGCATCAAAAAACACTTTGCCACTGAGTATTTCCCTTTTGCTATGCTGTATGGGCACAAGGCTACTACTCCGTTGCTCCTGGGGGCCCCCTAATCTCCTCTAATAAAGACAAAGACCTTGACTTTCACATCAAGAACTTAGTCAACCGCATAATTGACATACAGGCTACTGTGTATAATTATGTGTATAAGACCAAGATGCTTGAGCTCTCTCCTGACAATGCTGGACGCTCTGCCTTGTCTGAGTTTAATATTGGAGATCATGTTCTCTACTATCAGCATAGGGTAGGAGGACACACTCACAAGCTAGATACGCTGTGGGTTGGGCCTTTAGAAGTAACCTTCAAACGCAGGTCAGAGTACACTGTGAAACTCCTCTCCAGTGGTTGTCCATTTGCCCAAGTGCATGTCAAGTTCCTCTGCAAGTACTACCCCCTAAGGCCAATCTATAAGGGCCAATGTTCTGAATGCCACTATTCACACTGTTTCAATTCTGCCTTTGGTGGGTTATTTCAAGGACAAATTGCTCTCATTCACTTTTTCCCTTCAAAATGAGTCTGTCTCTGAACTGGGAAATTCAATTGTTAAGTTTCCTGATTCTGCAAAACTCTCTTGCCCCACTCATGCTTGTGGCAAGTGATCCTACCGTCCTAGTATTGTTTTGTGGTATTGCTAAACAATATATATTCCAATTCCTTATTTCCAATTAAAATTTAAGTTTTATTCACATTTCTGCCTTTGTGTTTACAAGTACTTTGGTGCCTCTCTCTAGCCACAACTAGTAGAAATTATTCATTCAGGACCACAAGGTAATTCAATAACCTTCCCTGCAGCTAACCAAGACTTAGTACAAATTCAATCCTAAGGTTAGGATTTCCTGTTGTGTGTCTGTGCCGCGCCTCAGAACACAACATACGTCATGGAAGTCATGGGGCTTTTCCAAGTAGTGCTGCTCTTAGGACTCAAAATATTTGATCCCTGTAATAGATGGGTAAGTGATAAGAGTGTCACTGAATTAATGATTAGTTGGGAAATATTTGGGGAGTTACTCATGGAATTATTTTCCTGAGAGAGAGTAATCAAAGATATTGCAACAGTAGGAAAACTTTATAAAAATCCCTGTCTCTATTACTGGAAACTTAAACTTTTATTCCAAGTATTAAGCTATCAAGGAGGTCATAATAATTAAAGATATATGTGAGTATTCTGGGGGCCTTACCAGGGTGCTTTTTTACTTGGTACTCTGCCACCCCTAGGTGCACCCAATCAGCTAACTAGTTTGATGTTCTATTTGCTGAATACCTGGGACAACTTTATTAACAGGGTATAAGGGAAAACTATAAAAAATACATAATTCCCTTCTGTGCTGATTCTGATTAACTACTCTTTATTATCCCTCATTTTGTTGAATATACAACTTAAATTTTCAGTAAAATGTCATCCATATAACCTAAATAAGGGAATTACACAAATGCTGTTTTTTTTCTTTTAATGAAGCAAAACTGCAGTCACAGTTTGAACCCTAGGCCACCTGCCTCACAGTCCATTTGCTCATAGGGCTAGATACTCACCTGTCTATCCACATTTTCTGGAGCTCAAACATGAAGGATTTCAGAATAATAGCCTGCAAGCTGATGAATTTTTGCAGAATTCAGTAATAATTGAAACCAATCATGAATCACACAACCCCTACAGTTACACTGAAGTGGCACACCACTTCAGTGGGTTTTGATTAAACCCTCCAAAGATTTTTCCAATAAAAAGTATCAAAAGACAAATCAACTACCAGATGACTGTACACATCCCACTGACCAGCCTGGCCTTTGAAATAAGATTAGGGAGCAGAAAGATCCCAACATCTATTCTTCTACACTATATAATTATTGTCTTTATGAGCCTGAGACCATATTGCCCCCCAGATTCTCAACTCCAGGCCACCCAAATTAAAAAATCACCATAAAAGGTGAGATATAACAAGAGGGTATTTGTACTTCATCAAATCAATATCAGGCCTCATTGTCATCCTGATAATAAAGCTGTCATAAGCCTTTGGTTCAAGAAGATATTCCTAATCTGATTATCATTTTCTATCAATTTTATTCAGCCCTTGGAGATCCTCCTGCCCCTGTTATCTCACCTGCTGATCTTATTTCAGACCCTCAGCATGCCACAGATATAGTTTTTTCATTTGTGGCTAGGCCAAAGCGCTGTTATTGAGAAAAGCAAGCTCTTAAGCGCTGCCCACTTGCAGCAAATGTAGATTTAATTCAAACAATCTATAGCAAGTGGGTGATACCAGAAAATTGATTAAAAGAAGGGGTGAAGATTCCCCACACTCAATTCTGCAGATTTTAACTGATTGGGTGTTAGACTCTGGCCCTTTGGAGGTCAGAAAATAGCTTATAGAACCATCATTACTGGCTTCTGTGAGCTGAACAAGTACCAAACACAAGGAGGCCACCTCATCAAGATGCACCCAAGAGCTTTATGCAACAACAATGCTCTACAAACTGCCTTAGTAGTTTGATATATTCACTTAAATAAAATAGTCTGCCTCACAATACATTATTGTAATATCCTCCCATATGATTTTAATAACAAGATTATTAGACTCTGCATTTTGCCACACCAAAATTCAGGAAATCTTCCTCCCTCTACTGAAATGATTACTGAAATTTGTGGAATTGAGTGTGAACCCATTGATGCTGCTGATTCCTTACTGTGAATCAAATTAAAGTTTTTTCTCTTGTATCTCTTCATTGTGATACTGTAAATTCAGAACCTAAAGGTAAAAATGCGGGATTGCCAAATTGTTTTTGTGTGAACTCACCAAATTAATGGAGTAATTTTCATCCCAGAAAAACTTACTTTTTTATATAAAAGGATGAAAAGTGTTCTAGTAAGTTGGTGAGTTCACGCAAAATCAATTTGACAATCCCGCAATTTTACCTTTAGGTTCTGAATCTACAGTATGTTGTAGTTTGCAATATTCTCTCTTTAAAGGTTATCATCTCTGAGCAAATACACACTGTCTCTTCCTCATTGGTAATGACCTCCTTATTTGGGTGTATATTTCCATTTGATTGTTTATTACTACCTCTCACTCTACTTCACTATGACACAGCCCAAGCTATTTATCCTCCTGGATCACCCTTTGGGACTGTGAATTTACCAAATACCTGCCAAATCCAGCCTACAAGGATTTCAACATAATAAATCCTTCTTGCAGATCCTTTATCCTAACCCAGAAATCCAGAACAAGTGAATAGAGAAAGTATTCAATACACCACCTCACCCAGGCTGTTAAGAGAAAAGTATAATAATCTTCCTCCTAGTACCAATACCTCCACAGCTCATCCCAAAGACCAACCACCTGAAAGTTTTTATTGTCACTAGTGAAACCATGTCCAACCAGCTTTTTGGAGTGCTATAAATCACTCTACCTAGCTTGGTGGATTCTATGGTTCCTGCTAATGGGCTCTGGTTCTTGTTTTGACATTTTAACTCATATGTTATCAAGGTTATCACAAATGTTAAACTCTTGCTAATTATGCTTGTGAAAAATCCTCAACTACGGGATTTGAACCCCAGAATCCTGCAGGCTGGTGGCCCGTGTTTTCCTAGGCTCAAACTAGAGCAGGCTTCAACTTTGGGGAAACTCCTGAGGCTTACTGATCTAGATCTACCTGTGCCAACACCTCATCTGCAAAATGATCCTGTTAACCCCACCAATGAGAGCGCAGGTTGGGTCAGCAATCCTAAGATAACTTGGGCCACTGCAGCTGGGGATTGGAGAAACTTCCCGTAGAATGTGGGCTGCCCAAGGATGACAGATCCTGCAACTCAAAAAGGGAATTTGAGTCTTCTTGTTTCAACCTAGCCAATGAAAGATCTCCTGTGCAAGATACCACCAAGGGTTGCCAAACCCTGGTAGATAGTACCACCCGGCCCAAGGGGAATTACAAAAGTTTTCCCATGTTAGATGGTCATACTTATACCCTGGGCCGCCAGGAAGCTGCCCAATGTCATTCTTGCAATAAAGTGACATGAACCTTTAGTTCAACCAAGTCATCCCATATTTAATTTTAGTTCCATTTCATTTGAAGACTAACCTCTGCGGCCTTGTCCCCCACACTCATCAATCCCAAGAAACCATGGACTGTCTGCCCAGGCTATACCAACCACCTGGAGCACCCTTTGGCCCAGTACTTTTCATGGAATATCCCCCAACCCGGCATATTCAGAGTTCACTCTAGAGGAAATCCTGATCTACGGCCCAAAAGCCAGAACCCAAGCAACAGAGATCATTGGCCAAGAAGGATCCTGGATAACTGTGCCCCCTCTGCTATTCCATGATAAATATAACTATCTGCCAGCCTACCTAGTTCCAATGACCCTGCCTCTAACCCTGCAGCCTGACCGCCCACAAGAATTTTGGCAGCCAATGAGTCCACTTCAACACAACTATTTGGAGTAATTTATATCACTCCAACTGGACTCGTGGATTCTATGGTTCCCTCCACCGGACCCTGGGTTATCATAGGCAAATCCTTGTCATAAATTGTAAAGTTAGCTCCTATCCTCTGGAGGGCCCTTCCCCTTGGGCTTGCAGGACGTCCGCCCCAAGTCCTCAAGAACCTCCCGCAGGAAGGATCTTTGACAAAGTTGGCTCCAATTCTATGGTCAGCTTTGCCCTCCAGCTAGGCAGCCCAACCCGCGTCCATGGATTTTAATCTCTCCCACCGTACTTGGATCCCTGATAGGGAAAAAGAAATAACCAAGAGAAGGATTTTTTAGTGAGAGATGGGCTTGGATTTTTAATCTAAAGGGATTGTGGCTTGATCATTCTAATGTTGAAGGATCAAGTATTAGCAATGAGGATAGTGTGGTAGATCATTAGGTGACTGAACTATCTTATCAGCAAAGGGGATAATGGTGATACCAAATGGAAGGTCAGGGTTCAAAATCCAACCCATTGACAGGTGGATGGAATACAAGGTTGAGCTTGTGGATCAGCCATTTTGAAGCTACTTTAAACAAGTATCTGGTATACTAGAAAAAATATTCTTCCTGTTTGCCTCTTTGAGTGGTTATAAGCCCCTCAGGCCCATATAGAAGGGTCATGCTAAAAATAAGTATATTCTGTATTTTGGATTCTGGGTAGATGGGATGAAAACTCTATTGTTATCCAAATGACCCTGCATCTCATCACTCTTGTCAAGGATTTTCAAACACTCTGGCACCTATAATAGCTGCTGGGTAGAGAGGTTTTTAATCCAGTTCACACTCCAGAACCCTTAAGCAAGCCATCTTAGTTATTCCTGGCAATAGAACGGCCCTGGGTATAAGAATGATTCTAGAGTCAGATTCTCTAGAGTTGCCCTTTAGAATCATATATAATGCAGCTCATTAAATGGGGTTCCCATAAGCTATTTGATCTTATTGTACCTAGTAGGCTACCATAGTCTTCTTAGCTGGGGTGGGATTAAATCTGTGAATAGCTTCAAAGGCGTTGTTGGGGCTTGTTTTGGCCAAGCTTTAAATTTAAGTAAAATCAGTTTCCTATTGCTGCTGCCACAGATAATGTCATTTTGGTTGGAATCACCCGTCATTAAAAAAACAAGGACCAGCAGCAACAAGTTCAGAAGCATCCCTTAAGAAGCCGGCTGATTTGAACCAGGCCATAGAAAACAAGTTAGCGGTAGCAAGGCACACCAAAAATTCTGTCTGGATCTTCAAGTAGGGCTGAGAAAGCTCAGTCCCAAAAGTCAGGTGGTTTGGTATTTTGGGCACCAAAATTGATTTACGGTGCCACAAAGTTTCTACTCAATCCTGGAGGCATGCAGGAAAAGTTACCCCATACCACACCAGCACCATTCCCAAACACAACAACAGCAAAAAGAATTCCAGAACTACTGCAGCAGTTCAATACCCAATTAAACTCATAGCTGAGTTTCCAGTTTTTAAGTTTTGGAAAACAACTGTTCCAGAATGAAGATCTTCTTAGCCTATATAACTGTGCAGTACCTTGCAGGGGTGGCTTCAATTTTGCGGCTTGTGGGCGGCCTTCTGGGCCCCCTGACCAAGGAGCTGAGGGGGTTGCAGAAAAAAATTGCTGGTGGTTTACTTGCAAGCCCGGGATACAGTTCTCTAATTTCTTCTGTTTCTCTCACTATCGCTTGCCTTCTTTGATCACACCCAGCATTTACCTCTCCTGGGGACTTTGCCGGCGCCGTTCAACTTTACACTCTCTATCATCCATCAATGATTTTTGCATTTTTACCTTTCCCCACCTTGTAAACACTTTACAGAACTATTGTGCCTTCACCACTACAGATGGGGAGTATCTGGGAAATCTGTTATCTACACTGGGGATGCCCCAGGAGATCTGGTTGAGGAACTATTTGATAAGTGTTACTTGGGAGGGTAGGGTTATGGGAGGGTACAGAGAATTGTTTGGCCTAGCCCAAAGGACATTGATCAACATCTTAGCCTAATGGATGATTGATGGCCCTGGTGGGCTGCTGGGAAAGCCTGGAATGGTATGGGTGCTCTTTAGATCCAATTTACACATTGCATCCATTTTCTACCCATACATAGATATATGATCCTCCCGGTAAAGATGGAATAACTGACCCTGAGGTTGGGAGTTAGGGCATATGAAATTTTTTGAACTCCTGGGAGAATGCTTATGCAGGTTTAGGATAGTGTTTTTGATTGATTAAGATGGGGTGTAAGAAAAGGAGAGGTCAGCTAAACCTGGACAAGGAAATCCCCTTCAGGGTATACATCTTTACCTCTGGGGGCTTAGGTGGGATCAGCATTGAAGCTTTTCCCATCCAAAGCTCCAGATCTTTCCTGGGGATTTGGATTCTGATATGAGTTTAGGTGAGCTGGGACAGTTGAATTGGCTGTTGGGATCAGATTTAATGGTGGAAGCATGCTTGATTCAAAACACAAATCTAAGCTGTTTGACCCTATGAGTTTCTTATAAATTGGCTGATTTTCTGGTGGTGATATTAGGCTGTGCTCACTTTAAATGTTGGGGTTTCTCTTGAATTACCCGCCTCTCAGGTTGGCCAGGTATCCAATAGTTGACTTGAAGAAAGTTTCTTTGAAATGCAATGGGGCTTCATGAGTTTGGGTTGCCCAAAACATCTTGGTGATATGCAACTATATGGATTGTTATTTAGGGTTTTTGGGTTGGGAGGATGGTTTCTTATATGATGGCTTCCTAGTTGGGCTGAGCATTAGGGTGGTCGAGCTCTCACTTGGGGAGATCCTATTTTGAACTAGAGTAGGGACTTAGCACAAAAGTTACTTCAATCTATGTCAGGACCAAGTCTCGCCTGTCACAGTCAGATTTGTGGTTTTTATGGTTGGCCTCATATCATTTGTGCCCTTCAAGAAATACTCTGATCTATGCAGATCTTTACTGTGACTTTGGGTGGAATGGCATAGTTGTAACTGCCACATTTTTTTACCTGCTCCCAAAGTCACCAACAGATCGGCATGGATTGTGTTGTGGCCAAGCACAGACTATTATGGTTCTGGGCGGTGGCCCATCATAGTTTACAATCCCATGTGAGCTAAGGTTTCTGGTACATGTTTAAAATTTTAAATAAAAGGCTATCTTCTATAGCTAACCAGAACATGCTGGGGTTCCGTCATGACCAACGCTATTGGATATTGGGGGATAAAGCGTTTCCTAGACTGTACCTGATGGGCAAAGCTTTAGGACAGGTTTTGGCTCTATTTTATACCTGGTGCCATGTAAAAACTCGTATTCCATGGTCGTTCAGTGAACCCTACCTTGATCTTGTATCCTGGGCCTTGTACCTGATGGGATCATCCCTTTCCGATTTTAGAAGGATCTTCCCTTTATAGCTTGCGGCTTGTACAGTGACACAAATGTTTGACTTGCGCTAGAAGCTGATCTACACAGATTAGGGTTGGGACGGGCACCAAAATCTACACTATTGGTTTTGTGACTTTGTCAGTTGAGCACAATTCATTCTGTGACCTTCATGTCACATCACAATTCATGTAGATTGGTTTTGTGTTTTTAGGGGGCAGTACACAATTTCAATTGCCACATTTTGTGCCCTGCTCCAAAAGGCACAAAACAAATCTGCATGAATTGTGATGTGACCAAGAACAATCTCATGTGGTTTTGTGTTGTGTCCAATCATAAGTATGCAAGATATTCCTTTCAATTGAAGTAGTTATTTATGTTTATTTTGATTGGTGTTTTAATATAATTATCTAAAGCAAACTGTGGTATGATCAAATCTATCATTGTGAGGTAATGGTAGGTAAATCTTTAATAAATTCAATTTAAAAAATAAAGTCCCACAACTGAAACTGCTCTAATTTTAAATCCTGTGCCTTGCACAAAATGACACCATCTGTTTCACCCATGAAAACCACCTTCCTTTTATATTTTGTGAACTACACAATGTAGTGAGGCACAAATTGTGACCTACTCCAAAAGTTGTGACACAAAATCACATGGATTGTTGTGTGAACCAATCCAAAACATCCAAAAAAATGGTTTTGTGACATTGTGTTTGCACAATTGCTGTTTTCGTCCCTTCCCTAACACAGATTGTTTTGTGACCTAATCTAAACCCTTCTTAAAAAAGGTTGAGGTTGCAAGTGATGTGGCCGCTTTAAATCAGGGTTGGTTTGATTAGCCAGTCAGGGTTTGCTTTCAGGATGGGAGGGGTAGTTGATTGGTGGATTAAGAGTAGTATTTATTGAAAAGTAGTAGCAGTTTTTATAAAGAGACCATATCTTTATTAGTGTTAAGTGGCAGGTTTAAAGGTGGTGGTAGTGGTGGTGGTGGTCTTGACGGTCCGCTTTTTGTAGGAGTGGGAGGACTTGGAGGTCGACTTGTAGAAGCTTGAGGAGTGGAAGACGCTCCACATTTCAAGGGACTCGGTGGATTGGTAGTTGGGATCCTGGTTGAGTCGTTTTAATATCTTTGCATCTTTGACCTCCTGGGTCCGGGTCGCGGCCAGGCCAAGCTTGTTACGCCTGATCCAGTAGAGCGGGACCCGGGTGGCCAGGCGGAGGCGGCGTTGCTCTTCGCGGTCGGTGGGTGAGGGGCAGATATCCTCTCCGCAGGCTTTGAGTACCTCTTTGTAGAGCTTATCGTCTTCACGCATCTCAGCTTCGGTAATACCAAGTTTTCTAAGCGTCGCATTCCGCTTGGCATCCAACTCTTTAATTAGAGACTCCACATCAACTTCAGCTCGCCGGCGTATGTCAATCAAAGGTCCACCCATAAAGTTGAAAAATGCATCTCTGGCCACAAAGCCAGGGAGGTTGAATGGGAATTGGGGGAATGTTTGTACAGCCCCGGGTACTCGAGGTCGCTGGATTGGAGGTTGGAGTGGTTCCCGTGATGGAGGTGGAGGAGGAGGTTGGAGTGGTTCCCGTGATGGAGGAGGAGGAGGCGGTTGGAGTGGTTCCCGTGATGGAGGAGGAGGAGGCGGTTGGAGTGGTTCCTGTGATGGAGGTTGGACTGGCTGCTGTGTTGGTTGCGGTTCCTGTGACGGAGGTTGGGCTGGCTGCTGTGTTGGTTGCGGTTCCTGTGATGTAGGAGGTTGAGGTGGTTCCTGTGATGGAGGTTGGGCTGGCTGCTGTGTTGGTTGCGGTTCCTGGGGATTAGATGTTGGCTGGGGATCAGGGGTAGGCTGGGATCTCATTCTTTGTGGCACATAGCGATAGCAGTAAGGAGGGGCTTCGGTGTTGAATGTTTGGCTTACGCGTACGTTGTTAAAGAATGGGAGCTGCTCATCGCCCTTGCCTATGCTGTACATGTCACGGGCTCCAGGAAAAGATTTCTGCCAGTTCCACCACCAGTAGTCAACGTTGCCATGGTGGACCCAGAAGATGGGGTCGTTGGGGGAGGACATTGTTGAAAAGTCGCCATACCCACCGCCAATGTTGTTATGGGGGAGGGCGTGGGGTGCGCGCTCAATGTTCCGGGAGAAGCGGTCAAACGTGTTGCTGTCGCGGGTGATCTGCAGGATGGTCTCATAGGCTGAGAAGGAACCGAGTTTGTCCCCATTGTTGAATGAGCGTCGTAGGCAGTGAGGCTGGCTGGAGTCAGAGTTGTCATCTTCAACAGTCACCAAGAAGTTGGCAAAGGGACCATCGGTAACGCAGTAGCCACTCTCGCGCTTCCCGCTGCCTCCCATGAATTCGGGGGTGAATAGCTCGGAAGCCTCCGGTTGCTGGGAGTCAGCTGACGAGTTCCAGTACGGAATGACGATGCTGGGGTCAATGGTCCGTAGCTGCTCTTGTAAGTAGTGGACATAATGGCGGTGCCATGGAAGAAATACAGGCTCAGCATGGATCAGGTGGTTGAAGTCGACATGTATTTTGGAAATCCTGTCGTAGTCAGAAGGGGTGCCGCCCCTTGTGGCCAGTCTCTTGATGGCGTTGAAGAAGGCATCACGCTCTCCTTGGGAAAGGTCGCGGATCTCCCTGCGCTCATCGATTCGACTGCATCGGTTTTGGCAAGCTACAAAGCTCACCAATAGCTGCAACACAATTGCCAGGACCATGCTGGCGTTCACTTGCACCAGCATCGCTTATATGGACCCGAGGCCAAGTGGAGGTGTAAGAGGTGCAAGGCAATGCCCTAAGCCATTTAGGATCAAAAGATCCGCTACTCGTGTGTTTTTCGTTTGTTGGAGCAAAATTGACGTCATTATATCAATTACAGTACATTCAACAATGCTACCCGCTTAGGAATGCTTCGGTCAAGCCCAAGGCAGTTTCTGACTCTGGATCATTTAAATTTTAAAGATTTAATTATATTTTAAACATTAAACCTTGGGATCAAGGGATCCGCTACTTAAGTTTTTTGTCTGCTGGAGCAAATTTGACGTCACTATATCGATTACAGTGCACTCAACAATGCTACCCGCTGCATTGCACTCAAGCCTATGTACAAGCATTATTCAAGTGCATCATAAGTTATGGCAAACCAATCGTCGACCATGCAGAGTAGCCCGACATGCCGTTTAATATAACCCTTCTCCGCATGTCTCATTCCCGTCCCTTTTACGCACATTTAAATTTAGACTTGAAATCCCAGCTCATTAAAAACTTGCATGAAGCTAGCAACCGACCAATCGCCAAAAAGCTTCCCCTTCAAAAAAGATGCTCCAAATACAATTTATAGAATCGTTGCCACCCTGCAAGTAGGATTGGGCCACAGCCTTTACCATAAATTCGCATTGATTTTTAATTTCAAAAACCCACGGAACTTTCCCAGCCTACACGCCTGGGCCACCAGTGAACCGAACGCCCATGGGATGGGAATAGTGCACCGCGGCGGTAACTTTGACGCTTACGAGCCCAATACCCTACCCAGGCACGGTTTCATTGGCTCTGGCGTTGCTAGGTTAATTGGAACGGTTTACCTTTCACAGCAGAACCTTGTAGGTCCCAGCACTTCAAGGCGGGGGAAATTTATTTATCCGTAACCCTTGCATCCCCAATCTGCAACCTTGACGGCCAGAGTTGGATGCGCTCCATAGCTGCAGCCGAGCTATAAATCATTTCTCTTTATCCGCCAAAGGATTTATCACCCAACCAACCGTTTCAGCGGGAACTATACTTCAATTGTTAAAAAGATCCCTTCCCACTTTAAGAGTCCCCATTTTCAAGGATGCGGATCTTGACCACTTGCATATGCCACCCTGGGTAGCTCCCAGCGCTGGTTCCACTTTAACCAGCTGGTTTTCAGCTGGGTACGCTACATGATGATATTCCTTTATACTAAACCAAAAATTTTCTCTTTCCTTTTTCTTCTGGGTACCCTTCTACTAAAGTAATGTATACATGAGTTACCAGCAACTTTACCGCCCTTTTTAAACCTACGACTATAACTACAATGGCACTAAGTGGTTGTCCCGTCCAAGGACCGATATACAATTCGAAATACCGGATCTTTAAGTTGGGGTATGTAACACAAGATCAATTATAAAAAAAACTTATTTAAACAGGCTTTCCCAAAATGTCAAACTTTAATTTTGCTATTTAAACCGAAGCTGTATATTCCAGGTATAAATAGAAGATATAAATCTAAATAAGCGGTGCGTTAAGCTTAGCAAAGCTAAAATCATAGCCTGAATTCTACATGATTTCCAAACTTCATCAAAATTTAGAACCGATCTGTAGCTTTAAAGCAAGCTATCGAACTTTAGAATTGCTTAGTACTCGCTGAGATATGGTGTTTCTAGTCTTCTTGGTGGGTATCAAGGGTGAATTTACATTGATCAAGTTGAGCCCATGCCTTTGATCATGACATGAGCCAAATTCCAGTACTTCACTCTATATCTCTGTATCTAGAGCTACCGTGCTTGGTACCATTTTTGTCAGAATTATCTGAAACCCTTATCCAGATACTTTAAATTCAATGAAAATCATTTTAATGGGTCTTGATATTATTATCACGTGTTTACTCCGCTTTCATCCTTATCAGTATGATACATTAGCAAGGTAAGGTTACCTCTAAAACAATCTGCAGCTAACTGTGTCATGCGATGATCCAAGCAGGATCAGATATTATCTCCCTTTAAAATAAATAAGTTCGAAATGTGAAGGCCAACCATCTCTTGCTTAAAATGATATTTATATTTATAATTTGAATCATATCTAATCAATTTAACTAAGCTCTCCTTTCTTCGGTCGGTTCAATCCTCAGCAAATAGTTTTCCATATAAAAGCATCTTAAACAATCTGTTGCTTCTCTTCCAATTCTAAACCACCCATCATGGAGTCGGGTAATCTACATAGATGAGCCACTTTAAAAATGATTACTATAGTTGAGTCACGATTTAAAGTCAAACAATCACAAATATATTTATTAAAGTCCAAGTAGCACATGTTCTCATTTTACATAATTTAGACCCCACCAAACTCAACCTTCATACTTTCGACATTACGTGGAAGGGATTTCATGTAAGGATGAGCCAAGTAAAGCTTTTGGTTTGCCCATCAACTTTAAATTTAACTGATATAGGGAATCTGTCCAGTCAAATCTCTTAGGCTTGAATCCATCCAAGGCGGCATTACATCCGGACAGCTCACCTTTATACACATTGATATATCCAAAATAATGCTGTGGTTCAGGATTTAACGGGATACTCGGAAGAAATTTGGGTGGCAAGTATAATTCACACCTATTTATTTGGAGTTTACTCTTTAACCAGGCCCAGATTCTATAGAAAATCTATGCCAGCGGATATGGGGAATATTTTCTATAGCTTCAGAGCATCTACCGAAGACCAAATAAGGGTTGATTTAACTCCCATCTTTCTTGCCAGATGTTTGATCAACCGATACATGAACTTCTTGATTTCAACCCATTGATTACGAACTATGATGCTAGAACAGTTTTTTATATTCCAGTGATACAATATCGCTGGCGGCATTAAACATTGCTATTCAGATGGCTTCTATCGTGGTTCACTTTAGCTCAAGTCTACTATGGCTGTGAAAATAGCAGCACCTGACACAGGGTACAAGCATGCGTTGAAGCTTGGTAATAAGGAAAGCTTCAATCCAACCTATTTCATCCACGAGCCACCAGAACAAACTTTAATGTTCCAGTTGGCTCATGATTTTACCCGGTATGAAGATTGTTCACCAGGTAGCGGTAGATCTGCAGTTGAAGATGGGATCCTTTATAGCTATCAGTTGGTGGTCCAGGATTTTAGGCTGATTGGTAGATGGGCTATAAAAAATATGCCGCATGTCGAAATGGGGGTTTGGATTAAGATTGGAGTTTCACCGTGCTTCCGATCATCTTTATTGGTGGGGTTTGCGATGTGTCAATAAAGGTTTGTCGGTTCGGTATTTGGAACCAAGCTATCGATTAAGCAAGGGTTTGCGCCAAAGCTCAACCCTACGCAATCTCGGTTTAGTCGGTAATCTCATCCTACCCCCCTTGCAGCTCGCCAGCCGTGGGACGGTTTGTATCGCTTCAACATTCGCAAAGCTTAAGGCGGAGGATCACCTTTATTGGCTTGATAGTTCTCAAATTTTTAACCCCCGACTTGCAACTACTGATGGGTGGGTTCGTATGGAAAAGGTAGGCATATATCCTATATGAAAGGGTAGGTTGGATCAACTTTCTTTTTTGGTTTACTCAATGTTGGACGGGGTTGAGTCAAAATCTCGTTACCGCTTAATACAGTTCTGGTGTGGAGATGCTTTCGCTACATCCCATACCCTTGACCCATGCGATTAAAATCATGGCACCCTGGAGCAATGGCACAGCAAAAAGGGTGAATCCTGGTCAATATGGACCAGCTCCATATTTAACGCCATGACTTTAAATATGTGCTTTGGGGCTAGCGTCATGATCGTCTCAGATATATCTAGTGCCATGCTCGCTTTGATCACCCCACCTCACAAGCATTAAGCTACATTTCGTCCTTTTATTCGATTGCCATAGGTTTTAATGCACTGGTTTATTGGATACCAAAAGCATCAGGTAATTCCAAACTATGGATATGTACGCTGCTCCGGTGAGCTTGACTTCATAACCCCAACTGCATCATTTTTCGGTTAATAGGGCTAGCAAGGGTGAAGTTGTTGGAAAAGCTTGGTTTTGAATCAGATGACGATGTGATATTGGGTGCTTGTCTCGCATCTATTAGGATCAGGCCTGGATTCATTTTTGCCAAGTTTGGAGTCCATAAACTTCGATTGCGTCCATTCCAGCGGTAAAGGTGATCCGCTGGTTTGATTGGAGGATAACTTATCAAGTCGAACTCCTATCCAATAGATAGTTGGGCCGGCAACGTGAGAAAGGTATTTATAATTTAAACCCGTAGCAATGTCTCCATTACAAGCAATTGATCGGAAAGCCTTTAAAAAATTGAAAAATTAAAACTTGCCCCCTCACCAGGAACCAAATCCATGCCAATGGGGATGAATTTGGTAAATTGATATACCAAGAAGCGGTACATTCTATGCAAGCTAGTGTTTGGCTGAGGCTAGGGTTGGGCACCAAAATCTACACAATTGGTTTTGTGACTTTGTCAGTTGAGCACAATTCATTTTGTGATCTTCATGTCACATCACAATTCATGTAGATTGGTTTTGTGTTTTTAGGGGGCAGTACACAATTTCAATTGCCACACTTTGTGCCCTGCTCCAAAAGTCACAAAACAAAGCTGCATGAATTGTGATGTGACCAAGCACAATCTCATGTGGTTTTGTGTTTTTAGGGGGCAGTACACAATTTCAATTGCCACACTTTGTGCCCTGCTCCAAAAGTCACAAAACAAAGCTGCATGAATTGTGATGTGACCAAGCACAATCTCATGTGGTTTTGTGTTGTGTCCAATCATAAGTATGTAAACTATTCCTTTCAATTGAAGGAGATATTTATAATATTTTAATTGCTGTTTTAATATAATTATCTAAAGCAAACTGTGTTATGATAAAATCTATCATTGTGAGGTAATGGCAGGTAAAGCTTTAATAAATTTGATTTTAAAAATAAAGTCCCACAACTGAACTTGCTCTAATTTTACATCCTGTGACTTGTACAAAATGACACCATCTGTTTCACCCTTGAGAACCATTCTAATTTTACATCCTGTACCCCTTCACAAAATGAAATCATATGTTTCATATTTGAAAACTGCCTTCCTTTTATATTTTGTGATCTACACAAAGGAGTGAGGCACAAATTGTGACCTACTCCAAAAGTTGTGACACAAAATCACATGGATTGTATTGTGAACCAATCCAAAACATCCAAAAAAAATGGTTTTGTGACACTGTGTTTACACAATTGCTGTTTCTGTCCCTTCCCTATCTGAGGCCCAGCAAGTCTGACCAAAATTTTGTCAATAACAATACCCAAGGGTTAGATTACATTCTCAACCTGTTGCATAATATATTGTTGCTTCTGATTAAACCTCATGCCGCCTGGCAGCAGATGTATCTACCGAGCAATCAATTGGTAGCTGCTTGATTGATTCCGATGATTAAGTAGATGTAGGGGTTTAGCTGCACAGCCATTCCATTGAATTGATTGCTGTAACGTGATATAAATCTTAAACCAACACGTATTGTTTGACATGTAAATAAGGATCTCCGATTCTGCATTAGTCAAAATGAAATTGGTCTATCCTCGAGATAAGGCTTTTAGGGACTTGACTCTGATGCGAGCAGCTCTAAATCCGGGTTGGCTGGGGACGGTCCATGTCCCGCCAATCGTTTCCCTTTACCCCGAATTAAAGCTAGATATTGGTCTCGGTTTCTGAACTGCTCGTGTCCAACTTTGGTTGGCTTGGCTTCCTAGTTACCTGCCCAACTTAAACCGAGCCTTGTCGGGTGAAGTATACCCTCGTCCCCATGGTTAGGTACCCCTTTTAATTTATAGCTTTAAAGGAAATCTTGTAAAAGATTGCTGAAACTAACTACAACCAAAAAGGGAGTGGGGTTATCAATGATTATCACCCCCGCTCCCACCAATCGTCTCCGATTTCTGCTAAATTTGATTTCATCTCAAAGACATAGATATCCCCAGAACCCTAAATATCTTCGGTTAGTATTGCTGAGCGGGTGGTGAAAAGCTTAAATTGAATTTAACGCTGCCGCGCAAGGTTTAACTGCCCCAAGTGATCTTATCATGGGTTTTGTATGCCAAGTAAGGTGACAAGGTTGCGCCATGGGAGGCGAGATGTAGAAGCGAAGGCAGATATTTCTATTGAACAAGTGTATTTGCTCAAGTAGCATCTGTGGAATGACAAGTTGGATCGAAGGGATCCTTGAACGCCGCGTGAGGTTCCCACTATCGGGTCTATTTGGTTTCTGGGATCTGGTGGGACCGGCAATGGTTGGCACTATGGGCATGTACGAGTTGGAAGTTTGTAAAGTCCGACTTGGCAATGGTTTTGGGGTCGATATATCATATTTACTGAACTAGCTGTAGTACAGTGGTTTTCAAAGCTATGGCGCTAAGTGAAATCAACTCAGATGCAAACACAATTTAAAGAATTAATTTATATAAATTAACAATAGACTTGGATTCAACTCTATTTCGTTCTGAGATGTATTGGTTTCGTTTACAACTGAGTTGATTTCACTTAACGCCATAGCTTTGAAAACTACTGTATCTAGTCAACCCCCTAGGTTTCCTGAATTTAGGGGGGCTTTGATCAGAGGAACATTGTGATTGGCTTCCATCTTTCATTGCTGCTTCTTTTAATGATTAGCTCCATCCAGACCGAGATTGCCCTTGTATGATTTGATATTAGCTCTAGGACACCTTGAACGTAATCCCTAAGCTGATACCATTGGGAAACATAACAAATTACATTTCAATCTACCAAAGATTATCCATAAAAGATAGTTAACAAACGAAAGATGAAGTGGTATATATATCTTTATTCCGATACAATCCAATGATTTTTGAAATCAACTAGCATAATAAACCAAGTATCAATGGAGCCCCTCCTAAAAACAATCTTACCCTCCTTTTCAGCCCACCGACCCGATAGATACTAGGGTTGAGACTAAGCTTTGGAGAAACGATTTGGAAGCAAGGTTGATCACTTTACCTGCCTTCCTCTGGCACTTTATGGTGTGGGGTGCAGCAACAGGGGATTTCATGCCCATCTTTTCATTCCCAACTAACCAAGGAACCTTCTATTTGTCTGTGGTGAGCTTAGATCCCTGGGGAGTTACTCTGGTACTTTGGCCCAGGTTGGTATAACTAAGCAGCTGGCTGTCCTCCCGCCATTTGGTCATTGCCTACATGCTTTTCTTCCCATGGACGTGAATCTTCTCTATCTCTTTCCGTAGTATATTTCCAACGAAGTATTACCCCATCCATTCTTAACAACACGTTATACCCATGCCAGGAGAAAATACAATTCTTTGATTGGGCATACATTAATTGTTGAAATAGTCCTCAATTAACTCATGATATTATTCTTTGACCTCTATCAACTTTCCCTTGGAATAAGATTTAGCCCCTTCCAGACCTCAACAAGGCTCCCCCAGTTTCAATCAATATCTCTTTACCAGGAGCTATCCCCTCAACTCTGTTCACCCAAACTTAGCCTCATTCCAGTTACCAGAAGAGCTCATAAAACTTCAAGGGGTTGGAGGGGAAATCAACAACTTCCAGAAACTTATACCTATTTGCCACAATAAACGTTCTGTTCTATACCCTTCTGAGTAAGCTTGGCTGAACCCCACGCTATAGGATCCATCCCAGATCCCTACCATACAATCTAAAAGGCCATAGAATACGTAGCTGGGTATCCTAGCTCAACCAGAACTACCTGTCATTAACCTCTAGGCATCCAATCATGTACCCTCCATAATCATCAACCCTTAAATTTACACTTGTTTCTCCTGGCTTGACCCATCCCAAACCTCCTCCTCTCCAAAAACCCTGTGAAATGTCCCAATTCCAGATTGGGATGGTTACCATCAGGAGCAGGTAGATCATTCCCAATAGAGGCACCAGCTGTCACGGTAGGTTCCATAATGTCGGGTATTGTCTGTCCAAATAAGAAGGCACGGAAGGCCAGAAAACCTATACCGAAATTGACCAAGTTAACGGATTTAAACCAAATGGTTGATCAAAAATGGGTCACGGCTGCTCCCATTTGCCATCTGAAACCAGCTCCCCCTTGTAAACTGATGTTGATAAATCAACGTAATATGAGGATCACCCAATATAAGCTCATTAATTGGCATGGTTGTCAGAAACTGGTCACGCAAGGGTTCTTTGCAACCTGGTCTATATACTTGCTTGAAGATGCCAAAGGAATAGGAGATCAAGTCTCAGGTGGTATTGCTTAGTCAATTTTTCTGGTATATATTGAATAATTTTCCCTGTTTCAACTCTAAGAGTTGAGTACTTCTAAATTTACTCATTAAAAATAATTATCCCAAGTTCGAATTTTAAATTTTAAAAATGCATCATGTGCTCAGGTTGTTGTGGTATATCCCGTACAACCTGATTCTGAACAGAATCATTTCAGAAAGATGGGGCCCAGCATCCGGAACTTTGTTGTCAGCGCCGCAAAATGTTAATTTCATGCCAGCCAATTTTGTAGCTCCTCCCCCCATTCTTGAAACTGAAAATTGTGTCACTTCTCAATGCCCAGAATTCTACGCTGAAGATGCATTGATGCTTTCCCAGGTCCTTTATCTTGGTTTACTCTGGTTAGGATTGATTGTTCTACTTAATCCTGGAGTTTCAATTGGGGATTTCACAAAAAGATATTTAAAGCCGTGTTGGTGGTTAATCATCAATTCTATGTGGATTTGGGTGGTAATTCCCCATCATTTAGAAACAGCTTCATATTATCTAGTGATTTCCGTCACACCAGCATCTCCACATGTAACACCCTAAATCTTCAGGGGTTTCCTGGAGCATTTGTGGCAGGAGGTTAGCAAACTTTAAACCTGCCAAAGCTGTGATGCTGGGGTGAATGGTCATTGACCAACAAAAGACCTTGGCAGGGGTGTTGTACTGGCAAAAGCTGCCAGCAAAGTAAGTCAAGATGTAGTAGGTGGAGGTGTACATGGCAATATGCAGGGTGGAGTGGGGTGATACCAGAGGAGGCCAGGAACCACCATATGAAGAATTGAGTTGTGCTGGTTCTTCAAAGTAGCTTTGGCCAAGCCCTTCTGGAAATGGCCCAATGGTGCCAGGACCAGGTTGATGTCCTCTAATCTCAAGGCAAGCTGTAAGCACAGCTGTGAAGATGAGGTTGTTCATCTTCATTTTTGCTTTGGGGATTGGGGAACAGTTAAGATTAGTTAGCTGCTTAGGTAGGAAAATTAGAGCTGATATAATTGGGGGTATTCTCTCAATGATAGCACAACCTATCACCAAGAGGGGATCCTTTATTTATAGTGCTTCCTGCTATTCAAACTTTTGCAAGTGGGATTGAAAGCAGGTAATGGGAGATCCCAAAATTCTGGATTGTGAGGGCTGGAATTCAGCAATTGGAAAAGGGTCAACCCCTTGTCCCTCCACTATCTGTGGCTAAGCTATTAATTCCTGGTTGCGGTCAATGGGCTCTGGTCAGAGTACTTTCAGGAGGGGGGATGGGCCCAGGTTTCCCCAAGGTATAATTTTATACTGGGTGGTTGGGTTTGGCAAGTGTCTGGCCCCAACCATGTGGCCTGGGTCCCAGACCCCCATCAATGGTGCCAGTGATCCACTCATTTGGTAGCTTCTCCCTAATAGAATGGAGAAACCCTCCCAAGTTGAATTTGACTAAAGCAGTTCCTACTGGAATTCCAATCATCATCATTGTAATAAGTGGACTAGCAACCTGAATCTCTACAAAGAGAGAGTGAGGTGATTTAACAAGTAAATTACGCTGGTGTAGCTCAAGACCAACCACAGTGCCTTGGGATGGATAATAGGAGGGAAGGGGGCAGTTTTGGCATAAGGGGATTGGCGGTGGTATAGACCAAAAGATACCCAATGAAACCCTCAGATCTGTCAGTTGGATTTGGATCAGGGGTTTCAAAGTTCACGTTTGCCTGGCGGCACCCTAGAAATACAGAAAACCCCACACAAGAAGGGTAAGCTTAATGTTTTTGGGAAAGATCACAACAGTCTATCAATCAGCTAGAAAGTGAAAATATAGAGGTTACTTGCTGATATTGAAAGGGATGAAATTGTTTGAGCAATTTGCTCAGGAAAAGGATTTCAGCTTAGATACTGGAGTGGAAGTGGGAGGGAACACAGTGTTTACCCTTTGGTCCTGCAGATTCTGGAGGTGGAGTATAGCTTTTCATGTCTGCAGCAAGTTGCAGCCTGCAAAACAGGACAAAATAAGGCTTGGGCTTGATTTCAGGATGCAGCAGGGGTTTTTTCATGTGTTGGAAGGTTAGACTGCTCTGGATGATCTGTACTTCCAAGGCTTGATTTGGGTGGGCAGTGTGATTGGTTGGACAGCTTATCTGACAATTGATTGGAATCAATTGTGCATTTTCAAGTACTTATTGGATGGATATGAGAGTTGGGCATTTTCAGAGCCCTTGATTGTTAATTTATAATAAGTAACATTATTTTCAGGATACCAGGTAGAAAAGGGCCTTCCCAGCCACAGCCCAGGGCCCAGCTGCTGGCAAGGCAGAGTCAATCAATCCAGTGAGCGCCAGGTAAAACACTCCCAGGAATTGACTACTCTTGCCAGTGGCATCAGAAGTGGGGGGATTGAGATGGTTGGTTTGGGTGTTGGGGGCGGTTCCATGGGTACCAAGTAGGCAGCAGGATTGTTGTAGTTTCTGTTGAAGATTGAAGGGTAGAGGGTGATTGCTTTGCCGTCACAGACAATTTGGTAGGGTTCCTTGGGTACGTTTGGGCAGGTGTAACAATGCAAGTTTTCCAATGTCCAGGGTTTGTGGTCAGGATTTATGGGATACTCAATGAAATAAACAGGGCCAAATGGAGCGTTGGGTGGACAATAGTAGTCAAAGGCTTTGGTTTTTTCAACTGGAGTCTGGCTATCTATCCCAGGGGATGGGTGCTGACGCTTGGGTGTATGCAGATGGAAGAGTATCAAAAATAGGTATGTAAATAGATTGGTGAACCAAAGGTTCATAACAACTTTCTTTGGTAAGGATGACAATACAGAACTTTTTCAAGTGCTTCTGATTTATATACTTACTCACATGCAGGTGCCTCTGGGCATTCTTCTGGTACCATCTGTGTGACAAGGCTTGGTATCTCAGGATCTGCTGTTTGATTGGCTGCTTCATGGTCATTTTTGGGGTTTTCAGGGACAGTTGTTTGGCTTTTTGGTGGCCCATCTTGACTTGGCTGGTCATTGGTTCTGGCAGGTTTGGCTTCAGGAGCCATGAGGTTTTCCCAATTTGATCCCTATTTTTGGTCTGGTTTGACAGGCTTTCCTGAGGCCAAGGAACTTTATTAAAAAAGGGGTCCCCAATTGGAGACCCCAACTTACTTAATGGAGGGTGAGCTTGAACTGGGTTTACTGGGCAGCTAAAATTAGCCTGCCTAGGCCCAGCCAAACCCACCAAGGCTTGGGAATAGCTTTTGGGGCCCAGAACGGGCCTCACAGCTGTCACCAGGGTGGGAATGGTTCCTGCACCTGGATTTCCTTCGAAAAGCAAAAATCCAGGTGCGGGCAAATCTCCCCTGCCTGATAGCCCCACCTGGTGGCGCTGTCAGGATCATCCTTTTTATCTTTACTTCACTGCTAGTATTCTTTCAAGGGATTTCATATCATTTTATTCTTTATCCATAGGTTTAACCTAAAATTCACACCCAAACAATTTACCTTTTATTTTCTGGCTTCCACTGTTCAAATTAACCTATATTAATGGTTAAGTTTAATTTTGAAGTTACCTTTACTCCCTTGGACAATTCTCGAACTGTGTCCTTTATTCTAGGGTTAGTTAAACCACTCCAAAACTGCTTACCTTTTGCTTTCACCTTGGCTTACACCAGCAGTATCAGATCTTGGTTTTCCGTCTTCTGACCCACTCTCTTGCTCTATCTTAGTTTTACCAAGCAACGCTGCAACCACCCTTCTTCTCCTTCTGATCCCCTTTACCATAGTTTAACTTATCTAAGTTAGACTGAAAGTCTCTGATTTTTTAAGCTCTTCATTTTGACCATGCTTCTTACCAATCTTGGTTAAACTCCCAAACCAATTTCTTATACCTCAAAAACCAAGCAGAATGAAAAAAGCTTGGTTTTCCAGTCTCAACATAAAAGTTGAGATTGTTTGACTTGCACCCCAAAAAGGTAATTGTTAGGTTTTGTGGCTTGTGTCTTCCCTTTCAATTCTTTATCTTAGTTCAATCTTGGGTCATGATTCCTTTTGATTTTCTTCTTCACCAGTTAGGTAGTTTTTATAGTAACACTCACAATTTAATTGTTGATAGTTTTAATCCTCCTGCTAGTGCTGAACATTTTCCAGTCTTAGAAATTGACTTTTTAACTAAATTGTCAGTTATTAAGACTGGTCTCTATTTTATTTTCCTAGGGTTAATAAATTGTCTTAGTCCTTTTTTACTTTGTATAAGCTCTTAAGAGCCTTAGTTCAGTTGCTATTGCAGACTTTGTCTACTTTTTGTATTTGATCAATATAAACATTACTGGTTTCAAAGCTTTAGTTTATAATCATCTTCCCCAGACCATGAGACCTTACAGGTGCAACGCAGATTTGATTCCTGCCTGGGGCTTTGAAGCTGTTACTATTGTAACAAGTCAGAAGACTAAGTCAAAAGTAGGTTTTTGCTTTTTTTTAAAAAAATAAACTTAAAATAGGTTTCTATATAGGTTTTTATATAAGTTTTAATAAAAATCAAGTTCAACCTTGCTTTTGAAAGCAAAAGTAGTAAACTAAAGCTATTAATGTAAAGTTAACACTAGGAACTGGCTAAGAGAAACCCAAAAGCAAGGAAAAGGCAAGCAGGTAAAGAGACCAAAATTTTTAATAATAAGTAGAAATCACAGAAGGCCCTTGAGTGATAAACTTAAGAGCCAAAAGTACTTTTATAAAAAATGATTTGAAAATAGACAAGCTGGAACCCTCAGAGGGCCTACTTGACTTTTGAGAAATGAATGTTTTGGGCACAGAGCCATCAGGAGCAGGGGGCCTCCTGGTTGGTTGGAGGATAAAATTTTCAATCCTGCATCAGGGTGTTTGGAGGGTTCTTGAATAATTTCTGAAATTACATCTTTTTGGGGGATTCCAAAATTACATCAATTGGATGAGGATGATAGGATAGGCAGTTAAGCCCAACACTTGTGATCCAGAGCCTTATGAGCTCTCTGATTTATAAACTGCTGATTGGCTATGTAAAATTTGTTTAAAGTTGGAATAAAACTAAGCCAACAAACAGTCCAAATTAATCATGGTTTCCTCCAT
Organism: Entomophthora muscae; assembly: GCA_014839935.2. NCBI lineage: Eukaryota > Fungi > Entomophthoromycota > Entomophthoromycetes > Entomophthorales > Entomophthoraceae > Entomophthora > Entomophthora muscae. The sequence goes on from QTSX02002142.1 coordinate 153,635, forward strand.
GGCCAGGCACAGTAGTTGGGACCATGTTGGACCCACTTGAGAGGGGTATGCCAGGAAAAATCTCTCATCAATTGTTGCTCTAAATCTCCTAGTAAATTTAGGGGTTTGTCAGGATTTTGAGTGGGCTTTTTGGTTTTTGGGGGGAAAATGATCCTATCCAAGGCTAAAGGGGAGTAATATTTACATTAAAAGCTGTAAATCTGCTGAGCTTTACTCTAAGAAGTGTGATCAGCATGTCCTAGAGCTGGGCAGTTAACTGTGGTCCCCATTTGGCAAATATTTTCACTGGGAAGAAATGCACTAAAACAATCCTGCTAACTAATAGTCTTTACATTAATACTGAGGGTATGGAGGTTTGGTAAAGGATGAAATGGCTAATCTTGGTAGATCTGTCTACCATCATTATAACCAAATATAACCCTGGGACAAGTGAAGTACTAAAAAAGTTGACTGAAACCAACAGTCATGGACCTTTTGTTGGTTGAATGGGGACTAACAAGCCAGTCTGCCTGAACATTCTGGAGTTTGAACATAGGCAGTTAAGGCATGTCTTCAAGTACCTGGCTACATCATCTGTGATGACCTTACAATTAAACTACTACCTTATAGTTATAATATTCTAATTCTTGCCCTGATGTCTTACTGTGGGTTTGTTGTGATGTAACTGGATAATTTCTCCTGGATAATTCCTTCAGGGACCCACTTCTGGCCCATAAAGTGAAGTACCTCTTTGCTGACAGCATAGTGTGACTCTTGGAAAGCAGATGAGCATACAAGCTGGAGTAGTTGGTTATGGCTTAGATCCAGTGATTAGAGGTATTTAATATTTGAAACTATGCCCATCTCCAACATCTGTTCTTGCAGGTCTCACATAGTGCCATAAGGGTGGGCTCAGATAATAGCTGATAATCTGGGATCAAAATATGGGTATTGAACCCACATTCTAACTTGAAATTGGGTAAGTGGGCAAGATTACAGCTGAGGGTATCAGCTGAGTGATTATTGTGCCTTTTGATGAACTTGTATTTTAACCAGAAGCAGGACAAGTCCTCATTCCAGAAAGATTGTCTGTCTGAGAGAAGCCTGGTTTCTTGGTATTACAGTATTTCTTTTTGTGGCTGGTCCTGAGAATGAATAGATGGTTTTCTTAACAAGGAAATTTTATCAAAAAAATCATATCTCTAACTACTGCCAATAGCTATTTATCAAATACAAGGTAGTTTAGCTTATGAGAATATATAATACAGGAGAAGTAGCCTACTGGCTGTCCTTGGATTTCTTTATCCCCCTGAAGTAATACAAAATCCACTGTATACTTAGAGGCATTAATAGACAATATAAAGCTTTTTGAAGCATTGACATATCTTATAACAATTGAAATGGGAGTTATAGATTTCACTGCTTGGAAGACTGAATTACATTGGGGGGCTGTGGTGAAATAGCTATGAGCTATGACGCTATTTACCAGCTTCTATTGGCCAGACTAGGCTATAGGCCTTATCTATTGTCCATATAAAGCTTTAAGCTTTATCTGTTGGCCATAGAAGTCCACGGGCCTTATCTGTCGGCCATAAGATGCTATAGGCATTTCCTGCTGGCCATATGAGTCTATAGGCCTTATCTTATGGCCATAAAATGCTATAGGCATTTCTTGTTGTCTATAAAAAGCTAAAGGCTTTTTGTGTCAGCCATAAAATTCTTAGGATTAAAGATGTTGGCCAGATCATTCAACATGTCACATCTGTCGCTCAGATGAATTACAAGTGATCTGTTAAACTGTCTTTTCCATAATCTGTCCAGATTATGCCCAATTTGCCACAATTGCCTTTGTAACAACCAGTTTCCAACTGACGCTGATTATCTAACTTACAACCACTCTTGTCAGTTGTAATCTCCACATGAAACTGTAGCAACTAACTTGATTGATCATCAATATTCCATATTGTTGATCAACATTTTAGTTGGCTATCATCTCACAAATGCCTATATAATCTTCACTTGACTTATGTAATAAATTAGAGACCTTTTATCATAAACCAAATACTGTTGTTTATCCTTTAACTTGGATAAGTTACTTGTCAACTGCCTTTGCAGAGGTGCAGACCTTGGGTCTGTACAACCATGATAGCTCCTGTAAGCTATAAACAGATGTTTAGCTCGTGTTTTCAGCACTGTTAATATAGAGACACCTAGGAATCATAAGTCTGCTGTATGTCACTTATCAATTATGAATCCTCTCTTTCTCCTTCCCCAGTATCCATTGTCTGTCTGGATTCCAACTGATTAACATACACCCATTCCTCCGCCAGCCCTGTTCCAACTCTGTTGTCTTGTTGCCGACTGACAACTGAATCCTTCCCAAAGTATATATTGTCTATCTGGTATCAAAATGACTATTATACACCAACTATGTATCCTGTTCTGTTGCTCTGTTGCCAACTAATACCTGAGCCTCTTCTGCTGTTGTTAATACTATGATATTTATATATTGACCATAGTTGGCAACTCCTCAATTTTATGCTGGCAAGGCAAATTCTGTTGTACTCCACCTTGCCTGGTGCTCACATATCCAAGTACTGCTTAAGCCTTACAACCTGTTAGAGCAGTCACCACAGGGACCATTATAGCTTTTGCTTTACACTGGCAGAGTATAAGGCTGTTGCAGTTTCTGAGAGGTGTGGTATGAAAATTTCACAAAATTGCAAATTCCAATCAAACCTCTTAGTTGAGAGAGCATGGGAGTTGATTTTCTAATATATAACTGCACAAATCTTATTGGGAGGCATGGCATGTCCTGCCTCTAAGATAATCTTATCAAGAAGAGTGAATTTGCTTTGAAAGAATTTACATTTAATTAGTTTGATGAACAAGATTTTTATGGATTCTTTCCACAACTCCACTCATATAGTTTTTGTGTGCCTACTTATCCAGGGAGTACATCATGCTGTCATTCATGTGAGATATAGTAAATGCCACAATTAAGTCTTCAAGGACAATATTGATAATCCTTTGGAAGAGTTTTTGGTGACTATTAGTAACAGTCTCTCTTACTACTGGTCACTATAAGTCTTGATGCTCTTCAGAATTGGCATCAATTCTTCTCTTGATTGCAAGAATAAAGAAGAATTTTGTTTCCTCAATTGACAACAAATCTGGATGAATTAAAGTTGCAAATACTAAATTATTTGCTTGAGATCAATTGGAACATCCCAATTTTTTTTAATTGGCCCATTCTTTCCCCTAAATTTCTTGCTAAACTATTGAAACAACCTGTATGCAACCAACAACCCCTTGTGTTGGTTGTTGTCATGGCCAGCCATGACATAGTAGCTTTAAAAAGTGGCGTTTTAAAAGCTTGGATTGTTAAATCTACTTCTTGCTGTAAGAAAGCCACCTTGATGATCTCCCTAGGTACTCTAGATCAAAAGTTACGGCAATTTAAAGAGCCGAGTTCAAAAACCCTGTCAGCATGTCCCAAAATGGTTGTGATATTGGATTTCAAATCAAGACAAGCAACAATTAGTAAGAGGGCAAATCCAACCATATCTAAGCTTCCAGTGATCAATTTTGGATGACCTTACGCTCAAATGAAAGCCCTAGATGAGGAAAATCTATCCAAAGTATTTTTAGATGACCAACTGAGGCAAACCGCAAAGTTCAAATCTGATCAAAAGAATATGAATAGAATTAGTCAGCTGATGTTTCAAACTCTTAGTATGACCCTCCAGAAAGAAAGACAAGGACCTTCAGGAAGAATCTCAAAGACCAAAGTAAATGGTATAAAAAGAACCTAGTTCCCCTTTTCCCCATTGTGATCATTCTTGGTCTGGATAATAAATAAAGAACTTCTCTTAGACTATAGTTTAAATGGATCAGAGTTGGGAGCCTTTGGGCCCTGACAGTTGTATAGTTGTTACAACTGCAGTCTTGATCCAAGCTCCCGTTGCTTATATAATGCAGCTATCTCTTAATGAAACCCCAACCCCCAAATATACTATATACTTTATGACATAGTATTTACATTGACAAGCTTTCTATTTAAAGAACCACCGTTATTTGTATAGAATGATACTTAGCATATAAATCAATATTGAACAAAGTTACTTCCTTTAACAAAAGCATAGCATACAACAACAACACAGCTGTATTTCATCTAGGATGAATATGCTGAGGTAGCATAAAAATCCTGATACCAATTGGATTATGTTATAGTTGTGCTGCTTTACCCAGGAAGGGGTAAAGTTTTTCTTTTGATGGCTTAAGGGTGGCTTTACAAAGGCCTTAATGCTGCTGTGCAACCATTGATAGCCCAGAATATCTTTTTGGTGGCTGTCCAGAGATAAAGCTGCAGAACATAATGATTTTGAGGTCTCTGGGAAGTGAAGTTGGTTACTTTGTGCCTGAAAGCTTAAGCTAACCGCTTGGGTGAGTGAAACCAGTTGTAGTGCTTGGGGTATGCTTGATTCTGATAACTTAAGTGGAGGCCAATAATGCGAGTCTAGTCTAGATTAAACTAATTATAGACTTATTGCCTGAATCTGATTGATTTCACTTGTGAATACCCAGAAATTGTAGTCTAGGTAGAGGTCACTAATGAGGGCTCAATAGTAGATTTGATAGCTATGTGAGCTTCTAGGTTATGAGAAAAAGTTTGAAGCAGGTTAGAGAAACATACCAGCATTTCTCCAAGGAGAGCCAACAGAGAAGGAACAGAACAAATAATCAGGGAAATGTTGACACAGTGGTTCAAAATTTCTCAAAAGCAAGTTGCCAACATTGTGGAAAGCTGAACATCATGGTGAAACCGTGAGAAGAGGCGCTCCAGGGGTTCTCTGGGGGCAGGTTGCCAGAGGGGCATTTGGCTGAGGATTTTTGGGAAACTTTTGGCTACAGGTTTAATTCCAGGGCAAAGTTGAGGGATAAACTTTGAGGGAAGCTGTCGTGAATGCCGCTATTCACAGTATTTCAATTTCGCCTTTGGTGGGCCATTTCAAGGACAAATCTCTTGCTTTTGTGTTTGACTCTTGAAATGAACTGGCTTCCGCTTCAGGAAGTATGATTGTTTGGCTTCCTGACTCTGCGCAACTCACTTGCCCCACTCATGCTTGTGGCAAGTGATCCTACCGTCCTGGTAGTGTTTTGTGGTATTTCTAACCACTATATATTCCATTTCACATTCACCAATAAAATTTAAGTTCTATTCACATTTTTGTCTTTGTGTCTTCTGTACTTCTGCGCCTCTCTCTAGCCACAACTAGTAGAGATTATTCTTCCAGGGCCGCAAGGTAAACGCTTTTGCCTTCCCTGTCATCTAACCAAGACTTAGTACAAATCCAATCCTAAGGTTAGTATTTTCTGTTGTGTGTCTGTGCCGTGCCTGAGAATACAACAAAAATGGTGCTCACTACAGGGGCTGTAAGCCCCTTGGTTGTCCCCTTTGCATCCACGTTTTCAGGTCTGTTGCCTCTGCCTATACAAGAGCCGACTTCACCTGAAATAACCAGTCCTCCTATTGAGGAATATATTGCCAACCAGCCTATTACCCCCACAATACTGAACCTTGGGAATGATCCTTGTCTAGTTGCTTACCCCATGGGTACCCCTGACTTAGATCAAGTCATGTTGATAGCCCTTGGGATAGCCCGTAAAGGGTCCATCCCTTGCCTTCAGTTTCAGTTCAATTGGGCTGAATACTACAAATTAATTGTGGCTCCACAATTTCCACAACATCTCCTCTCAGTGGCTGGCTCTGCTGAACACTTGCTATCATCCTTTGTGCAGCCTGCCTTGGCCCACCATCAAATGGTGTTGGGGCTCCACATCCAAGAAATCTTGTCTCTGCAATCTGCAGTTACTCATCACTGGGACCAGTTTGCTGCTTATCAACAGTGGATTTATTCCATGTTTTTGTTGGTATCTGACAATCAACGTAACTCTGTCACCTCCCAGGCCTGTTTGGTTAATTCTATTGAAAAAATTTGCTATTATCCCTGAGTACGTAAGAGAACGTCTACACAAGTTTCACCAGCTAGAACAAACCTGGCAAACTCAGGTGGATTCCACCTTAAACACTTATCTCACTGACTTTGAGCGACTTGTGCAATAGCTCAATGCCTTCAGTACATATTCCTTTGAGCAACTACAGCAGGTAGCGGACTTTGCTGCTAGAGGCCTTAATGAACTCAGTACTGCATTTGAGCAAGAAAGAGTGACCACCGCTGCTACCATAGCCAAACTCCAGAGTCAAGTAAATGAGCTATCCAGGCCCAAGCCAGATGTTCTGCCCTTCCCCCTTCTGATGACTTGGTGTATAGGGAACAGGGAAAATGGGACGCCATCTGAGAACTACGTTCAACTACTTTCAGTCAGGGACGTCCTACTGAGACGCCTCAACCTGACCCCCAGGTTCTTGAACTGACTACCCAAGTTGTAGAGCTACAGCAAGAACTTGTTGCCCTATGTGAAATGATGGCAACTGCTGCTAGTCCAGTTGGGGTTGTCAATGAAGATGGCTGCTGCCCTGGTTTATCTGGAGCACCTCAAATCCAATGCGCTAGGGAATTAATTGCCCTAGCTAACAAGGTGGATCAATTGAAGCGGGACCACACTGAGCTGGATAGATATGTACAAGAGATGAATGAAGTAATCAAATCTGTAAATGATAGATTTTCCCCTTGTCTCTCAGTGGGGCCATCCCTTACTTCACAACTGGCTGAACTCTCCACAATAGTGACCACCCAAGGTCAACGCTTAGATGCTACTGCACAACAGACCACTCAAGCTGCCAATACTGGGGCCCGTGCTGTTGAGACTCTTACCACCCTTGAAAAAAGTGTTTGCCAGCTATGGGCTAGACAACCCCCCTCAGAATCTGAGAAAGAGTTTTCCCCACGTATCAACATACTTGATAGCAACAATGGTGGTCCAACTCCCAAGGCACATTTTAAGCCTACATTTAAGCAAGTCTTTGACCCCAGAACCTCGACCATTGCAGCTTTCCTCACTATCTATGAAACTGCCATGCAAAGAGCATCAGATGATGTCAAAAAGGAACACATCCTGACCTATCTACACCCAACCTGCCAAGAAGTAGTTGTGCCAGAACTACCCTTCATTGATATGTGGGAAGATATGAAGCAGCTTCTGATTAATGAGTTTGGTGGTGACCTTAGCCTAGAAGTGAAAAAGGATGCCTTCATGCATATTGCTTTCAAGCCCAAAGAGACGCTAGCCAAGTTTGCAGACAGATTCTACATGGAAGAAAAGCAATTGATTACAAGCAGTCAGTTGACAGCCCATGAAGCCTATATGACTTGCGCTCAAGCCCTCAAGGTTAACCAACTTCTGTGCCTTCACTTCAAAGCCCATAAGTCTAAGCTCTCTTCCATGAAGAGCATAAAGACGTTGTTGCAAGATATGCATCTTACCCACTCTGGTGCCATTGTCAGGGAAATTCAAGCTGCTTCTAACTCTGGTTCATTTTCCTGTGGTCCTTGCATTCTTACTATGAATTCACAGAATCCTCCTCAACGCCAAGGTTGCCACAACTGTGGTCAGATAGGTCATCATTCTTGAGTCTGCACCAATCTGCGGGTCAAAGGAGCTGATCCAAAGGAACAGGGGGAAAATAACAGTCAACCTAGAGGCAGAAATGCTCTTGGTTGACAATTCTTCCCAGTCTCTTCCAATCCCTCCCTCTATGGCTGACTCCGAGCCTGGTGATAAAGAGGCTCCTCCTATCCTCCTCTTGTTTCACAATATCTCTGATGACTCTGACCTGGATGACTCTGATACTGATAACGCTGATGCATATGGGTACTCTGTTCTGGCTGTTCCCAAAACCATTGCAGTTCCCTATAAGTTACGCTCAGGAAAGACTACAACTACTGCTAAGCCTCTGCCTGAGGCTAAAGAGATTGTTTTGCGCCCTTATCTCACTCAGGTCAAGAGGTCCCCCATGCTAGTGGTGTTGTCAGAAGAAGCTGCTGAGGTTGCTGATGCTGTCTTCAAGAATGTGTCTGTTTTGCTCCCCCTCCAGACTGTTTATAAGGAGTTCCAAGGATTAAGATGTATGATTGAGTAATGGGATAAGGAACTAGCAGAGGCTCAAGATATCCTGGTTATCCTTCCCCCCTTTGGCCACACTACCACTCAAGTAGAGATATCCATTCAAAAAGTGAAGATTAAGGCAGTTCTAGACACTGGCTTGCCAGTCAATGTTATATCCTCCAAGCTTGTGAAGAAACTTAAACTTGCCCCTGATCTTAATTATCACCAGTTGTATGGTACAGCTGGACTGTCTATGACCCGCGCCATAGGGGCTTACTCCGCTCTGCCCATGTGGTTTGGCAAGCTTCTCCTAGCCGCACCAGCAGTTGTCTTGGAGAATAAGAGTTACAATCTTCTAGTTGGCACCCAGTTCCTTAAGGATATATAATGGGATAATCAACTTAAAAGATGGTTACCTCTCTATTATAGGATACAAAGTTCCCTTAATCTTTGAAGAGCCAGTTAAAGTTCTGGGGAAATGCCTCAAGACCTGCACCTTGGAATATCCCTCTGGGGTTTTCAACCTCAAGTATTGCACCCACTCTTCAAACATGAAATGTCCACCCATGGCTTGTCCTGCGTCTGAAGGAATCCCTCTCCTAGCCATGTCTGCTGTTACTATCCCACCTGGGTCTCAGGCCATCCTGGACTCCCAGATATCATATGAACTACCTGAAAAAACCTTCTTGGAGTTGTACTCTCCCCCCTTGTTAGGACGCAACAAACCCTATCTCTGTCCAGGGATCCTAGACGTCTCCCATAAGGACCCTGTTCAGTTGTTGGTAGCCAAACTGACTGCACTCCCCATGACCGTGTCTAGGGGGCAGATTGTTGGATATGGCAAGTTGTTGGGCGCTCCTGACATCCTTCCTCTTCATCCCTTTGGCACATTTTAAGATTTTAACCTACCAGAGGATGAGCCGCAAGTTTTATCTCTGTTCACTGCCCAAGACTTTCCACAACTGTCCCTGGTTCAACAGAAAGAGGTGTTAGATTTACTAGACCAATTTTCCAATATCTTTGCCAAGGTTAGTACTGTCTATGGGTTAGCTAAAGGCATTATCCATCAGATTGACACTGGCAACGCTCCTCCCTTCTGTGCTAAACCAAATTACCGCAGTTGTGTGGAGGACGCCCAGGTATCTAAAGAGCTCAAACAACTGTTAGACGCTGAGCTGCTGGTGCCTTCCCAAAGTCCTTGGGCTTCCCCACTACTCATCTTAAAGAAGAAGGACATGGGTTATTGTATTGTGATGGACTATTGCCAACAGAACTCTTTGACCAAGAAGGACTCGTACCCTTTGCTGTGTATTGATGATGCTCTCTGGCGTCTTGGAGGCTCTAAGTTCTTCTCTGCCATGGATCTGGCATCTGGATACTGACAAGTTGACCTATCCCCCAAGGATCTTCAGAAAGCTGCGCTTATTACATCTGAAGGGCTTTTTGAGCCTACTCGCATGCCACAGGGATTTTGCAACGCCCCAGCCACCTTCCAAAGGGCCATGGACTCCATCCTTTGTGACTTGAAGTTGTTGTGCGTCCTAGTATACTTGGATGATATAACAGTCTTCAGCGCTACCTTCACCAATCACCTGGCTCATTTCAAAGAGGTGTTTGTAAAGATTTCAGAAGCTGGCCTCAAACTGAAGCCTTCTAAGTGCGCCTTCAAAGAATGTCTTGAGTTCTTGGGCCATGAAGTGACCCAAACAGGGATTTGCCCAATGATTAAGAAGGTTGAAGCCATTGACAAAATGCTTCCGCCAACCAACTTTTGAGAAGTACAAGTCTTCTTGGGGATGATAGGCTACTACAGACAGTTTATCCCTGACTTTGCTGATACTAGTGAATCATTAGTCCAGCTTTTACGTAATGTCCCTTTTGAGTGGACCGCCAGTCAGCAGCAAGCCTTTGAGACCCTTAAGCAAAAACTCAAAGAGGCGCCAATCCTAGTGTATCATGACTATGATAAGGAGTTCATCCTGTACACCAACGCTAGCAATCTAGCTATTGGAGCCATTCTGGCCCAACTAGACAACAAGGGTGTAGACCATCCTGTGGCTTACATTTCCCGCGTGCTAAACAAGCATGAGAAGAACTATAGTGTCACAAAGAAGGAGTGCCTTGCCGTGTTGCATACAGTCAAGCAGTTTTGTCATTACATATACGGCACCCACTTCACAGTTGTCACTGACCACGCTTCTCTCAAATGGTTACAGCAGTTCAAGAAACCTGAAAGACGTCTAGCTAGATGGGCTCTACGCCTGCAGGGATACAACTTCACAGTGCTCCATTGCCCTGGAATTCAACATCAGAACGCTGATGGGCTCTCCAGAATGCCTATTCTTGCTTTGCATCCTGCAGAGGCCGACCAGTTATACAAACTAATTGGGTATCCTTCTTCTTGGGAAAGCGAGACAGAGGAGGTACAACTGGCCCTGTCTAAGCTATCCAAAGATACCCTTATACACAACAATCAGCTCTTCAAAAAAGTATGAGACCAGTATCTGCCTTATGTACATCCCAGTCTTTGCCTCCTGTTAGTGTCACAAGCCCATAAAGAAACTGGGCATGGAGGCATTGCCAAGGCCTTTGACTGGCTTCAGAAGAACTACTTTTGGGAGAGCCTTTGCCTGCTGATCCCAGACTTCATTGCCAGCTGTCACAACTTCCAGCTACAGAGGCCTCAAGCTGCCGCCTATGAGTTTAAATTAGTTCCCCCTCAACATGCCTTTCACACTGTTAGCATTGACGCAGTAGGTCTTCTTCCACGCTCTTGTTCTGGGTGTTGCTTTATTCTGGTTGCTGTCAATCACTTTAGTAAGTGGGTAGAGGCTCGCCCTACAAAGGACATCAGGGCTAAGACAACTGCTGCCTTCCTGCTACAAGATGTTTTCTATTACCATGGCTGTCCTCAAGTGTTGCTCTCAGATAATGGGACTAATTTCAATGCCAAGCTGGTAACCTCTGTTGTCAAAGCTTTGGGGTCCCACCAGTCCTTCTCTGCCCCCTACAACCCTTCTATCAATAGGGCTGTTGAGTGTGAAAATTCAACACTGGTCTCCATCATGAGAAAGCTCACCTACTCTGACGCCTCTAATTGGGACTTGTACTCTCCTGCTGCCCTCTTTGCATACTGCCTTAGCAAACATTGTGTCACTGGATATTCCTCCTTTGCTATGCTATATGGGCAAGAGGCTACTACCCCATCGCTTTTGGGGCCCCCCTGCTTACCTCAGATAAGGCCATGAATACTGACGACCACATCAAAGATTTAGTTAATCAAATAATCAATATTCAAGCCACTGCTTACACTTCTGAATATAAGACTAAGATGCTTGAGCTCTCTCCCAAAGATGCTGGAAGCTCCCCCTGCCAGAGTTTAATGTTGGCAACCATGTTCTTTACTACCAACACAGAGTAGGTGATTGCACACATAAGTTGGGCTCTCTGTGGATTGGCCCTCTAGAAGTAACCTTTAAGCAAGGGTCCAAATACACTGTAAAGCTCTTGTCTAGTGGCCGTCCTTTTGCTTGAGTGCATGCAAAGTTTCTGCATAAATACCACCCCCTAAGGCCAATCTAGAGGAGGGCAATGCTGTGAATGCTTCTATTCACAGTATTTCAATTTTGCCTTCAGTGGGCCATTTTGAGGACAAATCTCTCGCTTTTGCTTTTGCTACTCAAAATGAGTTGATGGTCAATTCAGGAAATACAATTGTTTGGTTTCTTGATCCTGCACAACTCACTTGCCCCACTCATGCTGGTGGCAAGTGATCCTACCGTCCTGGTAGTGTTTTGTGGTATTGCCAACCACTATATATTCCATTTTCCTATTCACCAATAAAATTAAGTTCTATTCACATTTTTGTCTTTGTGTCTTCTGTACTTCTGTGCCTCTCTCTAGCCACAACTAGTAGAGATTATTCTTCCAGGGCCTCAAGGTAAACACATTTGCCTTCCCTGTCATCTAATCAAGACTTAGTACAAATCCAATCCTAAGGTTAGGATTTCCTGTTGTGTGTCTGTGCCGCGCCTCAGAACACAACAGAAGCTCAGAAAAACAAGACAAATGGTAGCCTTCTATAAAAAAGGCAAGCTTAAATATAGCAAAACATTGAAGAAAGCAGGGAAGTTGTTTTGTGCACAAAGTGTCAGCATTTTGCTTGCTGAAACGTTTGCTGACTACCTGGGATTTGGTGAAACCGTTAAGCGTACCAAGCCGCTTCAGATGTTAAAGACTGAAGAACATTGGCAAGATTGGTTGACTCTGAAGCTTATTTTACTAGTGATTTTTCATTGATATAACAGCCTGAAGATTACTGAAATTATTCATAAATAGCATGAGAATGCAATGAGATAAGTTGCAGTAAGTTCTAAATCTTATTTTACTGTATAAAAATGAGATTGCAGATATTTTAAGCTTTTGAAAGAACCTGCCAAAAGAGGATTTAAGCTTAGACAAGGGGAAGCTATATAAGGCCGGTTGACTGAACAGGTGGAAGAGGCAAGTTCTTATAAAGATGCCTTAAGTTTGATCACAGCCTTGGATTTCAAACTTGAAGATCTTTTCCCCCTAAGTAACAAAGCCGGTTCCGGTAGCTCCTCAAGTAGTAGCTGGCCCCCAAAAGCCTACAGGTGGTTGCATTTACAGAAGGGTTCTAAGTGGATCATTGTTCCATAAATAAAGGCTTGTTTGATTCCTACCCAGTTCTACAGGGTTGGGAGCATGGATCCCTTCCCCACATCTTCTATTCCAATGCTGGCCACAACAAAAAGTAAAGGCAGCAGTGAAGAAGGTTCTCCAGGAGCCAAACCCCCCAGTGATGAGAGGACCAGGATGCCAAGAGGACTTCCCCCATCCCAAGAGGAAAGGGAATCCTAGGAAAGGAGTTTGGGACCATGTTTCAATAGCCTTAAACCTTCATAAGGGCCAAACCAGGAAGATATAATGGTTTATGAGGCAGATGCCAGGATGCTAGTGAGAAAGGTTTTGGTGAAGATTCCCGGAATCCAAGATAAGTACTGGGTGCAGGAAGTAGAGCCATGTAACTTGAAGGATAGCACCCCAACCCAGGACACCCTATGGCTACCTCTCCAGAGCAAGAGCACTACAGTAGCCAACGCTAGGCAAGAGGAATGAAATATAAGGGCAGGAATGTGTTTATTTGCCCAGTAAAGCAGCCACATCCATACTAGAAGCCCTAGAAATGCAACAAAGGGCTGTAAGGCAACACTCTTATTCATCCCTGAAGATTAACCTCCTGTCTCAGTACAAACCTGACCATATGATTAATATTCCCTTGCTGTTCCTGGTGGCCCTGCTTAAGGTGGAACATGCCATCAACCGGTTTGGAGCCCTCTGCAAAATCAGCTCAACACAGCTTCTTGCCCAGAAGAGTATCTGGGGGTAGCCAACTTGGGTGGATCAGGCCCTTACATCTTGGGTTAAGATCATGGCACCCCCTTGGAAGGGGCCAACCAAGCTATTAACCTTTGCTGAACCAAGGCTTCTGGAGTGCCCATAGTATGATCCATGGGTTCCCTGGTGTGCCAGGAGGTTTGAAGCTCCTCTAGCAATGTGATGGCTAAACTTCCTGCTGGGGGCGGGGTACTGGTAAAGATCTGGTACCCTGGGAGACAGCTTGCCCCTCCTGGAAATCTGTCTGGTGGGCAGTCAGCCCTGCTGATGAGTTTCCTGGTTTGAGGCATTTCCCTAAGATGGATAGGTGTGTGTCAGGAAGCCAGGCATAGGTAGAGGCATTAGGTGGCTTGGGACAGGGTGAGGCCGAGCCGGTGGGTAAAGCCAACCATAGAATGGGTGCTAACTTGATAATGTAAGATACAGATCACCCAAGTAAGGACCAGGGTCTAGATTTAGGGACCATGGAATCCACCAATTCTGTCAAATTAATATAGAGTACTCTAAACAGTTGAGTGGACGTGGTCTCAGCGGTGGTGGAGGGTTCCATTGGGCGGTCTGGTCTTGGGGTTAAGGGAAGAGACATGGGGACCAAGTATGCTGGCAGATAATTGTACTTGTCTTTGGATAATAAAGGCGGTACCTCAATCCTCTTTCCTTTGTGTCCTATGTATTTGGTTTCTCTAGTCCTTGCCAAGTGATTGGCAATGAGGATGGTTTCCAAGTTTGACTCCAAGTAGGCAGGGTTGGGCGGGTATTCAGTAAAGTACACAGGCCCAAAGGGGGCTCCAGGAGGACAGTATAGTGCCTGATGCGGGCTGGCAGGTTGATCTCTGGAAGGGGTGGTTGCCTGATAGTCTACTTGTCCAGAGTTGAGATGAAATATCACTAAGACTAGATAGGTTAAGATTTGTTTGCACCAAAGGTTCATAAAACTTTATTATCAAAAATAACAATGTGGTCATCACCACACTGTCAGCGTTCTTATACCATGTGATTTTGCTTCTTTGCTTTTTGCAGGCTTCAGGTCCATAGGTGGTTTGCTGGCAGGGCATGGATTTTGGCTTAGGGTCTTGAGAGCAGCAGGTCCTGTTTGAGTTTGCTCTGGCAAACAGTGTGGCAATGCTTAATTTTGCTGCTGTAGTTTACCATGTCATCTGATCTGGCTAATTGCATTCCCCTTTCTGGACTGGGGACTGGTGGCAGTTGGTGCTTATTGGCAGGGCTAGTAGTTGGTCTTGTCCAAGCCACAAATTCTGCTTAGGTCTGGGACCTCATTGGCACTGGTTTGGCGGGTCCTGGTTGGGCTGACTCTGGAGAACAGAAGTGGTAATATGTCAAGATTGACAATTCTTCCCCTCTGGAAACCCAGGCCCAGGAGCAGGATTTGAACCCTGGCCCTGGATCCCTATGGGCCGCCGGGCCTATGGACTGCTGGGACGCCCACCCGTGTTTTTGGGGATCAAACCCCTGCAAGCTGAGGCTCCTGTGAATTCCCGAAGCCAGAATACCAACACCAGCCCAACCATAGTGGCGCCCAAGGAGGAGCCTCTCAAATTGCCTAATGAAGGCAGATATAGTGCCTATGTAAGCTTCATGAGTTTGGAGTCCTCTCAAGCAACCAATCAGGAGCCTACCCAGGAAAGAGGCACGCGCCTGCAGCCCGGCCCCATGACCACGACGCTAAAGTAAGACAATCAGGTAGCCAAATCAAGATTTTTGACCAATGAAAGAATTCCCGGGCCAAGCGCCATTTTGCTGCTTTCAGACCTGAGTACCCAATTCCCTCAGCCCAGATTTCCCCAATGCCCTGATGAACCCATGGAAAATAATAAGTTTGGAGGTGGGGTGCTATATAGACCAAAGGACCCCACGCTCCAAACTTATTGCCATTTTTGAATAAAGGTTATGTTACTTTGGCTCATACAGCTATTACCATATTTTGTATTTGCTGTCTATAAGTTAAGTTCAAGATCCCCTGGCCCTCCTGACCCTCTGCCTGCAGTTTTCTGTCCACATGGTGCTCCCTTTGGGCCTGTTTATTTTACTGATTACCCATTAAAGCCTGAATATAAGGATTACACACCAGAGAAAATCATTGAACTTGACCCATTAGCCCACATCCAATCCGCCATCAGATACAACCGCCAAGGCCCGTGGATATTCTCTACCCCCAAGTTATTTAGAGGAAATTTAACTACCTCCTGGCCTACAACGTTGATATGGAACCACCTGTAACACCAAAACCAATGTCAGCCTCTTCCCCTGACCTGCCAACCAACCATACCAACAAGCTTTTTAGTATAGTGTACATCACCTTCACTGTGGTGGTGGACACCATTGTACCAGCTGCTGGCCCGTGGTCTTGGTTAGGAAAGTCTGCTTCTTACCTCTTAAAGTTAGCTCCTCTCTTGTGATGGGCCCTGCCTGCAAAAAAACCGGCCCAAGTTACCTCCAAAACTGGCGGGCCGGCCGCCCGAGAGTGGGTTCCTGACATTATGGCAATCTTTTTAAAACCTGGTACCCTGAGCCCCAAGATGTTGTTATTTCTTGGGTCATCTTGTATGCTTTTGTTATTGATAATCACTTATTAAACCTATAATATGACCACAAACCTGATCTCTTCTATATGGAAGAGCACAAACCCAAACGGACCAAAAATAATTGACACTGTTGCCGCTGATACCAACAAGCCCTCCTCTCAAGTGCAAAATGTGATTGTAAACCAGTCCCTCACCAAGGTAGAGATGCCCCATATGGGGAAGCTCACGTTCAAGGAAGCCTGACGTGCTATGCCAGCCCTCTGCTTGAACTTCCAGACCAATGCATCCTCCTATGCCAGCGACACCGAGAAAATACTGGGGGACGCTTCCATGCTCTCTGGGGACGCTCTGGACTGGTTTGTCAAAGCCACAGCAGAAGATGTAGAGTTCTGTTTGGCCTATGCCAAGTTTGAGGCAGAACTAATGGCAACTGGGGAGGATTGCAACACCAGATACTACACCCTGAACTCCTTACTTGAAATCCGCCAAGGCTCCTGACCCATTCAGGCTTACATTGACAATTTCCTTAAACTAAAGACCCACACTCAACTTGAGGACAAATTGTCAGCCATCATCTTCCAAAAAGGAGTGAACCCAGCCATGAAGGATTTACTAAAGCACCACCCGCCCACACTTGGCTTATAAGACCTGATTCCTTTGTGCAAAGGCCTCAGCATGAACCAAGAGAATGCTGGGCCCTCTCAGACCCGCCCATCCCAAACTGCCACACCCAACAGAGGGGGAATGACCTCTGAGGAACTCCAAAGACACTACAGAGAAGGTCTCTGTTTTCACTGCCATGAGGCGGGGCACTTGACCAGAGCCTGCAAAAAGAAAACCCCTGCTCCCATCTCATTGGCCCAAATAAATGCTTCTTCCCAGTCTTACAAGTTTATCTTAGTATCTGTTAACGTTGGGGGAACAACACAAAAACTAAAGGCGTTCATTGACACTGGAGCAGATGAGAGCTTCATTGACGCGGACTTAGCCCAAGAACTAGGCCTGTCTGCCTCAGAAAACTGTCTACAGATCATCTTGGGAAACAGCACCAAAGACACAGGATAAAAATGTGAGCAAGAACTACCCTTGATAATAGGAAACAACACCTACCCCTTGTCCCTCATCTTGTTGAAAGGCCTACCTCACCCCCTCATCCTTGGGGATTCCTGGTCAGACAGGCATGGCCTCATCCTCAACTACCAATAACAGAACATCACCTTAGGTGATAAAGGTACCTGCAACATTGTTCCCTTCTGCACCAATCCTGAAGACCTCCCCAAAGGCTCATGGCCATACAGATCAAACCAAGCGTGGGAGTCCTACTTACTTCCCTAGGGAAATGGACCCATGTAATCAGCAAAGATGGAGCCACTTGCCTCTCCAAACACACCAAGTATGATCATGCTATTGACCTTCTGCCAGGCACTGAACCCAAACACGGGCCCATTTATAGCTGCAACCACAAAGAGCAGCTGGCTCTCAAGCCGTACATCAAAGATATGACCAAGAAAGGTCTCATTGGCGTGTCCAAGAGCCCTTGTTTGTCACCAATGCTGTTTGTGGGCAAGAAGGACGGAGGCATGCGCTCATGTGTTAATTATCAGAAATTGAACAAGATCACCGTAAAGAACCGCTACCCCATACCTAACGCTGACAACTTATGTGATGTACTGACAGGCGCCCAGGTATACTCCAAGATTGACCTTAGCGATGCATTCAACAAAATCCAAATCAAAGAGGGTGATAAATACAAAACGGCGTTCAAGACCAGGTATGGACTCTACAAATACCTGGTGATGCCATTTGGACTATGCAACGCCCCTAGCACCTTCCAGTGCATGATAAACACAGTACTGGGCAAATACCTTGACCAGTTCTGTGTGACTTACCTCGACAACATCCTCATCTATAGCAAGACCCATGAGGAGCACTTGCTCCATCTAGACCTGATCCTGAGCAAACTCTCTCAAGCTAACTTACATGTAAAGCTCAAGAAGTGCAAGTTCTTCCAACCAGAAGTAGAGTTCCTGGGCTATTTAGTAAAAACTGGAGGGTTTGCATGGCTCAGGACAAAGTGGAAGCAGTGACAGCCTGGCCAGTACCCAAATGCAGAAAAGACATGAGAAGTTTTTTGGGCCTAGGAAATTATTGCAGGGATTTCATCCAAAAAAATTCTCAGATTACATTGCCCCTGACCCACCTGTGCTCCGACAAAGTCACCTTTGCCTGGACTCCAGAACGTGCCACCGCCTTTGAGACCCTGAAACTTGCCTTCACCTCTGCCCCCCTCCTGGCCATGCCTGACCCATCCAAGCCATTTGTTCTGGAAACCAACGCGTCCAACTTTGCAGTGGGTGGGGTCCTTCTTCGGGAAGGAGGGGATAGTATGCTACATCCTGTAGCATATTACTCCAAGAAGATGCTGCCTGCAGAAGGAAACAACCCAATTTACAACAAAGAGATGCTAGCCATTATGAAGACCCTGAAACATTGGCCCCAATACCCCTGTGATGCTGAATTCCCAGTAAAGGTCCTGACAGACCACAAGAACTTGGTCTACTTCTTTAAACCACAACAGCTTAACCAACGACAAGCAAGATGGGCTTTAGAAATGGCTGACTACACCCTGACCATAGACTACAAACCAGGGAAAGTGAAGATAGTACCAGACGCCCTGAGTAGAAGATCTGACCTGGCACCCACTCACATGGAAACTTGCAACCACAACACGCAAGTACTCCTGGACCCAGCTAGCCTAGGTATCCACCTGGGATTGATGAGTATCAGGGCCAGTAAACCAGAAGTGCTGAAGGCCCAATCACTTGAAAAATTCACCAAAACCATGATTGATGACCTTTTAAAATCCTTGGATAGCCCCCACTACCAGAAAGGCTACTCATTGAAGGGAACAACACTAATGCTGCACAACAGAATCTTTGTGCCAGAAGGAAGCATCAGGACCAACATTCTGAGAGATTATCACAATTCTGAGATGGCCGGACACCCAGGGAGACTCAAGACCCTCCAGAGCATTCGAAGGAACTTTGCCTGGCCAAAGATGGACCAAGAAGTAAGTGCGTACCTGAAAGGATGTGAGACCTGTGGACAAACCAAACTCCACAGAAACAAACCTGAAGGACTTCTAAGACCCTTGGACATACCCCATGGACCGTGGAGATCTGTTTCCATTGACTACATTGTCAAACTGCCCCCATCCCTCTCCTTCAATGTGATCCTAGTCATGGTAGACTGCTTCACCAAGATGGCATACTTTGTACCAACCACCACCCATTGCACAGCTGTGGAGACTGCCCAACACTTCCATGACCGCATACTCACCCAACACGGGACGCCAGAGGAGATAATCACAGATAGAGGACCCCAATTCACGTCAAACTATTGGACACAAGTAATGAAAGACTTGGGAATCAAGCGGTGTGTACCTACCTCCTACCACCCGCAGACTGACATACCAAACCAAAAGAGTGAACCAGATCCTTGAACAATACCTTTGATGCTATGCCAACACCAACCAGGAAAACTAGGCAAAGATGCTCCCCATGGCCCAGTTTACTTACAACAGCAAGGACCACGCTTCCACAGGAATGTCCCCCTTCAAAGCCAACTATGGATTTGACCCCACCTGGGACCCCCAGATTGGCAAAAAGGAATCAAACACCACGGGGCACTCCTGGATTGAACAGATTCACGACACACAGAAAACATGCTTGATCAATCTGAACTGTGCAGTGCAGACATACAAAGCCTTTGCTGATTGCAAACAAACCCCAGGTCTACCCTTAAAAGTTGAAGACAAAGTATACCTAGACTCCCGGAATGTACCCCTACATGTGCCCTGTAGGAAACTAGCTCACAGGAGAAGCAGCCCCTACAAAATCACCAAACTAGTCGGTGAAGTTGCTTACAAGCTCAACCTACCCCCCTCTTGGAAGATTTATGATGTGTTCCACCAATCCCTGTTTTTCAAAAAGGATGGGAACTTGCTTCCCCAACAACAGATTAAGACAGCCCCCCACCCATCCAAACAAACTGTGGTGAGGAATATGAAGTCAAATACATACACAGCAACCAAACTCACTACCAAAAACCCCAGTACTACGTCAAGTGGAGAGGATACCCACTGGAAGAAAGTACCTGGGAACCGCTGAGCAACCTGACTAATGCCCAAAAAGCCGTCCAACTCTACCTGAACAAGAAGAATCAGAAGGAGGGGAACCTGGGGGAAGAAGGGGATGATGTCAATATTGACAATTCTTCCCCTCTGGAAACCCAGGCCAGGGAACGGGATTTGAACCCTGGCCCTGGATCCTTACGGGCCGCCAGGCCTATGGACCGCTGGGCCGCCCGCCCGTGTTTTTGGGGATCAACCCCCTGCAAGCTGAGGATCCTGTGAATTCCTAAAGCCAGAATACCAACACCAGCCCAACCATAAGAGCGCCCGAGGAGGAGCCTCTCAAATTGCCTAATGAAGGCAGATATGGCGCCTATGTAAGCTTCATGAGTTTGAAGTCCTCTCAAGCAACCAATCAGGAGTCTACCCAGGAAAGAGGCACGGGCCCGCGGCCCGGCCCCATGACCACGACACTAAAGCAAGACAATCAGGTAGCCAAATCAAGATTTTTGACCAATGAAAGAACTCCCGGGCCAAGTGCCATTTTGCTGCTTTCAGACCTGAGTACCCAATTCCCCCGGCCCAGATTTCCCCAATGCCCTGATGAACCCATGGAAAATAATAAGTTTGGAGGTGGGGTGCTATAAAGACCAAAGGACCCTGCGCTCCAAACTTATTGCCATTTTTGAATAAAGGTTATGTTACTTTGGCTCATACAGCTATTACCATATTTTGTATTTGCTGTCTATAAGTTAAGTTCAAGATCCCCTGGCCCTCCTGACCCTCTGCCCGCAGTTTTCTGTCCACCTGGTGCTCCCTTTGGGCCCGTTAATTTTACTAATTACCCATTAAAGCCCAAATATAAGGATTACACACCAGAGAAAATCATTGAACTTGACCCATTAGCCCACATCCAATCCACCGTCAGATACAACTGCCAGGCCCATGGATATTCTCTACCCCCAAGTTATTTAGAAGAAAATTCAACTAACTCCTGGCCTACAACGTTTATATGGAACCACCCGTAAGACCAAAACTGATGCCAGCCTCTTCCCCTGACCTGCCAATTGACCATACCAGCAAGCTTTTTAGTATAGTGTACATCATCCTCACTGGGGTGGTGGACACTATTGTACTGGACGACGGCCCGTGGTCTTGGTTAGGAAAGTCTGCTTCTTACCTCTTAAAGTTAGCCCCTCTTTTGTGGTGGGCCCTGCCCGCAAAAAACCGGCCCAAGTTACCTCCAAAACCAGCAGGCTGGCCGCCCAAGAGTGGGTCCCTGACATAATGCTTTGTTTTGCCGCTGTTGTTCACCATGTCACCTGAGCTGGACAATTGCAATACTCTTTCTGGACTGGAGACTGGAAACAACTGGTACTTGGTGGCAGGGCTAGTATTAGGTCTTTTCCCAGCTTTCTTTAGGCAGGCCACGTCTCCTGCATAGGTATGGGCCTTCAGTGGCACCAGTTTGGCGGCACTCTGGCAACCATTCATAGAATCCTCATTATTAAGCCGGCAGATTGCAGGGAAATTTAAAATTTCGAGTCTGTGACTTAACTGGTTGGCAGGTCCTGGGCCATCCTGGGGGGCTTGATCTGCCTTCAGAGGACTGGGATTCAACTCTTGGGTTTTCAATACAAGTATTAAAATGTCATTCATGACAGTGTGGGTAGCCTACCTGTTTTACTGCTAGTGTTTTTATAATCTGCAACTCATATCCTTTAAGAAAGGGAAATGTTTAGAAGAGGTTGGTATATTTATTGAAGGGAGAGGATGCCCTTTAAATCTGGAGATATTGTGGATAGTGTCTGGGTATCTGGAATGGTTTGGTTAGGGGATCCTGTGGAGAAATTTAGGGGCTGTTTCTAAAGGGATGTTTGGATTGGGTTTAGGGCTGCCTTCCACTTGGAGCTCTGAGTCTTTTTTGGGGAATGGTTTCCTGAGAGGGAGCTATCAAAGATGTTTTGATGTTGGGGACTCTTTATGGTTGAAAATTTTTCACACTAGTTTCAAGTATATACTTCTTGGAAGTATAATAAATGAGATAAAGGGGAAAATTAAGAGAACAATACTTTATTTGATATGAGTTTAGAGTGTTATATATTATCATGGTAAGTCACATACTGTCCATGTACATCATTGTAGTCATGGGGCGTATCCAAGTGATTTTTCCTCTTAAGTCACAAGGCTTTTCCAAGTTATGTTCCATTTAGGATCTGGATTATTTGATCCCCGTAATAGATAGTCAAATGATAGTAGCGCCACCAATTTAATGATTAGTTGGGGAATAAATTCCCCCAGAGGGGGTAATCATAGATGTTGCAACATATCCTCCCTGGGGTGCTGGAAGGTAGAACCTTGGAAATTTTCTTGATTGTTGGGGATACAAGCTTAGTATTGATCCAGTTTGGTGTTGAATACAGGGAGTTGGGAATTATGCTGTGCTGTCCTTGCTTTACATAGGCAGATTCAGTTGTGGTGCATACGTTTTAGTTCTGTTTGGGCCCCAATTCCCCTGATGAGGTAGGTATTGTTGGGCTTGACTTCCATGACAATGCCTGGTCCACATAAACCTGGGTTCAACTTTTGCATGTTGTGGTTGTCAACTCAGCTCTTGTCCCTGACTTGGAAGTGTTCTTGTTGTAGCAAGATTGCTTCTCTCTTTATTCTTTACTTCACCATGTCTTCTTGGTCTTTTCTAGCACACTGTACATCAGGTTTACTGTTGTCTGGTACATTTTTAGGTAGAAGAAAACTGGTCCTGTGGTAGTGCTAACAAGAGCAGGCTTATGCCCATAGACAAACTTTTGGTTGACTTGTGTTCTGCACAGCATGCGTGCTGTTGGTAGCATTTTGACCCAGGCATTTGGATTGTTAGCAGATAACTTACTGAGGGCTTTTACTAGAGAGCCGTTTAGTTGTTTTACTCTTCCACTTGCTTGTGGGTGATAGGGACTGGCTGTGGTGTGTTCTATTCCATTCTTGATGAGATAGATGTTGGTGTCAATAGCTTTGAGTTCAGTGCCTCCATCTGTGATTAAGAGGCCGGGCTTTCCAAACTTAGCTATGATTTCCTTGCCAATGAATTGTCTCATGTCATTGCCTTTGTGCTCTTTTGTGGCTTGTGCTATAGGCCATCTGGTTGCATAGTCAATGGCTGTGATGATGTACTTCTTGCATTTGCTTTCACCAGACATAGGTCCCACAATATTTAACAATCATACCTTGAAGGGCTGTGTGATGGATGCAGGTACTACTGACTTGGATGGTGCCTTGGTTTAGGCGTACTTCTCACAGACTTTGCATTGCTCTAGTACTTCCTTGATATCATCTAGAATTTTGGGACACCAGTAGTGTGTCTTGAGGTATTTGTGCAAGTTCCTGCTACGGGTGTGACCCAAGTCTCTGTGATACCAGAGGATGGTGTCAATCTTTTGTGTTGACAGGACGTAGGGTACAGTGTCATCATTTGGAAGTATTTGGTGCAAAGTGACATATACGTTTTTGAACAGGTGTTTGTTCTTAAGGACTTTCTCTTGGATGTTCATTGGTGTGCCAGATGGGAACCTTTGTTGGAGATTCCCCATGATTAACATGGGCCAATCAGGGTCCCCATCAGCGCACAAGACGTGTTTACTGTATAGCCTTGATAGGGTGTCTGCAGTAAGCATTTCATTGCCTGGCTTGCACTCAATCTACATTGGGTATATCTGTATGAGACTCATCCATTCAGCTTTTTGTCTAGATAGATGTTGTTTACTTTTAAAGAATATCAATGACTTGTAGCTAGTTAGCACATTTAATATTTATGCACCTTCCAGGTAACATTGCCACTTCATGAGGCAGTGTATAATGGCTATCAGCTCTTTGTCATGTATTAGATATCTTTGCTCACCATCAGACAGCCTTCTTGACTCATATGCTACAGGGAGGAAGTATTTTTACAAAGTTTGAATTTGGAGTACCCCTTCTATGGCATAATGATATTTGCCAGTTTCTAGCTCATATATTCCTTCTTGGTTTGGATATTATAAGATGGGGGTGGTGCTCATGGGCTCTTTTAGCTATTGGAAATGTTGGTCTCTTAGTGATGTCCATAAAAATTTGATGGTTTTCCTGTGATTGCAGATAGGGGCAATCAAGGCACTCCAGTCAGGGATAACTCTTCTGACTTAGGCTACCATGCCTAGGAATGTGCAAAATTCACTCTTATTCTGCGGTGCTGGCATGTTGATTATGGCATGTATCTTTTCTGGGTCTGGTCTTATTATGTCCTTACTGATAATGTTTCCTAGGAACGGGAGTTCAGAAAATAAGAAGTTGCATTTTGAGGGTTTGGCTATGAGTTGGTTTTCTTTGAGGGTGTGAAGGACCAGGAGGAAGTCTTTCCAGTATTGTTTTACAGTATGACTGTGTATGATTATGTTGTCAAGGTAGATGATAGCCCTTTTTCCAATGTGGTCCTTGAAGGCTTCATTTATAAAGGTTAAAAAGGTGCTTGGAGCGTTTTTCATGCAAAAGTTAAGGGCCACACACTCAAAGGGCCCATACTTTGTTCTGAAGGCTATTTTTGGTATGTATTCTGGTTTCACACAAATTTGGTGATAACCTGCTATCAAGTCAATTTTTTTGAAGACTTGGGACCCCCCAGGGCGTCAAAAAGATCATTGATCAGGGGATGTGTTTTCTTAATTATGACTTCATTGAGTGCCCTGGAGTCTGTGACTAGGCGGAGTCCCCCATATTTCTTTGCTACAAAGAAAATAGTGGCACCAAAAGGCAATTTAGAAGGTCTTATGAGTCCCTATTAAAGTGCTTTGACAAGATAGGCTTTTAGGGTGTCATCTTCTTGTGGTGTTAGGCGGTAAATGGGGTGTGCTTTTGGCACACTTCCTTTGAGGTCAATTTTGTGCTATATGTCTCAATTAGGTGGTAGTTCTGGTAGAGTTTCTTGGAAGACAGAAGGAAACTCAATGACTAGTAGTGCTCAAATTGGGTCTCTTTCATGTGTGGTTTCTTTACTTTTAAAGTGGATAATCTCCTACATGCAAGTGCTCCAGTTGGTTTTTCTAGGATCCTTTTCCTCTTCTGTCTTCAGAATCTTTACAAATACATGGTACTTCATGAGCGTGTTTAGATGAGTTGGGTAAACATGGTGATGCACCTGGCCTTGTTGTATGGTGAGGGTAGCACTATCCCAGTTGATATGAGGTTTGTTCTTTTTAATCCAGCCAGGCCAAGTATAACATCATACTTGGGGATTGGTATGATTGGGCCACTAAGTGTAATCTACACATCTCCAATTTGAGTGCAAAAAGGTTTTGCTTCCTTAATGACTGGGGTACTTCTAGTATCTGTCATGATAACTCTCTTTATAACGCTTTGGATTGTGGGTAGTTTCATGAGGTTGGCAAATTTCTTGTCAACAAGGGATTGGTCTGCTCCAGTTTCAAATAGTGCTGTGCCTTGGTATCTTCAAAAACAGAAAGGATAAGTGAGGAGTTTATTTCCTGTTTGGGAAGCAAACAGTAGAGGATTGCTGGAGGGTACTTGGATCATGGTAATTGAGTCCACATCTTGGTCCCTGTACAAGTCTTGTAAATTGGGAGAGGGCAGCTTGCCTAAGCACTCCCCTGAGCTTTTCCCTCCTTTCTGGTGTCTTCAGTGCTTGCTTGGTTAGCTTGAGCAGTGTGATTCCTGTTTCAAGGATGGGTGTTATTTACTCAGTTGTTTTGCTTGTTAGGACAAGGGTCCTTGTTTGCTGTGGGACTCTCATTTTGTTTGTTTGTTATATGTAGGTTGTCAGTTTTCTGTGCAGTGTGTTTTCTTTCTAAGAACACATCCTGAAGGTTCTTACAGTGTGTCATGTCAAACTGACATCTAATGTGTGTGAGGAGGCTATTGTAGAAATCTAGTTGTGGTCCAGCTTTGTCAAAGTTAGTAGTGTTGGGAGCTCAGTCATGTAGGTCTTTGTAAGCTGCAATGTACTCCTCAATTATTCCTGTCATTTTAAAAGTTCTGAGTTCTGTCATGATCACCATGTCAGAGTCTTTCATGGTAAACTTTTTGAGGAAGGCGGCTTTGAACATATCCAAGTCTTCACTGTGATTGGGATGTTGGTTGAACCATTTGCTTACAAAGAGTGAGGCAGCCCCAGTGATACAAAGGGAAATCTCATTGGGCCAGTGTCTGCAGGAATAGTCCACTTGTGTAAACTTTCTTTGTGTGCTTTGGATCCAGAGGTTGGCATTCTCTTGGTATAGTCCTGCAAATGTCTCAATCTCTGCTGAGAGTAGACGTTGAAATATAATGTTGGGTATTTCAGTTGTCACTGGGATTAGAGTTGGAGGCGAGTTCAGGATGTCACAAAAGTTGAGGATATTATACTGTTTGGTAGGGACAAGGACGTTGTTGAAGACAACAAAACCTGTAGTGTCATCATGTTCCTCTTCATAGTCTCTTCAGCCTGGGAGAGTGCCATCTGCTGGATTCTTTTGTTGGGAGGAATTTTTTCTTTAAGTTGTGTAGGTGTGGATAACCTACCTGCCATGCCCTGCCCCAAAGGGCAGGCTCTTTGAACTTTCATATTTATTGTTTTCACTTGGTTTTATGTCCAGTATTTTAAATACTTGGAAATTTAAATTGAAAGTTAATATTTAAGTATTTTAAGTCTATTACCTTTGTTTTTTTGGTGAAATTTGCGTTTGAATCATCATTGTCATTGTTTGCTCTGTCTGCTATTATCACTTTCATATATATTTCCACTTTAAATTCAGAAATTTTAACTACTATTTACCTTTTGAACTCCTGATTACGCTGTTGCCGCTCTCTCCCCAGCTTCAACTTGCTGATTGGCATATAGTACTGGCTTTTGTTTCCCCTTTTCTGGTTCTGGGTTCTCCAACTTCTCCAGTTGCTCATCTTCTTGGCTGTATCTCCTGGCTATCAGTTCTAACAGAAAAGTCTTTTCTCTCTATAAATAAAGAGCTTTTAAAGAGTAGGCTTTAAGCCAAAATTCTAAGTGATTTCTTTCCTTCAACTTTTTACAATTTTTTAAACTTCAAATTTGTAATTTTAAGAATTTTGTTTTTTTAAATTCATTTTTTAGTTTAGCTTTCCCTTAATTCCAAATGGAACTTTTAAAACAACAAGCTTTAGGCTTGTTGTATCCATTTTTCCCCTTAAGGAATCTTTCAATAGTTATATGTATCAATTTGCCGATAGAGAATATCCCAATATTGATATTCCCTTAGTTACAAATTGTTCACTATTAAACACCTTATTTTATCTTCTTTGCTTAGGGTTTTTACACTCTATTACTTCATTTGTTACTCAATATAGGTTTTTAGTGGGTTTTTGTAAGATCATCTTACAGACAGTACCTACTTTCTTGTATCTTTTAAATTTGAATCCCAATGCTTTGCACACCCTAGTTTATAACCTTGCATCATTATGGGCAAGACCTTACACTACTTGTGCTACCACTGTTGAGTATATACTTCTGTGGAGTAGAATAAACGAGATAAAGGGAAAACTTAAGAAGAGAATGATACTTTATTTGATATGAATATACAGTATTATATAGTATCATGGGAAGCCAATACTATTCATGTACATCATAGTAGCCATGGGATGTATCCAAGTGATTTTTTCTCTTAATTCACAAGGCTTGTCCAAGTTGTGTTCCATTTAGGACCTGGATTATTTGATCCCCATAATAGATGGTCAAATGATAGTAGTGCCACCAATTTAATGATTAGTTGGGGAATCAATCAGCGAGTCACTTGGGGAATTAATTCCCCAAGAGGTAGTAATTATAGATGTTGTGATACTAGTTTCCATGGAGATCTGGTATGGTACTAGGGAAAGGGATCCTTGAAGAAGTTAGTGCTGTAACTGTGCTGTTTTAGCAGAGTTACAAGGGGGGAAATATTTTGAAGATAGATAATAATCTTTATTGTGAGATAGTGATATATTGTTCATGTGAATCAAGGCTAACAGGAACATGATAGGTGATCACACAGTTGGATGGAAGAGGGGGTGGCTTGATCCTAGTAATGAGTCAAGCGCCAAAACGAGGTATCCACCATAAGGGATCATCATTTGTTCATGTTGTTGGATTTGGCAGTTTGAGTTGACTTCCTAGTCTGGCTTCGAGTGGCCGGGTAATCGGATTTTGGGTCACAAACCCGCTTGGTTGGAACCTTGCTGGTGGGTTGAGCCTGCTGTTTTGACATTAGGGTGGGTTGTATTAAGATCTATAGATCAAGTCTCCAGGCCTCCCCTTACTGGGTGCTCTGGAGTGAGTATTGGGAAACAGATTTCTTTAGTGAGACCGATTGGGTAGGTTGGGATGGTTGGAGATCCAGCTTGGGTACTAGTAGGTGGCTGGAAAAATGTTGTACCCGTACATGGAGGATCAGGGAGAGTACAAAGTTTCTCCCCTGAACATAACCCATAGCTAGTGGGATCAGAGGTACCGAGTAGAGAGAGATATAAAGCAGGCAAGTACCCACTAAAACTGAATACAGGGATATCAGGAAGCTGAAGTCAAGACCTTACCTTAACCTGATACCCTGAAACCAGAGGATAAGATCTTGACGGGGAGTGGGTTAAGGCTGAAGTAGGGATATAGATGGGGCATGTTTTGAGCTAATATCTTTTCTCATTCTACCGGATTCCTAAGATCAATCCAACTCAATGTTAGAAAGTTGGGTGGCATTATGGCGCTCCTTGGATTAACTTCCCTACTGATATATGGTTTCAAGAAAGATATTTTATTTGTTGGAGATATCTTAAAGTTTTCTAGCTTCTCCCTAGCGTAAGCTCAGCACTGGCTAGATTTGGCTAAATAATTCAACTGTTTGATTGGTTCCATAGTTGATACAGGTTCGAACGTTGCTTCTTAACGGGGGAGAGGTTGGTTGGTAATGGCCCGGATATGGTTGGGTGGTGCGGGTTGTAGCAGGGACTCTGATCGGCGGATAGCCGGCCGGGTGGCGGAGGATGCCGGAATGGGTAAGTGTTGTGGGGTTCGGCAGTTTTTTGGTTGGGGTTGGAAACTAGGGGTTGGGTTCCATCCTCACCAAGCCGGCTAAGTACCGTCTCGATTTGAAACTTGGGTTGGGACCGATGGGGATTATGTATGGGACGGTGGGTGGGGTTGATTGGCTGCCCCAGTGTGGGATCGCCCAGTTGGGTTTGCGATTTGGGTTCCCCAGCTTTCGCCCCGTAGGATATAAACTCTAAATTAAAGTTGGTGTGCTATCGTTGGGCCAAAATTGAAATGCTTTTTTTGGGAGGTTGTGATTGGCTGGATATGATTTTTTATTTTGGTGGACCATGTCTGGGTAAGGGTCGGGTAGGTTGGTATATTTTTTGTATAAATTTTCATATCAAATCTAGTTTATCATCATGTTGATATGATATGAATTTTTATATCGAATGCTATTTAAAAAAACTTGGTTGTCATGTGTTGATGAGGGATAGTTTGGTTATAATTTTGGGGATTTGATCTATTTTAATGAGAAATCTAGCGGGTAATGAATTTGCGGTCAACATCGATCCAGCAGAGGGTGATGGATTCGGGCTTCAGGGCCATGAGCTCGTCGAACTGGTGGGAGTTGGTGAGCTGGTAGATCTTGGAGGAGGAGAGCTTGTATACGAGGAGCTTGTTTTGGATATTGGAGATGCTTGACTGGGAGTTCTTGAGGAACTTTGCCTTGATCTTGATGATGAGCTGGTCAAACTTGATGGAGCGCAGGACACGCAGCATGATGATCTGCGTGGAGTTGAGCATCACTTTGACTTTGATGTAGTCGGCCGGGAGGGTGGAGTCCATGCAGTTCTCAAAGTCGCGCATGCGGCTGCCACGCTCGCCAAGCTGCATGCTTGACTTGCGCTTGGACAGGACTGGCTTGAGCTGCTCGATGATGGCCTGGTCCGCCGTGTCTAGGTTCTTGATATTCCAGGGTGCGATCACTGACTTTGGGATCTTTGCATCGAGCGGGATCTCCTCGGCAGGAGGCAGGGCGCTGAGGTTCCAGGGTGCTACCGGCACGTTCTCTTCTAGCGACTTGTTGGAGAGGGAGCGTGTCAGGGGCTGCATGACGCTTCTGCTGCGCACCAGGGCTGTGCGCGCGTTGTCGAGGAATGGGCGGACGGAGAGGGAGCGTGAGCGCTTCATGCCAACAGGAGGGGGCGGGAGTGCAGGCGTGTCGTCTGATGATTGGGTGGCTACAGTGGAGTCTGAGGTGGACCTCACCAGAGCAGGGGTCTCTGGGATGTCGTCGGTAGAGAGACGGGCATTGTTGAAATGCAGGTCGGATTCGCGGATTCCAAAGAAGGTCCGAGAGAGCGGGGCGGCGGCCAGCTCCTTGGGGAGGCGGGAATACTGGGCCAAGTACCGCTCAAGCTCTTCAAACTTCTGCTGGCACGACATCAACGGGATGGTAAAGAAGTGCTTGGCGGGGCGAAGGGCTGGGATCTTGGTTTCGGCCTGCTGCTTCAGTTGCTGTGAAAAGTGTACAAACTGTCGAAACGTGCGAGCAATTTGGTAGTGCTTGCTGGGTAACCCAGGCTCATTGCTGCTAACCGACACCGTAAACCATACGTGATTGTCAAGCTTCTCAAACCCAACAATGCTAGCTTTGAACGCCAATGGCGCCTGCATGCTCACAACTTCTTGTCGTGTACTTTTTGTCATGCCCCTTACACACACACCATCTCCCTATTTATACCTCTCTCTTCCTCATATCTATACTAACTGATCAAACTCCTCATTTCCTTATACGTCAAACATACTTATTCAACTTGGCCTTGGGCCAGACTGGGATGCTTGATAGTCACTCCCCGCCACATGCTCCTTCAACCAGTCGGATAAACATTATCCCGTAACCGGACCAATTATCGGCAATACACCAAGTAAATATACACAATAATTTCCAAGACTAAACAACCCCTTTTGAATTGCTGTGCAAACGAAATTGCTCGGTTTCACTTTTCAACCGCCTGTTTGCGATGGCTTGATTGGAAAGTCGCCATGCCAAGCAAACCAGTTACGCTATTTAATAATAAACTTAACCCCTTCCATGGGCAGCTATGGGCCCTAACAGGGGGCATCTTGCCACTGCAGCGTTCTGATTGGCTCCACCCAGCGAACCCCAGAACAGATCCCCAGCCTATCGTACTAACTCGAGCCACCAACGAAAATCAACGCCACCGATGAAGCCGCCGATTCTCCATGGATCGGCGTTGAATAGCCATCCTTACCAAATCAACATAACTTACTTCTACCATTTGTCCATCATGATTTAATTGCCAAGACCACTCTTTAGTAGACCACTAAGATACACACATGAAATCATAAATACTTGTATTATTACTTGATAACTTACCTATAAACCATCCCCAAATGGAACTAATTTCCTCAAAACTAAAAGCTGATCTTTTAAGCCTCTCTTTTGACTAAAAAGTCCCCCTCTACTGCTACTTTTGGGAATCCACCATAAAGCATATCCCCATACTGAGCAGCATATCCAGAACAAGCCATTTGCTAGCCTGTGACCCGATAAGCTACATCTGTATTGATGTGGTCTATAAACAAATAAATCATCCCACCCTCTTATCTTCTTGACTATGGATCCTCGTACCTCTCCCTGTGCTCAGTCCAACCGCCATAAAACATCGATATATGAGTTGAAACAATTCTTTCCATAGGCTTGCTTGGTTTGCCGTGGTTAGATATCCAATGAAGATATCTTTATTGAATATGGGAGAAGGGTGGTATATAGGAAGATTCTTTACACATTTGCAGTACATATCAACCATTATAACGTTTCCCTTTAGCCAAAGTCAACCCATTTTCCATATCTGCACATGTCAGTTTCCAGAAATCTATGTTTATCCAGCCCTCATCCCAGATAAAATTATAGGAACCCTATGGTTACTTCACCCAGCATACATCCCAGAAAAAGCTTCTGTGGTACCCAATCAGACAGATAAGATATCCAAGGTTGGCATAGAATAGCTCACAAAACTATCCAGATAAGTCTCAACTCTGACCTACCACTTGGATATATTTAACCAACCCTACCCAATCATCTGAAGTGTCGCAACATTTTTGATTACTCCCTCTCAGGGAATTAACACCCCGAGTAAATCACCAAGCGGCTCACTGAGTGGTTCACCACTCAACCAATAAACAGTGGCACCATTATCATTTAACCATCTATGATGGGGATCACTCAATCCAGGTCCTAAATGGAACACAACTTGATTAAGCCTTGTGACTCAAGAGGAACATTACTCAGATAAGCCCCATGACCTTCATGACGTACATGGACAATATGTGGCTTGTCATGATACTATATATTAGCCTATATTCATATTCAATAAAGTATCATTCTCTTCTTAATCTTCCCCTTTATTTTGTTTGTTATACTTCCCAGAAGTATAAACTCGACAGTGATAGCACAGGTAGGTTATCCATACCTACCCAACTCAAAGGAAAAATTCCTCCCAAGAAAAAAAACCCAAGCAATGTCACTCCCTAACGGTTGGAGAGATTACAAAGTAGGACAAGATGTCCCCCAGGACTTGTCATCTACAATAATCTCCTTTTACCCATTGACCAGTACAACACTCTCCAAACCCGCAGACTGTTCTCTACCACGCCAGCCACAATGGCGCCTACGCAACCTGATATACCCAATATCATGTTTCAGTGCTTATGTACCGCTGAGATTGGCACCTTTGCAGGACTACGCCATGAGAACGCCTCTCTTTGGATCAACAGCACCGAGAGTAAATTTGAACAAGTGGAGTACCCCAAAGACTCTGGGTTAGCAAAATGCCCTCTGTGTCACAGGGACTGCTTCATGCTTTGTTACCAAATGGCTAGCTCAACATCCTGACCAGAAGAAAAACTGGGAAATATTCAAAGCTGCATTCCTCGAAAAGTTCTCCATGAAGAATTCAAATGTGATGATTATGACTGAACTCCAAACCTTCAAAATGACAGGAACCATTGAGGAATACATCACCGCATACAAAGGACTATGTGACCGTGCACCCAACACCATCAACTTTGATGAACCTGGACCACACCTGGACTTCTACAATGGCCTTCCTGCACATATTAGACATCAGTTCAACATGACCCGCTGCAAGAACCTTGAGGATGTATTTCTAGAAGGAAAACGCGCAGCTCAGAAGTCTGACAATCTACACGCCTCCAACAAACGCAAGAAAACCCCCACAGTTAAGAGAGAGCCTCGCCCCAATAAGCAAAACAACCTAGCCAACAGTACCCAGCCTTGAAACAGGAATTGCACTGCACAAGCCAACCAGGCTAGCATCAAAGATACCAATGAGGAGGCAAAAGCTCAGGGGAGTGCTTAGGCAAGCCGCCCTCCCCCAATTTACAAGACTCATACAGGGACCAAGACGTGGACTCAATTATCATGATCCAAGTATCTTCCAGCAATCCTCTACTGTTTGCCGCCCAATCTGGAAATAAACTCCTTACCTATCCTTTTCATTTTTTCAGATACCAGGGCACAGCGCTATTTGACACTGGAGCCAACCAATTGCTTATTAACAAGATTTTTGCAGACCTCATGAAGTTACCTATCATTTGAAGTAACATCAAGAGAGTCATCATGGCAGACAACCACAGCACACTAGTTACCCACGAGACCAGACCTTTCCAGGCTCAAATTGGAGACGTCCAAACAACAATTAGTGGCCCATCATTCCAATCCCCAAATACAATATCATACTTGAATTAGATTGGATGCGAAAGACAAAGCCTCACATCAACTGGGACAGTGCCACCCTCACTATCCAGCAAGGAGAAGTTCACCATCACGTGTACCTAACACACCTTAATACCCTCATGAGCAACCACATATTTATAAAGATCATGGAAACAGAGAAAGAAACTTAAATCAGCAAAATCAATTAGAGCACATGTACGTATGAAATCATCCACTTCAAAAACACAGAAATTCAACACAGACAGAACCCAATTGAAGACCAGCTAGCCAATGAATTTCCCTCCGTATTCCAAGAAACACTACCCGGGTTGCCCCCTGATTAGGGTATACAACATGAGATTCAACCTAAAGGGTAGCGTGCCTAAGGTGCAACCCATCTATCACCTCATACCACAAGAAGACAACGCTCTGAAAGCCTACCTTGACAAAGCACTCGAGAAAGGCCTCATCAGACCTTCAAAGTCACCCTTTGGTGCCGCTGTCTTCTTTGTGGCAAAGAAAGATAGAGGCCTCCGCCTAGTCACAGACTACAGGGCCCTCAATGAGGTCACAATAAAGAACAGGTATCCCCTGCCCCTAATTGATGACCTTTTTGATGCCATGGGGGGTCCCAAATCTTCACAAAAATTGATTTGACAGCAGGATATCACCAAATTTGCGTGAAACCTGAAGACATTCCAAAGACCGCGTTTTGGACTAAATACAGATCCTTTGAATGTGTTGTCCTCAATTTTGGCATGACAAACGCTCCCAGTACCTCTGTAACCTTCATGAACAAAGTATTCAAGGAACACATTGGGAAAAGAGCAATCATTTACCTGGACGACATCATCATCTATAGTCCCAACCTACAACAACACTGGGAAGACGTCCGCGCAGTCCTCTGTACCCTGCAAGAAAACCAACTAATTGCCAAACCGTCCAAATGCCAGTTCTTCTCAACTGAACTACCCCCTCTCTTGTTCATATCATTAGCAAAGATGATATCAAGCCTGATCCAGACAAAATATGCGCTATAACCAAGATGCCAGCCCTAAGGAACAAGGGCAAACTCCGCACTTTCCTTGGAATGGTAGTGTATGTATGCAGATTCATCCCTGACTGGGGCGCCCTAACAGCTCCCCTATCAGCCATCACTGGGAAAACAACCAAGTTTGTCTGTACACCTTT
Organism: Entomophthora muscae; assembly: GCA_014839935.2. Taxonomy (NCBI): domain Eukaryota; kingdom Fungi; phylum Entomophthoromycota; class Entomophthoromycetes; order Entomophthorales; family Entomophthoraceae; genus Entomophthora; species Entomophthora muscae. The sequence goes on from QTSX02002142.1 coordinate 188,725, forward strand.
ACAAGATCAACATTTCCGCCAGCTGAAAGAGCGCATTGTCACCACCCCCATCTTGCAATATCCAAACCGCGAGAGTATCTACGAGCTAGAAACTGACACATCTGACTATGTCATAGGAGGGGTACTCTATATCCAGACAGCAGAAAAGGGCTTCCTCCCTGTATCATCTGAATCAAGAAAGCTGTCTGATGGTGAGCAAAGATATCTAATACATGACAAAGAGCTGATAGCCATCATACACTGTCTCATGAAATGGCAATGTTATCTAGAAGGAGCCCAGACTTTCAAAGTACTCACCAATCACAAGTCATTGAGATTCTTTAAAACACAACAACACCTGTCAAGAAGACAAGCCAAATGGATGAGTTTCATACAGAGATACCTCATGCAAATTAAATACAAGCCAGGAAGGGAGATGCTTACTGCAGATGTCCTATCAAGGCTATACAATAAGCACATCCTTTGCACTGATGGCAACCCCAACTGGCCCATGCTAATCATGGGGAATCTCCAGGAAGGGTTGCCATCTGGCACACCAATGAACATCCAAGAGAAAGTCCTTAATAACAAACATATGTTAAAAAAAGTATATGATACCCTTCACTGAATTCTTCCAAATGGTGACACTGTACCCTACAACCCGTCAATACAAAATATTGACACAATCCTCCAATATCACAGAGATTTGGGACACACCTGTAGCAGAAACTTACATGAATATCTCAAGACCCGCTACTGGTGGCCCAACATGCTAGATGATATCAGAGAAGTACTGGAACAATGTGAAGTCTGTGAGAAGTACACCCAAACCAAAGCTCCACCCAAGTCAGTAGTACCTGCATCCATCACACAGCCCTTCAAGGTATGATTGTTAAATATTGTGGGACCTATGTCTGGTGAAAGCAAATGCAAGGAGTACATCATCACAGCCATTGACTATGCAACCAGATGGCCTATAGCACAAGCCACAAAAGAGCACAAAGGCAATGACATGAGACAATTCATTGGCAAGGAAATCATAGCTAAGTTTGGAAAGCCCGGCCTCTTAATCACAGATGGAGGCACTGAACTCAAAGCTATTGACACCAACATCTATCTCGCCAAAAATGGAATAAAACACATCACAGCCAGTCCATATCACCCACAAGCAAATGTACGCGTAGAACAACTAAACGGCTCTCTAGTGGAAGCCCTCAGTAAGTTATCTGCCAACAATCCAAAAGCCTGGGTTGACATGTTACCAACTGCCCTTATGGTCTGCAGAACACAAGTCAGCCGCAATACGGGCAAAAGCCCTTATGAACTTGTCTATGATCAGAAACCTTCACTTGTCAGTACAACCACAGGACCACAACTGCCACTTCCAAAGAAGATACCAGACAGCAATGACCCAAAAGTACTACAATCCAGAAAGGACCAAGAGGCGATGGAACAACAAAGGGTTCAGCAGGAAGCAATCCCATTGCAACAAGAAAGGTTCCAAGTCAGGGACAAGATCTGGGTTGTCAATCACAACCAACACAAATTAGACCCAGGGTTACGCGGACCAGGCATTGTCATGGAAGTGAAGCCCAATAACACCTACCTCATCAAAAGGGATTGGAACTTGAACTGAACTGAAACATATGCATCATGATCAACTTTGTTTGTGTAAGGCAAGAGAAGCCCAACAAAATTCAAAACTCCCTGTTTCTAACTCCAAACTGGATCAGTACCAAGCCCGTATACCAGATACCCTCAAGAAGATTCCCAAGGCTCCGCCTTCAAGCACCCCAGGGGAAGATGTCGCAACATCTTTGATTACTCCCTCTTGGGGAATTCACGCCCCAAGTAAATCACCAAGCGGCTCACCAAGTGGTTCACCACCCAACCAATAAACCAGTGGCATCATTATCAGTTAACCATCTATGACAGGGATCACTCAATCCAGGTCCTAAATGGAACACAACTTGATTAAGACTCGTGACTCAAGAGGAACATTACTCAAATAAGCCCCATGACCTCCATGACGTACATGGACAATATGTGGCTTGTCATGATACTATATATTAGCCTATATTTATATTCAATAAAGTATCATTATCTTCTTAGTCTTCCCCTTTATTTTGTTTGTTATACTTCCCAGAAGTATAAACTTGACAGAAGCAAGGCAGCATTCCTGAAGATGACACTTTGCTATAGAAATCCAGGGTATTTTAATCAAGGCTTATTTTTCAACCTTGTCCTCTCATGTCCTGCTATTGACACCAATTGCATAATAGAGGGCAGGATCCACCCCACCATGCTAAATCCCAGCCACCAGCAAGGTTAGCTGGGTATAGTTAGCCAGATAACCCTTCAGTTTCCAGTACCCTCACCATACCATTCCAGCATCTATCCTAATTTTGTATCTGTAACCTCATCAAGAATAATCTTCTCTTGCCGTTCAACCTTTACCACCAAAACTCTAAGTGTATAGCTGATATAACATCAGTAGATCATGATGCATGAGCTTGCACCTACCCAACCCCACCCATAATTTTCCAGCAGCCAATACAGCAACAGTTGAAAAAACCTGAGACCCTCATATCCATAATATTGATTGGTCCTCAAAAGTGCTGAGTAAACAATCCAACTGAACCCACCATGCACCCAGCTCTATACACTCACCTAGCCAGAAAATATGATCCTATGTATCCAGAGATCATCCAATAAAGTTATCAAGGAACTTTTAGGGTAGAGGGTTGACTTAAAGAGGTTGGTGCTCACCCTGATAGATACCTACATGGGTACTGATCTTAAAAGTGCTGGGTAGCTATGGTAAAACTTCTCTGTAGCAAAGATGCCATGGGAAAGATGGGAAGTGCTCAGCTGTTGTAGATGTGGGTATATGATGATGACATATAGTTACAAGTGTCTTATTACAAAGCATTTGTGTATTTATAGGGTATCTTATAGTATGAACTAGACCTGTGATACTCAATCAATTTACCTTTCACAGTAATTAAAGGGCCTGAAACCAGGATTTATGGGAGGTAAAACTATACCTTAATCATAAGGGTTCTTTATTAAGAAGATGAAAGCAGGGTTATAAACCCCTGTAATAGAAAAGGAGTGAGGGGTTGGGGAAGTTCATGGTGCAAATATATGATCTCCTCCTTTTAATAGGGCTTAACCGCTTTGAACAGCAGCACAGATTGGGTAAATGATGGATGGTTAGGTAAGTATTGAGTTTGGTTAGGAGATTGTATTTATTCTATAACAAGCATTGCTTGAACCCTTGATCTGATCCCTAATCAACCCAAGATCCAAGGTGGTAATGTGAACCATCTTTGCTACATTGTTTACCAGGTGACTTATCTTCTCAGCCAAATAATAATAATGGAAAGCATGTGATGACTGCCCCCTTAACCCACCACCCTTATCTTCTTGAAAACAAACACAGATACTAGAGGATAACATCTAAGCCTGCATGGATCAACCAACAAATTTTCTTGATGAGCTTAATTAAGCCTCAATAGATGTGGGAAGATTGATTGATAAACTAGAGCAGCCAATAACTTCCTTCACCATATGAGAGGTAGAGCTAGTCAGAATAAAAGAAAGATCCAACAGGGAGGTCATTAGACCTGGAGAGAAAATTTTCTAACCCCACCAATCCTCACAAAGGGCTAGGGACCCGTCAAACAGGTAAGAGAACCAAGCATACTAGAAGGATCCTCAACTAACCATACTCCTAAAGTTTACCTTTGGAATAACCCAGTCAGAATTTAACACCTTTTGTCAGGAAGCCAGGCATAGGTAGAGGCATTGGGCGGCTCAGAATGGGGTGGGTCTGAGCTGGCGGGTAAAGCCCACCATAGAATGGGTGCTAACTTGATAATATAAGACATGGATTGCCCAAGTAAGGACCAGGGTCTGGAGTTAGGGACCATGGAATCCACCATTCCTGTCAGAGTGATATAGAGTACTCCAAACAGTTGGGTGGACGTAGTCTCTGCAGCGGCAGGGGTCTCAATTGGGTGGTCGGGTTGTGGGGTTAAGGGCGGAGTCATGGGGACAAAGTAGGCAGGCATATAATTGTACTTGTCTTTGAATAATAAGGGCGGCACCTCAATCATATTTCCTTCATGTTCTATATATTCAGTTCCTCTAGTCCTTACCAAGGGTTTAGCAATGAGTATGGTCTCCAATTTGTACTCCGTGTAGGCAGGGTTGGGCGGGTATTTGGTAAAATGCACAGGTCCAAAGGGGGCTCCTGAGGGACAGTATAGTGCCTGGGAAGGGTTGGCAGGTTGGTCTCCAGAGGGGGCGGTTGCCTGATGGTCTACTTGGCCAGAGTTAAGATGGAAGATCACTAAGACTAGATAAGGTACAATTTGTTCAAACCAAAGGTTCATAAAACTTTATTATCAAAAATGACAATATAGTCATCACCATACCGCCGGGGTTTTTATACCATGGGTTTTTGCTTTTTTGATTTTTGCAGGTTTCAGGTTCTCAGACAAGGCAATGGCGGGGCATGGATCTTGGCTTAGAGTCTCAAGGGCAGCAGATCCAGGTTAAGCCTGCTCTGGTAAATAGAAGTGGCAATGCTTTGTTTTGCCACCACTGTTCACTGTCACCTGAGTAGTTCAATTGTACCACCCATTCTAGATGGAAGGCTGGCAGTTGCTGGCGGTCATTGGCAGAGTTAACAGTAGGTTTTGTTTTAACCTCCTTAAGGCAAGCTACAACCTCTGCATAGGTCCAGATCTTTGGTGGCGCAAGGTTGGCATCAATCTGGTGACCATTTGGGGAAACGTCCTCGGGAGACTGGTGGGTCTCAGAGTAACTTGTCAACTTGGGTTTGCAATTTAACAAGTGGGTGGTTTCCTGTCTACTTTGTGTGACTCGAGTAGTCTTTGGAGGGTTGGGGTTCAATTCCAGGGTTTCCAATGTTGATTTCAAACCTCCAGTATTGAGGCTTGGCAGGTATATTAGTATGTCCTTCCCCAACCTCCTTTAGACAAATCACATCTCCTGTGTAGGTATGGGTCTTCAGTGGCACTGGTTCAGCGGCAATCTGGCAACTATTCAGGAAATCCTCAGTAGTAGGCTGGCGGGTCACAGAGTAATTCAACAATTTGAGCCTGTGACTTAACGGATCAGCAGGTCCTGGACCATCCTGGGGGGTCAATCCGCCTTCAGGGAACTGGGGTTCAGCTCTTGGGTTTTCAATACAAGTATTAAAATGTCATTCATGACACCTTTCTTATTGGCCATCCCAGAGGGTTATTTTGGCCTCAGCTTTCAAACGCCTACTCAGATCTTTAAAGCCAGGATTGAATTCAGCTTTTAAAGTTAAGGCCAGTCACCTGATCCAAAATTCATATCCCTTGGATAGCTAGGGAACAAAGATATGGTTTGGGATTTCCGGTATGGGGGATGTTGAATCCTGAGTGGTTTTTTCTTCAAAGTTACCCCCAGAATATGGGCCAGGGTTTTCTGGGACATCCCAACATTAGCCACAAACAATCATTTCCCTCAGGGAGGCCATGCTTACTGGCAGGGCCTAAAATGAGCCTGAAAAATTATATTCTATATGATATCAAAGGAGGGTAAATTTGCAATTGTGTTGTTGCCCAATTGAGCCATTGTATAAGGTTTCATGTAATTGATACCAACATTCCCCAAAATTTAGGATCAATGCCCCAGGGACGCCTGCACCTGGAGGCACCCAGAAACATGATGCTACCAATCAGAAACAAAACTGCTCAGCCAAACAATCAAAAGTTGGGGATCTGGGCCCCAAAAGTCATCAAAGGGACCCCAAGGTTGGGGCCAAGCGCCAGAGCCTAAAGATAGTATAGTGCCTCTCCCAAGCAGCCAACTGGAGGATGCTGATGCCAGAGAAACTGTAAGGTCTTGCCCATATTGGTGCAAGGTTAGAAACTAGCGCGTGTAAGGCATTAGGATTCAGATTTAAAAGTTATAAAAAGGTGGGAACTGTCTGCAAAATAATCTTACAGAACCCTGCTAAAAACCTATACTGAGTTACAAAAGGAGTGATTGAGTTTAAGAACCCTAAGCAAAGAAGATAAAATAAAGTGTTTGATAGTGAACAATTTGTAACTAAGGGAATTTTAATATTAGGATATTCTCCATCAGCAAATTGGTACATATAACTATTGAAAGATTCCTTAAGGGAAAATAATGGATACAGCAAGCCTAAGGCTTGTTGTTTTACAAGTTCCATTTGTTTAAGGAAAGAAAAGGCTAAACTTAAAATGAATATAACAAAAATGTATAAATTTCTAAAAATTAAGATCTCAAGTTTAAATTAGATAAAGATTGAAGGGAAGAAATCACTTAGAATTTTGGCTTAAAGCCTACTCTTCAAAAGCTCTTTACTTATAGAGAAAAGGCCTTTTTAGTTGAAGACTGATAGCCAGGGAGGAAGCAGCCAAGAAGAGGAGCAACTGGAGAGGTTGGAGACAACCAGGTACAGAAAGGGGAAACAAAAGCCCAGTTTGAAATTTGATCTGCAACGTGAAGCTGGGAAAAGCAGCAACGACGTAACCAGGAGTTTCAAAAAGGTAAGTGAAAACTAAAATTTCTCTACCTTTAAAGTAGATCATGTAAAGCTAATTGAATAGCTGAAAAGGCAAAAGACAACAACAAAAGCATCAATTCAAACGCAAATTGACGTAAAACAAAGTAAATTACTTTAAGATACTTAAATATTAACTATTAATTCAAAATTTCAATATTAAAAATAAAGAAAGATTAAATCAATCAAAAACAGATAAAATACAATAAGTTTAAAGAACCTTCCCTTCAGGGCAGGGCATGACAGAAACTGCAGCAGCTGACCAGCCAGCCAATAAGGAGCTACCCTCAAGCCAGAAACCAACTTCCCAGAAGTATCTAGCTGGGGAAGTTGGAAATCCCCTCCCTTCTGACATCTTGGAATAAACAGCTGACTTTAATAAAAATTGAGCTTCTTTAGCTTGCAGGAGTTTGTTGCATTACTGCAAACCTTATACTGCTGGTACTGCCCAACAGAGAGTGCTTGCAGCTTCAATGCTGGCGCTGGGAGGCTGAGCAGCTTATTGATGCTTCAGTTCAACCAATGTTTGTCCCTCTTCCTCCCCAGAGCACTGGGCCAGGAGATAGATCCTGCTTTGATGCCACCCTTCTACTTCCAAGGTATTGCCTGGCTCTGCCAACTTGCTCTGCTGAGCCGGCCCATGAGCACTGTTGCAGGTGAACTTCCCCTGATCCCTACTGATCCTTGTTATGACTGCAGTAATCTTGGGTTTGTTCAATTCACCATGCTAAAGATTGCTGAACAAGTGATTCCGCACATGAGAGCTTGGCACCCTTGGGCTACTGCTGCCAATCATGTGATGAGAATGGACCCCTATATTTACTGGGAACTTCAAGCCCTTCCCCTCAACCACTGGCTGTTTGGGTGCAAGGTTGACCACAGGTTGGTGTGCCAATTGGGCCACAAGTAACAGCATATTTTGGTTGCTAGGGATAGTTTACTGATTTAAAATGAATGCAATATACCAAAAATTGGTGTTGCTTTATCTGACTTCCAATACCAACAGAAAAATGAAGGTGGGATGTGATAAAGTATTGCTTTGTACATTTATTCCCTTGGATGTATATGATTGTATTGTTATGGAGATATTAATTCTTTAGTATAAAAGTTAGACCATTAGATATTGAACCTTTGAGATTTTAAAATCAATTGGTTGATAGTTCACCTGTCTTTAACTTAATACCGGTTGAAGATCATAAATGTTAATGCAACTCAATTGTACTGTCGGGGCTCTGGATGTATAAAATTCTGGCGGCCTGACATAGTTGGCATCCAACCGTGGCCTAGTTTGATACTGGTTTGGTTAACTGCTCAATATACCCAATTTGGTAGCAAGCTGGTTTCCTGGGACTTGTCTGACTATCCAGATGCTCAAATCTGAGCCAAACCCCTGATCTCCTGCCATTTGATCTGACTTAATATCCCACCATATCAAACATAATATACCAGCCTAAATTATTATCTAATATAGCTATTGTGACAACCCACATGGAAGAGGTTGTGCAGACAAGGATTGATTTGGCTTCAAATAAAGACACAATGCAGAAAGTTGATAGTGTGTTGTGGTTTTGAGACAGGTAGAGGCCTAGTAGGGAACATTGGCTACTAGGGGAGGTAAAGCCTGCCTAGTAGGTAACAAATGATTACTAGAGGCAAATGATGAACCAGCCCAGCAGAGAACTTTGGCTGCTAGGGGGCTGATTAGTTGTCCTTGCCCAGCAGGGAATGTTGGCTGCTAGGGGTGGGGAGTGTACCAGCCTGGTGGGTAACGTGGGCTACCAAGGCTAGTTGATGATGTGACCCTGGCAGGTAACACAAGCTGCCAGGGAAGATTGGAGCTGATATAGCTCTACATGCCCTTATGCGCTTACAGGAGATCTGTGAGCAAGTATCTTATCTAACAGGCTGGTAGGATGTCCTTGTCTGTGTTTCTTTGGGGGCTTTGGGGAGGTCCTAAAGCTACCATTGGGGGCATGGATATGCTCAGAGGTGTTATCAGGGTAGCTGCTTGGGGAAGCAGTTGCAGAACTTGGTATGATCAGGCCTCTGGGAAGTAAAGTTGGCTACTTTGCGCCTGAAAGCTCAGACTTAACCACCTGAGTGAGTAAAGACAACTAAAAATACATGAGAATTTTCTGTGGTTGAATGGCCTAAATGGAGGACTCTTGCAAGGGCCCAGTCAAACTCCAGTAGCCTTGTAGACTTATTGCCTGAGTCTGAGGTATTGGTAATGGGGACTGACAATGGAACCACAGTGGTTCATAGTGTAGTATCAACAGTGGCAACTAGTAAGACAGACTGTATTATCACAGTGAAGACTAGTTGAGGGACTGGAAGATTATAGGGAGGAATGGAACCAAGATGGTTCATGGTACAGATGAATCCTAGGTGGTTCATACTGATAGTGAGGAAGAACTAGTTTAAGGACTTGAAGGTCATGGTGCAGGACTAGCTGAAGAACTAGAAGTTGGCTGAGAAGGTCTTGTAGAAGTGGATACAGGAGCTAGGATGCTTGTTTTTGACTTTTGGAAAAGAAAATGATAATTAGAAAGAAGCAGTAAAAGAATTAATTAATACTGCAAAAAAGATAAGAAAAAAGATTGAGTTAATTATCATATAGTAAAAAGAAAGAAAAGAAAAAATAGTTTAAAGTGTTTTAACTTTGAATTTATTAAGAAGTAATTGAGTGGAATGAAAAACAGAGAGGCTGGAAACAGGACATAGAAACTGTGAGGACAAATGCTGGAATTTTGCCAAAATGATTGGGAAAGATGAGGAGCAAGTGACGGGCAAGTTTGAAGTGGTAAAATGCTGAATAAATGTTGAAAAACTTGGAGAAACGTTAAAGAATTGAGGGTTTGAAAATCCCTTAAGTAAAACATAGGCAAAAGCACATGAGTTTTGCCAGAGAAACATGATGAAAATTACGGCAAAACTGTTCAAAACGTGGAGCAGTTGTTTATCCGGAGCGAGACAGTACCAGGTTCAAACCATGGTCAAGAGCAAGTCATTTGGGTGAAAAGTTTGGCAAAACCATTGAATCTGGGCATCTGATTGGCTGCAGGTCAAAGCCTGTTTGATCACTGTTTTGAAGGCTTTAACTGAAGAGTTTAAGCCTAAAAAATGAGGGAATGAAGCAGAAAACCCAGGGTTTTCATTGGCTAAAGTATGTTAAGAAGTTTAATATATTGTAGAGAAGAAGGATCTGGATAGTTTAAGCTTTGAAAACCAAGAGTTCTGAGAGGAAACAAGGACTTAAACAAGGAGCTATAAAAGGGAGAGCTATCTGAAGCTTTTTAGGGACTGATACAAGTGAATTACAAAGGCCACAAGAACTACACAGAGGACTTAAGCCCAAGATACAGGTGCAAAAGCCCAAGACAAAGAAGCTGGAGCTAGAGATAAAGAGTTGGAGCAGGGGCAAAGTGCAGGAGCCCAAGACTCAGGAGCAGGATTCCAAGACCAAAGAGAAGGGGCCCAAGTCCAAGTACAAGGAGTCCAATATATTGTTAGAGGACTCCAAGGTATTGACAAACTCCTATTGTTTCCTAGACCCCCAGGTAATATAAAAGAAGGTTTCTAAAGGGATCTTCATTCTGAAAGTGAATAAAAGCCTATTTTGACCCCTGTCCAGAGTTCTAAGTAGTACAGATAAGCCCCATGAGTGAATTGCCCCACATCTTTTACCCTGACCAAGGGGAAGAAGATACCTATTGTCAAATTTTTAGAAGGTTTGCCACTATTAAGACCTCTCAGGAAGAGTGGGACAGGCTGTCTAGGCACCTTAAAATGACAGATAGGGGAAGCGAGTTCATTGGGAATGAGTTTACTAGGTTGCTGAAAGACTGGTACAGGCCTGCATAGGGACTAGCACCAGCTGAAGTACAAGTGCATGGTGGGGATGCTCGCCTAGTGATAGGAAAAGTATTGGAGGAGTTTGCATTAATGCAAGCCAATTATAAACTACTAGCTAGCCCCCTCCCTCTACTAGGAAATGACAACTCCTTCAAGCCAGTCCCTGGCTATGACCCAGGACACACTATGGGGACTGATGAACAGGACCCCCACAACTATCTTTCTTCCTCAAACCTATCTTATAAGCTTCCACAGAAGTTGCTCCTTATCAGTATAATTAAATAAAACAAGCTCTTTTGAAATGAGGTGTATTTGGCAAAATATGAGAGTAAAGGAGGCTAATAGTTGATGGGCTAGCTAGACTAAGTGATGAAGGCAGTACTGACTTGAAAAACATGTGATTGGGCTTTTTGGGTTGTGAAGGTTGACTGGGGACTGAGTTGGTGGGAGGTATCAGGAGCAGGTGGTTGCCTTAGCTGGCTAAAAAATTGATGATGCATGATATCATACTTCTACTAGAAAATTCCAGTGCTTGGCTGATATACTGGGGACTTCTGAGGGGGAAACTGTATAGCTTAGGACGATTGGCTACTGTTATGGGTGTTGATGGCCAGTTTGATGAACATGTCAGCAACCTTCTGGAGTTTGAAATGCACAGTGTGGTTGTGAGCACCAAGAAGCACCTTATTGAGCATCTTAGGGTTGCACTCTTGGATCTTGTATATATTTTTATAGAATAATACATCCCCCAAGTGTACATTTGTATGGTCAGCAGAGAATATCAACACATTGTGCTCGCCTGCTCAAATCTTCTCTGATGCCTTTTAACTGCATTTCATTAGATAGCTCAGGGGTAAGAAGTATTATGAATTAGCTGAGCTCCAGATATTGAGCAGGCCTAAGAAAAATCTGCTATGCACATACTCATTAGTGTAATTGGACAAGGTTTGGTAAAACACTGTTTTTTTGATAAAGCTGCTAGGAATGCACCAATAACTGTGGCTGTCATGAATGAAATTTTGATTCTAATATTGAGAACAAGTTAAATCCAAGAATCAACCCCTGGGCCTCAAAAAATATGAGCCACTAGCCAATAGGGCCAAGGAGCCAGCTGCCCACGTTTTTTTGGGCTCAAGTCTGAAGGTAGTTTGATGTCCCATTTGCAAAGTCTAGAAGCTATTTCTAATGAAGCATTGGACACAGTCAAATGCATGCCACAAAAGGCCCAGACCTAAACACAAGTATCTGCTTGCCTAAAGAAGGTTAAGACTAAGCCTGAAATCAAACCTTCCAATAAGCTTCAGTTAATATCCATTCTCATCTCCAAATTGATGATGTATTTGGCTGGGCTATGTGATGCAGTGAATAGAGACAGAGAAATAGAGTACTGAAACTTCTATTCTTCAACACCAGTCAACCCAGAATTAGCCAGCTGTGAAGCCTCCCCCAAATGACAAATTTCTGTTGTAATAATAACTATGAACCTAAAGCCCGCAAATTTTGGAGACACAAATTTTAATAGTATAAAACCCCTGCTATGTTGAGAATGGCGGTATTGTCATTCTGATAATAAAGTTTAAATAAATATTTGGTTCACACAAATTCTACCTTATCTAGTTTTAGTATTCTACAATCTTCACTCCAGTCCCACAGGCTCACAGGCCCCCATCACTCCTACCAACAACCCGCAAACCTGTGTTATTCTGTCTACCTGGAGCACCCTTTGGACCAGTAAATTTTACCAAATATCCTCCAAACCCAGACTATTCCAAATTCATCCTGGAAAACATACTTCTTTCTGACATCTTGGCAAGAACTAGAGTCACAAAACAATTGGCTGTGAAGGAAAGTGGTACACCATCCCTCCCAGGCTATTCCACAATAAGTACAATTATCTGCCCACATACATGGTACCAATGACCCCATCTCTAACCCTGCAGCCTGACCGCCCTCAAGAATTTGTTACCGCTAATGATGTAACTTCCACCCAGATGTTTGGAGTACTCTAAATTACTCTCATAGGCTTAGTGGATTCCATGGTGCCAAATTCTGGCATTTGGTCCTTGCTTGGTCAATCCTTATCCTATGTTATCAAGTTGGCTCACACCCTATGGTAGGCATTATCCTCTGGCACAGTGGTCTCTCTGCCCGCATCAAACAGTGTTCCCACCAACAATTGGTATCCTGACAGTGCCCTGCTTCTGCTTCTTTTTATCCTTAGGGGTGTTTTTTCCCTGCAATATCATAATCCTGAACATGTAATGCCAATTAATAATAAGCTATAAAAATGACATTGTCTGATATGCTAGACAAGCAGTGGGTAATTGTGGCACTAATTTCTGGTCTGTGTGAAAAGTTGTTGCCACTATTCCACTTGTTCCCTGCATGATTGGTCAGACTCAGGACAACAATAACAAGATTAAGCATCCAGAGCTGTGCAGTGAGGCAGGCAACAAAGATGCTGTGAAGCCCAAGAAAGTGTCTGGTCTCAGTCATTTGGAGGTATGAGTCACGTTAGATAAGATCAAGCATGATAAGACAGGCATCCTTGAGATGAAAATTAGACTTTTTTGCTTCTTGGGAATCTTTGCCCCGCCTCTCTTTATGGGAGCCTGGATTTCTCTCTTACTACTGCCCCAGTAAATTGTAGGTAGATGTCAATTTTTGTAAAGGACATGTGTTTTATTGAGGCTTAGTATCTCTGCAAAAATTCCAATGGTTATCAGTTGTCACTTGAAAGGCACACTTGCTATGGTGGCACCCAGATTAGGCTTGGCTCAATTTGATTGGCTTGAATTGCTGTGAGATGGTTGAATTGTGGTGGAGGGGGCCACAGTTGTCTGGGTTTTCATATGTGGAACAGGCTCAGGTTGGGCCTGGTCTTGGGGCACCTCGTATTGTTTATTAAAAAATGAACCCAGTGCTGCACCTTGCAAAACATACAGCTCATCCTCTTTGCAGCTCAAGTTGAGTTAGGTGTTCACAGGGCACATAGTGGCTGTACTCTTTTGCTCAGTAACCTGAGCTTGTAGTTACTTCTTGTACTGCTCTGCCACAATGGCAAAGTTATCTTCACTTGTAAAAAGCATTTTAAAAACCCATAATAAAAATTCTACTAAAATAGAAAACCAAAGATTTCCAGAGCATTAATTTATTTAAATTTGTGCTTCTATTTGAGACTCTCTGACATAAATGGCAAATTTAGAAGCACAGAAATTGAAAATAGTGCTGTTGTTTCCTGAATAGATTTCTTTGAAATTACTCTTCAAAGATACTATTTCCATTTGAGTCATAAAAATAATCAAGATTATCAAAAAAAGAGTTGTTTTGTGTTTGAAAAATTCACTTGTGACTGAACAGATTTTGTTCTGAGTTGAGCCTTTTTTGTTAATCTCAGCAGGTTACAAAACTACTGTACCACAGAAATATAATATTATATCCACCATTTAGTTGCCAATAATGATAAGAGGAAATTTCAACCAGTTAACACTGAAAGTAAAGTGCTATACTTTCAAAGCTAGGATTATACCAAAAGAAAATATCTAAAAGATTAAGTTTTACATTACATTTAATAAAAAGCTATACTTTGATTCAAGTATGAACATTCAGGATTTTACTTTGAGATTCTTTAAAATGTGGACTAAATAATCAAAACAAAAACTGTTTTACAAAACTACTTTCGTTCTTACAAACGCCGCAGCAAATCAATTTAAAGAAAATTGGACGAAACAGTTGCCTTGATGAGTTGGTCAGTCTGTTTTAGCTCTGGGAGGAAAATAGGTTGCTAGCCAAATACTAGCACCTACTGTGTTAGTAAAAGCAAATAAGGGGCCAACAAATGGAACCATTTCAAGGAGGGCGGCTGAAAAGCCCAAAAACCTAAGAGGAAGGCTATGTCTTTTAGTCCAAGCTCTATTTTCACTGGAGCTTCCAGGACCTTCTTCACTTTTGAAGTAAGGCTTGATCAGGTTTAAAGCACGAGTAGGGCCAGCAGTCATTCCATATGTAAAGGCGCCTATCCCAGGAGGTAACACTAGCAAAAGGCTGCTCGGTATCAAACGGCCCCAGAAAAAGGACCAAATGCCTTTGGAGCTAGGTACTAGAAAATAAAGAGCCCTTGAAAATGAGTTGACGACGGCAGTTGAAACAGGCCTATGCTTTATCTTAGGAGTTTCGCCTTCAGGGGCGGAAATGATTGAAGTAGCGACTAGCTGAAGTTTTCCTTGATTAAGGGGCGCAGTAGAGGTGTCACTAATAGAAATGGTTGACATATTCTCAGAAACTACATGATAAGCCTTCAATAAGAGACCACGGGCAAAGAACTTTGTAATCCGATCATACATAAAGTATTGCATCCAGCCTTGCTGCAAAACCCAGAGACCCGCAATAAAAACCCAAGAATATCTATTGAACCGAGTAGAAGACAAGTAAATATGGAGATATTTCTCTTGTGCTTGAAACCCATTCGAAAGTATGGGGTAAGTCAACGCAAGTGTCACTCCTGTCTTGAGGGCAGGAAGAACAAAGTGTGGTCCAATAAGCAATGGATAGCGAAGAGAATAATACACCCCGAAAAATGGATATACCCAGCTATAAAGACGCAGCACACGGCCTTTGGGGGCCGAATTAGAATCTATTGCATTTGATTCTATTATTAGTTGTTGAAAAGTAGTGTCTGGAGAATTCACTTCTGTGGGGGGCATGAGTCGTTCTGCTGCCATTGGAGTTTCAATAAAATATCCCAGGAGAGTGGTAGTAAAGTAACAGAAGCTAGCTCGAGGAAAATCGGCTGAAAAGCTTTCATTAAGCGTTAGAGAATAAGAAAATAAAAGGTAATAAACACAATATTTCAGTCTATGATAAAAAGCTAGTTACATATGGCGTATAAACTTTCTATATTGAGCGAAGTTTGTTGAAAAACGCCAGGAAAATAAGTTTATCCCCTTCACACATTGAATAAAGCACCAAACAAATTCATATTACAATCAACACAAAAATTAATAGAACACAGTCTTTATTTTAAAAATAAAGGGAAAAGATAATAAAAAATTGGTATTAATAATTGCACAGCAATTTTTTATCATGTAAGGGAAAAACTAAGTGAAAAAAATATAGCAATAAAAAATAAGCATCTTTTCAAAAAAGGAAAATCTAAGATTTTAGGTCAAAAAGTATTTATGCTCATAAAATATATGAGACAGAACCTCTCATCCAATCTTACCTAGGCAATAGAAATGGGGCTACCGAATCTTTTGAACAAAATTGATGGCTAAAACAAGAAAATTACCTGAGTATATCCGTGGTCAAATTATCCAAGCTAGAGAATGAGTCAATCCTATAGAAAAAATAGCAAATCAGCTTAAGGTTGGTGTCAAGCAGCTCAAGAACTTTGCCAGAAATTTCAAAAAAAACTAGCTATATGAAAAATTGTCCCAGGGCAGGTTGTCCTAATAAGAATACAGTAGTTTTATAACCTGTTGAGATAAATAAAAACATCTCAGTTGTCAAGTATATACTTCTGGGAAGTATAATAAACAAGATAAAGGGGAAAATTAAGAAGAGAATAATACTTTATTGGATATAAATATAGTATAATATATAGTATCATGGGAAGCCACATACTGTCCATGTATGTCATGGTAGTCATGGGGCTTGTCAAAGTGATTGTTCCTCTTAAGTCATGAGGCTTGTCCAAGTTGTGTTCTGCTTAGGATTTGAAATGTTTAATCCCTGTGATAGATAGTCAAATGATAGTAGTGCCACCAACTTAGTGATCAGTCGGGGAATCATTCAGCGAGTCACTTGGAGACTAATTCTCCGAGAGGGAGTAATCAAAGATGTTGCGACATCTTCCCTGGGATGCTGGAAGGTGGAACCTTAAAATTTTTCTTGGGAGTGCCAGGGATTCAGGCTTGATATTGATCCAGTTTGGTGTTGGGTACAGGGAGCCGTGAGTTACGTTGAGCTGTTCCTGCCTTACAGAGGTGGAGGTGGTCATGATGCATAAGTTTCAATCCTGTGTGAGTGCCAATTCCTTTGAAAATGTAGGTATTATTGGGCTTGACTTCCATAACAACACATGGTCCTCTTAACCCTGGATCCAACTTGTGCATGTCATGATTGACAACCCAGATCTTGTCCCAACTTGGAAGCGCTCTTGTTGTAGTGGGATTGCTTCTCTCCCAACTCCTTTCTTTTCCATGTCTTCTTGGTCCTTTCTAGCATGCTGTACATCAGGGCCACTGTTGTGAGAATTGAGGAGCAGGTTAACAGGAAATAAAACCAAGCTCTTAACCAAAGTAAAATTGTGGTTTCAGCAACAACCAAAAGGTTGTCACCAACAATTCCTGGGAGGCCAAAGGGGGGAAGGAATCAACTGAACACCAAAAGCAACAGAAAACCCAAATTGCAAGATTAGACTAACAAATTTTGAAATTTATTAGAGTAGAGAATGGTGAAGCAAAGTTTTTATAACTCTTGCATTCATTTAAGGGATGGGATAGGATTGGGGGGGTAGATTGAATGTCACAAACCAATTGACCAATGATATGAGCAGATACAAATGCATTTCTTGAGGCAGGAAGATCTTGAAAATTTTTGAATGGACATAGTCAAAAGGAAAACTGAACCAACTAACATCAGGAATATGCTTTGGATACAATTACCACTGCTCCTGGCTACTCTTGCACATGATATTTAACCAGAGGTGTCTCTTGGGTGGGTTAGGTGGGGGTATCTTCAGAAAAATTCCAAAATATTAAATTGATGGCCTTTCTTGGGCTTTTTCAATAAGCTTTTAGATAAATATTTAAACATAATTTGGTGGAAATTCCCAAGAATTTGGCAGGAATTGAAGTGGAGGCCTAAGGGGGAGGTGTAACTTTACAACTGTTGTTTGGTACCTTCTTAGGTAGAGTTAAACGCGGTCCTGCTGCAGTGCTAACAAGGGCGGGCTTTTGCCCATAGACAAGTTCATACGGGCTTTTACCTGTACTGTGGTTAACTCTTGTTCTATAGACCATGAGTGTGGTTGGAAGCATGTTGACCCAGACCTTTGGATTGTTAGCAGATAACTTAATGAGGGCTTCTAAAAGTGCGCTGTTTAGTTGTTCTACTCTTCCATTTGCTTGCAGGTGATAGGGACTGGCTGTGATGTGTTTTATTTCATTCTTGGCAAGGTAGATATTGGTATTGATGGCTTTAAGTTTTGTTCCTCCATCTGTGATCAGGAGGTCAGGTTTCCCAAACCTAGCTATGATCTCTTTGCCAATAAATTATCTTACATCATTGCCTTTGTGTTCTTTTGTAGCTTGTGCTACAGGCCCCCTAGTCACATAGTTGATAGCTGTTATAATGTACTTTTTGCCTTTTGTTTTTTTTCTGGGCATTGGTCCCACAATATCCAGTGACCACACTTTGAAAGTTTGGGTGATTGACACTGGTACTACTGACTTGGATGGTGCCTTGGTTTAGGCGTACTTCTCACAGACTTTGCATTGCTCTAGTACTTCCTTGATATCATCTAGAATTTTGGGACACCAGTAGTGTGTCTTGAGGTATTTGTGCAAGTTCCTGCTACGGGTGTGACCCAAGTCTCTGTGATACCAGAGGATGGTGTCAATCTTTTGTGTTGACAGGACGTAGGGTACAGTGTCACCACTAGGAAGTATTTGGTGCAAAGTGACATATACGTTTTTGAACATATGTTTGTTCTTAAGGACTTTCTCTTGGATGTCCATTGGGGTGCCAGGTGGGAACCCTACTTGGAGATTCCCCATGATTAACATGGGCCAACCAGGGTCCTCATCAGCGCACAAGACGTGTTTACTGTATAGCCTTGATAGGGTGTCTGCAGTAAGCATTTCATTGCCTGGCTTGCACTCAATCTACATTGGGTATATCTGTATGAGACTCATCCACTTGGCCTGTCTTCTTGATAAGTGTCATTGTGTTTTAAAGAATATCAAGATTTATGATCAGTGAGGACTTTGAACATTTAGGCTCCTTCTAGGTAACATCACCATTTCATGAGGCAGTGTACAATGGCTATCAGCTCTTTGTCATGTATTATATATCTTTGCTCACCATCAGACAGCTTCCTTGATTCATATGATACAGGGAGGAAGCCCTTTTCTGCTGTCTGGATACAGATTACCCCTCCTATGACATAGTCAGATGCGTCAGTTTCTAGCTTGTATATTCCTTCTTGGTTTGGTTATTGTAAGATGGGGGCAGTGACCATGCACTCTTTTAATTGTTGAAAGTGTTGATCTCTCAAAGGTGTCCATACAAATTTTGTCATCTTGCCTGTGATTGTGGATAGGGGCAGTCAAGGCACCCCAGTCAGGGATGAATCTTCTGACATAGGCTACCATGCCTAGAAATGTACAAAGCTCACTCTTATTATGTGGTGCTGGCATGTTGGTTATTTCAGGGATCCAACCTGTGGGGGGTTCCTGAGGACTTGCGGGCAGACAGCCCGCAGGCCCAGCAGGGAGAGCCCACCACAGGATTGGGGCTAACTTTACAATATAAGATAACAATTTTCCAAGGATTGTCCAAGGTCCACTCGTAGGCACCATGGAATCAATCAACCCAGTGAGGGTGATATAAATCACCCCAAATATTTGGGTGGAAGTGGATTCATCAGTGGCAACAGATTCTTGCAGGCGGTTGGGCCGCGGGGTGAGGGGTGGCGTCATTGGGACCAAATATGCGGGCAGGAAATTATACTTGTCTCGGAATAGCAGAGGAGGTATGATGATTTTGATGCCTTCTCTGTATACGGTTTCAGTCTCTCTAGTTCTAGCTTTGGGGTTGTGGATGAGGATCTCCTCCCGAGTAAACTTTGAATACACCAGGTTGGGTGGGTACTCGGTAAAAGGTACTAGGCCGAAGTGAGCTCCTGGTGGACGGTAAAGTTCAGGCGGCTGGTCCGCGGTTTCTTGGGATATGTGGGCACGGGGGACAGGGCCGCAAGGAGAAGACTGTAGATGAAGTAAAACTAATAACAAGTATGGTATGATCTGGTTGAATCAAAGGTTCATGTCACTTTATTGCAAGAATGGCAATGGGCATCTTCCTGGTGGCCCAGGGTATAAGTATGCCCATCTGTCATGGCAAAACTTTCAAAGATTTTCATGGCCCGGGTTTCCCTATCTACTAGGTCCTCACAGCCCTTGGTGGCAACAATTGGGGGGGTTATTTCATTGGCTGACTTGCAACTAGAGCACTCAAATTCCTTAACCAGGTCACAGGACAGGTCATCTCTGGGTGGCCTGTTTCTTATAGAAGGTATCTTTGTCTCTCTTCCATAGTGGCCCGGGTTATTCTAGGGTCTGTGGCTAACCCGGCCTGTTGATTTGTTGTTTTAACAAGAACCTCTAGTGCAGGGGGGCATTGTTGTAGACAAACTTGGTTCATCAAACTTCAGGAGATTCTCTGAAGTCAAATCCAATTCTGATTCAAACCCCAAAAACTGCAGGCGGCTGGGTGGCTGGCCCTGCGGGCTGGCAGTCCGCGGGGCGTCAGGGTTCAACTCCCATAGTTGAGGCCTTTTGATTATCATAGTTGACAGGAGTTTGTCACTCGTGACATCATCCCCTTCTCCCCCGTTGCCCTCCTCCTTCCCAGTTCTCTTTTCCAAGTATTGCTGTATGGCTCCTTGTGTGTTGGGTAGGTGGGAGACTGGTTCCCAGGTGCTTTCTTTGGGTGGATAACCCACCCATTTGACATAGTACTGTGGAGTCTTGTAGTGGAGGCGGTGTCCATGGATGTACTCTACTTTGTATTTGGTTGAGCGTCCCTCCTGGATGGGTGGGGGTCTTGATCTTCTGGTGGGGAAGGGAGGTTCCTTCCTTCTTGAATAACAGTGAGCGGTGGAAGATGTTGTGGATTTTCCAAGTAGGTGGTAGCTCTAGTTTATATGCCACTTCTCCTATTTGCTTTGTGATCTTGTATGGGCCACAGCGGCAGTGTGCTAGCTTCCTACTGGGTACATGTAGGGGAACGTTTCAAGAGTTGAGGTACACTTCATCACCTACTTCCAGAGGTTTCCCAGGGACTCTTTTCTTATCAGCAAACGCCTTGTAGGTCTTAACAGCGCAAGTCAGGTTTCTGAGGCAGGTTTCTTGGGTGGTATATATTTGTTTGATACAGGTTTGTCCTGCAGTATTTTGTTCCTTGCTACCAATACTAGGGTTCTAAGATGGGTCAAATCCATAGTTGGCCTTGAAGGGAGACATACCCGTGGATGCATTGTCTTTGCTGTTACAGGCATATTGTGCCATGGGTAGCATCTCTGCCCAGTTGTTCTGGTCTGCGTTGGTGTAGCATTGGAGGCATTGTTCCAAGATCTGGTTGACCCGTTCAGTTTTTCTGTCCGTCTGTGGGTGGTAGGAGGTTGACACACAACGTTTATTCCAAGGTCTTTCATTACTTGGGTCCAGTAGTGGGTCATGAACTGGGGTCCTTGGTTGGTGATGATTTCTTCTGGGGTGCTGTGTTGTGTCAGGATGCGGTCGTGGAGATGTCTGGCAGTCTCAGCTGCTGTGCAGTGGGTAGTGGTTGGGATGAAGTAGGACATTTTTGTGAAATGGTCAACCATTACTAGAATTGTGTCAAAGGATTTTGAAGGGGGGAGTTCTACTATGTAGTCCATTGACACTGACTTCCAGGGACCCACGGGGATGTCCAGTGGTCTCAGCAGTCCTTCTGGTTTTGAGCGATGTGTCTTAGTTCTTCTGCAGGTTTCACAACTATTGATGTATGCAGCTACTTCCTTGTCCATGCCTGGCCACGCGTAGTTCTGCTTGATACTTGAGAGAAATTTGTGTCTACCAGGATGGCCGGCCATCTCTGAGTCATGGTGGTCAATCAATACGTTTGTTTGGGTGTGGCCCTTGGGTATGTAGATTCTGTTGTGAAGCAGCAGGGTAGTACCTTTCAGGGAGTATCCTTTCTTTGAGTGATGGCAGTCTGGGTCCTTTGTCAGGGTTTTGACTAGCTCAATTGAGTATGTATCTTGTTTCTGAGCTCCTATCACATTGGGTTTGCTGGTGGCAATCTTTAAGTACTTCAGTTGTATTCCTAAGCTGGCGGGGTCTAATAGGGTATGGGTGTTGCAGTTCTTGATTTCTGCGGAGGAGGGTATCAGGTTGGCTCTCCTACTCAAGGCATCTGGCACAACGTTAACCTTTCCTGGCTTGTAGTCTATGGTCAAGGTGTAATAAGCCAGTTCTAAGGCCCATCTAGCCTGTTGTTGGTTCAGCTGGCGTGGTTTGAAGAAGTAAACTAAGCTCTTGTGGTCTGTCAGAACCTTTACTGGGTGTTCAGCGCCGCACAAGTATCTGTGCCAATGCTTCAGTGTCTTCATTATAGATAGCATCTCCTTGTCATATATTGGGTAGTTCCCTTCAGCTGGTAGCATCTTCTTGGAGTAATATGCTACAGGATGTAGCATACCATCCCCTCCTTCCTGAAGAAGGATCCCACCCACCGCAAAGTCAGGTGCATCTGCTTCCAGCACAAAAGGTTTAGCTGGATCAGGCATGGCAAGCACTGGGGCAGACGTGAAAGCTTTCTTCAGGGTCACAAACGCGGAGGTGCACTCATCAGACCAGATAAACTGGACCTTGTCAGAGCAGAGGCGGGTTAGGGGCAATGTAATCTGAGAAAATTTTTGGATGAAATCCCAGTAGTAGTTTGCTAGTCCCAGGAAACTTCTGACATCCTTCCTGCACTTGGGGACTGGCCAGGATGTGATTGCTTCTACTTTATCCTGCGCTATAGCAAACCCGCCAGTCTTCACAACGTATCCCAGGAATTTGACCTCAGGCTGAAAAAACTTGCATTTCTTTAGCTTGGCATGTAGGTTGGCCTGTGAGAGTTTGTTCAGTATCAGGTTGAGGTGCTTGAGGTGTTCTTTATGTGATTTGCTGTATATGAGGATGTTGTCCAAATATGCCACACAGAATTGGTCAAGGTACTTGCCTAGGACTGAGTTGATCATTCTTTGGAAAGTACTTGGAGCATTACACAACCCAAATGGCATCACTAGGTATTTGTACAAACTGTATCTGGTTTTGAAGGCCGTCTTGTATTTGTCTCCTTCCTTGACTCTGATTTGGTTGAAGGCGTCTCTCAGGTTAATCTTTGAGTACACCTGGGCTCCCGTCAATATGTCACAAAGGTTGTCAGCGTTGGAAAAGGGGTAGCAGTTCTTTACAGTGATGCTGTTTAGTTTCTGGTAGTTTACACAGGGACGCATCCCACCGTCTTTCTTCCCTACAAACAGCATGGGTGACGAGCAAGGGCTTTTAGACACCTGGATGAAAACCTTTTTTGTCATGTCCTCCAGGTAAGCCTTCAGTGCTGCTTGTTTGCGGTGATTGCAGCTGTATATGGGGCCGTGGTGTGGTTGAGTCCCAGGTAGCAGGTCAATGGTGTGGTCATAAATGGAGTGGCTGGGGAGCTGGGTTGCTGCTTCCTCACTGAAGACGTGGCTCCACTTCTCTAAGGGGGCAGGTAGTCATCTCACGCTGGGTTCCAATCTCAGGGTCAGGAGTGTATCAGGTTTCTTGCTTGTTGGGCCCAACTGGAATGGTACCACATCAAACAATTTTCTCCTTTTAAGGCAACCGTTTGATTTCAAAAGTTCAGAATAGCGCCGTGTCTTTGTGACCACAAGTCCCCAAGGATCAGGGGGTGGGGAAGTCCTTTCAGGATGATGGGAAATGCTGGGTACAAGTTCTGCCCAATTTTCAGGGGCAATTTGGTAGCGCACCTGAAACCCAGGTCATGAGAACTGTTCCCCATGATTACTCTGACACTTTCATTGGTGGCCTTCAGTCCATGGTCCTCAGCAAGAGTGGCGTTGATGAAACTCTCTTCTGATCCAGTGTCAATGAAGGCTCCCATGGTCTGGGATGTTGTGAGTGTTTTGGCTTCAACTTGGATAAACTTATAAGATTGAGTAGAGGTGTTTATTTGCGCCAAGGAAACTGAGGAGTTACTCTTCTTGGGGAAAGCCTTGGTAAGGTGCCTGGGTTCATGACAATAGAAACACAAGCCTTTGTGGTAGTGACGCTGTAGTTCATCTGGAGACATCCCAGGTCTGCTGGGTGTCTGGGCTCAGTTCACGTGCTGGGTGGAGGAGGAGGTACCTTCTTGGTTGAGGCTCAAACCTCTGCACAAGATGAGTAGTTCATCCAGGCCAAGCATAGGTGGGTGGTGCTTGAGGAGCTCCTTCAGGGCAGAGCAGGGCAGGCTCCTCTGCGGTACAGGATAGCTGATAACTTGTCCTCAAGTTGGGTTCTGGCCTTCAACTTCAAAAGCTCATCAGTGTAAGCTTGCAGAGTTTGTGGTCCTTGTTGGATGTCCAGTAGGATGAGTAGGGCGTGGTGGCAGGTATCTTGGTCTTCGCCTGTGGCCATCAGTTTGCTCTCAAATTGGGAGTAGTCTAGGCAGAACTTGACGTCCTTGGCAGTTGCTTTCCCAAACCAGTCCAGGGCATTGCCGGAGAGCATGGAGGCTACTCCAAGGACCTTCTCGGTGTTGTTAGAGTATGAGTCCGTGTTGGCTTGAAAATGGAGGCGGAGGACTGGCATTGCTCTTCTGGCTTCTTCTAGGGTGAGCTTCTCCATTTTCAGGGACCCACTTTGCAGGGAATAAACTTCCCAGCTGATGGGCCAAGGCCCCTACATTTAATCCTGCTATGACCAAACCGATAGGAACCGTGACCATTGCAAGATACCCAAGCTGTCCTAGATAGGCAAACCTTCCAAACATAGAACTGAATTGCCCTAGTAGATAGTAGCCCACCAAGTATGCCAAGAGATAAAAGGAGGAGTAAGGTCTAACCAGATTAGGTTCAGAGGGTGGGGGAGCAGATGAACGGCCATAGTGAAACTTACGTCCCCAGTGTCCAGAAGGATATTTGAACCATCCATTGGCAAGGGATTCCTTCTGGTGGGAGTCATCTGGGGAGGAATTATACCAGTCGGTTGTTGGAGTTGGGTTTTCCAAGGTGAACACCTTGGACAAGAAGTAGGCTAGAAACCAAGATAGGAAGAGAATTCCTCTTATGGCTTCAGAAAAGGAGTGTTATCAAAAGTGGATGAGTAGCTAGAAGAGTAAAAGTCTTTATTGTTGGAAAAATTTGAAATTAATAAGTTTGGGCCTTTAAAAGGCTTAAAATCATGGCTGAAGAAAATATTGGAGGAGTTTCTTGAGATATGAGAGGATTTACATGAAGATTATAATTTATGGCATATCTGACTAGATTTTAAAATACCTTAATATTTAAGTTCATATTGTTTTACCAGGATCAGCCACAAAAATACAAGCAAGTGGTTGATAATTAAGCGGTGTAATCTCAGAAGATGGGTTGATTTTATGTACGGAGCCATATCCTTTGAGAGCAGGTTGTAAATAGAGCAGGTTACTGGATCCAGCCAATCACGAGTCAAGCGGTAAGTGACATTTGCTAGTTGATTAACATTTTTGAATTTGAAAGGCTTTTCAAAAGCAAAATTCAATTCAATAGGCTGAATAAAAAAGGTAAAACAAAGCTATAGGATGTCCTGGTCTTAACTAACTCTTCATTTACAGCGTCCTGGGTTTGAATCTGGGTCTTGGAAGTATCCAAACAATTACCTGAAATTGTTGACTTTGTTGTGTTATTTTTAAATTGTGTGTCTTCAATTCCTTGGTTCTGATGTTGATTTGTAATTATCTCTTTCCCAAGATTGTCAATAAAAGTAAGGTAGTCAGGGAAGGAATCCCTGACACCCATCTGGGGCATATCTACCCAGATCGTGGTCTGGTTTACTATGAAGTTCTGCAACTGCAAGTTTGGGGTCTTGGTCTTCTCCTTGCCAGGCAGTGTGTCTTTCTGTTTGGGGTTGGTTCAGTGTTGGGTCACTGTGGTGATCAGGTTGGTAGCTAACTTGTACACATAGTAAGCTGAAATCAATAAAAAAGCATACAAGATGCCACAAGAGTTAACAATATCTTGAGGCCCAGATTACCGTGTTTGAGGTAGATTGCCATAATGTCAGGGATCCAACCTGTGGGAGATTTTGAGGACTTGCGGGTGGACGGCCCGCGGGCCCAGCAGGGAGAGCCCACCACAGGATTGGGGCTAACTTTACAATATAAGATAATGATTTTCCAAGGATTGCCCAAGGTCCGCTTGTAGGCACCATGAAATCAATCAACCCAGTGAGGGTGATATACATCACCCCAAATATTTGGGTGGAAGTGGATTCATAAGTGGCAACAGATTCTTGCGGGTGGTTGGGCCGCGGGGTGAGGGGCGGCGTCATTGGGACCAAATATGCGGGCAGGACATTATACTTGTCTCAGAATAACAGAGGAGGTATGGTGATTTTGATGCCTTCTCTGTATACGGTTTCAGTCTCTCTAGTTCTAGCTTTGGGTTTGTGGATGAGGATCTCCTCCCGAGTAAACTTTGAATACACCAGGTTGGGTGGGTACTCGGTAAAAGGTACTAGGCCGAAGTGAGCTCCTGGTGGACGGTAAAGTTCAGGCGGCTGGTCCGCGGTTTCTTGGGATATGTGGGCACGGGGAACGGGGCCGCAAGGAGAAGACTGTAGATGAAGTAAAACTAATAACAAGTATGGTATGATCTGGTTGAATCAAAGGTTCATGTCACTTTATTGCAAGAATGGCAATGGGCATCTTCCTGGCGGCCCAGGGTATAAGTATGCCCATATGTCATGGCAAAACTTTCAAAGATTTTCATGGCCTGGGTTTCCCCATCTACTAGGTCCTCATAGCCCTTGGTGGCAACAATTGTGGGGGTTATTTCATTGGCTGACTTGCAACTAGAGCACTCAAATTCCTTAACCAGGTCACAGGATGGGTCATCTCTGGGTGGTCCGTTTCTTATAGAAGGTATCTTTGTTTCTTCTTCCATAGTGGCCCGGGTTATTCTGGGGTTTGTGGCTAACCCAGCCTGTTGATTTGTTGGGTTAACAGGAACCTCTAGCAATTGGGGCATTGTTGTAGGCAAACTTGGTTCATCAAACTTCAGGAGATTCTCTGAAGTCAAATCCAATTCTAATTTGAACCCCAAAAACTGTGGGCAGCTGGGTGGCTGGCCCTGCGGGCTGGCGGCCCGCGGGGCGTCAGGGTTTGACTCCCATAGTTGAGGCCTTTTGATTATCATAGTTGACAGGAGTTTGTCACTTGTGACAGGTTACAGCACATATCTTTTCTGGGTCTGGCTTTATTCTGTCCTTACTGATAATTTGTCCAAGGAATGGGAGTTTAGACAAGAAGAAATTGCATTTTGAAGGTTCAGCTATAAGTTATTTATTTTTGAGAATGCAGAGGAACAGGCAGACATCTTTCCAGTGTTGTTCTATAGCAGGCTGTATATAATTATGTTGTCTAGGTAGATGATTGTTCTTTTTCTGATGTATTTCTTTAATACCTTGTCCATGAAGGTTACAAAGGTGCTTGGAGTGTTTGTCATGCCAAAGTTAAGGACCACACACTCAAAGTACCAATACTTTTTTCTGAAGGCTGTTTTTGGTATATCTTCTGGTTCCACGCAAATTAGGTGATAACCTGCTGTCAAGTCAATTTTCTTGAAGACTTGGGACCCCCCAGGGCGTCAAAAAGATCATCTCAAGGGACAGGGGATACCTGTTCTTAATTGTGACCTTGTTGAGCGCCCTGTAGTCTGTGACTAGGTGGAGTCCTCCATCTTTCTTTGCTACAAAGAAGCCAGCAGCACCAAAAGGCAATTTAGAAGGTCTTATGAGCTCTTTCTCCAGGGCCTTGTCAAGGTAAGCTTTTAGCGTGTCAACTTCTTGTGGTGTGAGGCGGTAGACAGGGTGTGCTTTAGGCACGCTTCCTTTTAGGTCAATCTCATGTTGTATGCCACAATATGGTGATAAGCCCGGGAGGGCTTCCTGGAAAACAGAGGGGAACTCACTAACTAGCTGGTCTCAGATGTAATTTTTTTACGTCTGGTTTCTGTACTCTTGAAATGGATGACCTTGTATGTAAAGGTGTTCCAATTGATCTTTCTAGGGTCAGTTTCCTCTTCTGTTTCTATGATTTTCACAAATACATGGTCCTTCATGAGTGTGTTGAGATGAGTTGGGTAAACATGATGGTGCACCTTGCTTTGTTGTATGATGGGGGTATTGCTATCCCAGTTGATATGAGGTTTGGTCTTTCTCATTCAATCCAAGCCAAGTATAACATCATATTTGGGGATTGGTATGATTGGGCCACTAAGTGTAGTCTGCATGTCTCCAATTTGGGCCCGGAAAGGTTTTGCTTCCTTGGTGACTAGTGTGTTTCTTTTATCTGCCATGATAAATCTCTTGATATTGCTTTGGATTGTGGGTAGTTTCATGAGGTTGGCAAATTTCTTATCAATGAGGGATTGGTCTGCTCCAGTGTCAAATAGTGCTGTGCCTTGGTATCTTCAAAAACAGAAAGGATAAGTGAGGAGTTTATTTCCAGTTTGGGAGGTAAACAGTAGAGGATTGCTGGAGGGTACTTGGATCATGGTAATTGAGTCCACGTCTTGGTCCCTGTATTAGTCTTGTAAATTGGGAGAGGGCAGCTTGCCTAAGCGCTCCCCTGAGCTTTTCCCTCCTTGTTGGTGTCTTTAGTGCTTGCTTGGTTAGCTTGAGCAGTGTGATTCCTGTTTCAAGGATGGGTGTTATTGGCTCAGTTGTTCTGCTTGTTAGGACAAGGGTCCTTCTTTGCTGTGGGACTCTCATTCTGTTTGTTTGTTTGTTATATGTAGGTTGTCAGTTTTCTATGAAGTGTGTTTTTTTCTAAGAACACATCCTGAAGGTTCTTACAGTGTGTCATGTCAAACTGACATCTAATGTGTGTGAGGTGGCTTTTGTAGAAATCTAGTTGTGGTCCAGCTTTGTCAAAGTTAGTAGTGTTGGGAGCTCAGTCATGTAGGTCTTTGTAAGCTGCAATGTACTCCTCAATTGTTCCTGTCATTTTAAAAGTTCTGAGTTCTGTCATAATCACCATGTCAGAGTCTTTCATGGTAAACTTTTTGAGGAAGGCGGCTTTGAACATATCCCAGTCTTCACTGTGATTGGGATGTTGGTTGAACCATTTGCTTACAAAGAGTGAGGCAGCCCTAGTGACACAAAGGGAAATATCACTGGGCCAGAGTCTGCAGGAATAGCCCACTTGTGCAAACTTGCTTTGTGTGCTTTGGATCCAGAGGTTGGCGTTCTCTTGGTGTAGTCCTGCAAAAGTCTCAATCTCTGCTGAGAGTAGATGTTGAAATATGATGTTGGGTATCTCAGGTGTCTTCAAAATTAAATTTGGAGGTAGGTTCAGGAGCCCACAAGTGTTGAGGAGATTGTACTGTTTGGTAGGGACAAGGACGTCATTGAAGACAACAAAACCCTCAGGGACATCCTTTCTTGTTTGTAATCCCTACAACCTGTGGAAAGTGCCATCTGCTGGATTCTTTTGTTGAGAGGAATTTTTCTTTAAGTTTTGTAGGTGTGGATAACCTACCTGTGCTACCACTGTCAAGTATATACTTCTGGGAAGTATAATAAACAAGATAAAGGGTAAAGTTAAGAGAAGAATGATAGCTTATTGGATATGAATATAGGATAATATATAGTATCATGGGAAGCCACATACAGTCCATGTATGTCATGGTAGTCATGGGGCTTGTCCAAGTTGTGTTTTGTTTAGTATTTGAAATGTTTGATACCTGTGATAGATAGTTGAATGATAGTAGTGCCACCAACTTAGTGATTAGTTGGTGAGCCATTTGATGACTCATTTAGTGAACTACTCAGGGTGTTAATTCCCTGAGAGGAAGTAATCAAAGATGTTGCAACAGAGTCTAAAAACAAAATTGAAAATCAAGGAATTTATATTAAATTACAATAAATTTGGATTTACTTTGTTTTGTTTTTAGACTGAGTTGATTTTGTTTATCTCAACAGGTTATAAAACTATTGTACTGTTTGTGTAAAGACCCAGCAATTGAGGAAGTTTTTTAGCAAAGTAGGGTACTAAGTTGGCCACTTGGAACCCAGTGAGCACAGTCACAATATATAGACTGTCATCATTCATTAAAAGACCTTGGTGTGTACATTATAACGTCTGAAATTACCAACAAAATATGTGAGTACGTAGTATATAAAGGTATATATAGCTACAGACTGAGTGGAGTGGAGCAAAACCAGCGTGGGCCAGGAGTACTGATTGGAGGAGTTGAGCTGCGCTGGCTCCTTATAAAAGTACTCACCAGTTGGATCATTGAATGGCCCATGCAGTTGATAGTGTTGGTGGCCCCCAATCCCAAGGCAGTCTGTAAGGACAGCCAAGAAGATAAGGTGGTTCATCTTCTAGTCCTGGGGAAGGGCAGACAAAGCTTAGTGTCTTTAACTTTCTGAAAGATAAAAGTCTTGGTTGATTTATGTGATAACAATTGAGGGGTAATTTGCTCAATGATGGTACAAAAAATCATCAAGTGATTGAGCTTAATTATATACTATCATCCTTGATGGGGCATGAATAGTGCAAAACATTGAAAAGGGGACCCCAAACACTTGGTGTTGTCTGGAATTCCCTTTTTGGAATGGGATTGGAGGTAGTGATAAACAATGAATTGTTAATATATGACTTGCATTGCTTTGGAGCTTCTTCAGGCACTTTCATGTACCCAAATTCCACTTCTGCAACTACTGCATTGAGTGTTTTATAGGGCAGCCTGTCAACCCCATCCAAATTTGGTAGATTCCAAATTTAGGCAGAACTTCCCCCTAAATTTGGGTTTGGGGAAATTGACTTTTTGGGTTTCCCAATTTGGCAGTTTCCCCATTTGGTGGGGTGGACAGTCCTGCTGTGGGGGGTGTGCCGCCTCCCCTGGCTGGCAGATAGTGGGTGAGCGGTGGCTGACTGGCGGCAGGCGTGTGGGGGCAAGCTGCCAGGCTGGGTAGTTGGCCACGCGGCCCAAGGCTGGGGTATAAATGTCAGGGATCCAGCCTTGGGCGGCCGGCCTATTGTTTTGGGGATAACTTGGGCCGGGTTTCTTGTAGGCAGGGCCCACCACAAGATAGGAGCTAACTTGAGAAGCTAGGTTGCGGACTTCCCCACCCAAGACCAGGGGCCTGCGGCCGGTATAATGGTGTCCACCACCCCTGTGAGGGTGATGTACACTATACCAAAAAGCTTGCCGGTGTGGTCGGTTGGTAAGTCGGGCAAAGAAGCGGGCATTGGTTTGGGTGTTACTGGCGGTTCCATATGGATATTGTAGGCCGGGAGATAGTTAAACTTTCCTCTAAACAGTTTGGGTGTAGAGAATATCCACGGGCCTTGGCAGTTGTATCTGACAGCGGATTGGATGCGGGCTAATGGATCTAGTTCAATGGTTTTCTCTGGCGTGTAGTCCTTGTACTCGGGTTTTAAAGGATACTCAGTGAAATGGACAGGCCCAAAGGGTACACCAACTGGACAGAATACTGCGGGCAGTGGGGCAGGTGGACCAGAAGATCTTGAGCTGAACTGATAGACAGCAAATACAAAACACGGTAATAGCTGTATAAGCCAAAGTAACATAACCTTTATTTCAAAATGGCAATAAGTTTGGAGGGCAGGGTCCTTGGGTCTATATAGTACCCCACCTCCAAACTTAACATTTTTTGTGTGAGTCATCAGGGCATTGGGAAAGGCAGGGCCAGGGGAATTGGGGACTTGGGTCTAAGGGCAGAAAAATGGCGCTTGGCCCAGGAGTTCTTTCATTGGTTGTGGCTCTCAATTTAGCTACCTGATTATCTTGTTCTAGTGTCGTGGTCATGGGGCCAGGTTGCGGCCTGGTGCCTCTTCCTTGGGTTGGCTCTTGATTGGTTGCTGGTGAAGACTTCAAACTCATGAAGCAAATAGTTGTTGCCTGGTTGCCTCCATTAGGTGTTGTGATTAGCACTCCACTTAGTGCAATAATTTCCTCGGCTCAATCTACTTTTCTGGGCAGGTCATCTTCTTCAACATCAGCTTGCAGGGGCTCAATCCCAGAAAAATGCGGGCGGTTGGTCTTGCAGTCCTCTGGCCCAGTGGCCCGGGGGAATCCAGGTTCCAGGTTCAATTCCTGCTCCTGGGCCTGAAGTTCCAGAGGGGAAAATTGTCAATCCTGACATCATCCCCTTCTTTCCCTGAGCTCCCTCCCTCCCAATTCTTCTTGTTCAGGTAGAGTTGGATGGCTTCTTGGGTGTTAGTCAGGTTGCTCAGCGGCTCCCAAGTACTTTCTTCTAGAGGGTATCCTTTCCACTTGACGTAGTACTGGGGTTTGTGGTAGTGGGTTTGGTTGCTGTGTACGTATTCAACTTCATATTCTTCACCGCGGTTTGTCTGGATGGGTGGGGGGCTGTCTTAATCCATTGGTGGGGAAGCAAATTCCCATCTTTTTTGAACAACAGGGAGCAATGGAACACGTCATGGATCTTCCAGGAGGGGGGAAGGTCCAGTTTAAAGGCAACTTCACTGACTAGTTTGGTGATTTTGTAGGGGCCGCTTCTCCTGTGAGCTAGTTTCCTACAGGGCACATGTAGGGGTACATTCCAGGAGTCTAGGTATACTTTGTCTCCAACTTGTAAGGGTAGGCCCGGGGTTTGTTTGCAATCAGCAAAGGCTTTGTATGTCTGCACTGCACAGTTCAGATTGGTCAAGCATGTTTTCTGTGTGTCGTGAATCTGTTCAATCCAGGAGCGCCCCGTGGTGTTTGATTCCTTTTTGCCAATCTGGGGGTCCCAGGTGGGGTCAAATCCATAGTTGGCTTTGAAGGGGGACATTCTTGTGGAAGCGTGGTCCTTGCTGTTGTAAGTAAACTGGGCCATGGGGAGCATCTTTGCCCAGTTGTCTTGGTCAGTGTTGGCATAACATTGGAGGTATTGTTCCAGGATTTGGTTCACTCGCTCAGTTTGGCCGTCCGTCTGCAGGTGGTAGGAGGTTGATACACATCTCTTGATTCCTAAGTCTTTCATTACTTGTGTCCAGTAGTTTGACGTGAATTGGAGTCCTCTTTCTGTGATGATTTCCTCAGGTGTCCTGTGTTGTGTGAGGATGCGGTTGTGGAAGTGTTGGGCTGTTTCTGCTGCTGTGCAATTGGTGGTTATTGGTACAAAGTATGCCATTTTAGTGAAGCGGTCTACCATGACTAGGATTGCATTATACAAGAGGGATGGCAGCAGTTCCACAATATAGTTCATGGAGACAGATCTTCAAGGCCCATGGAGTATATCCAAGGGTCTTAGGAGTCCTTCAGGTTTGTTTCTGCAAGTTTTGGTCCTTCCACAGGTCTCGCACTCCTTCAGGTATGTGATCACGCCTTGATCCATTTTTGGCCAGGCAAAGTTCCTTCTGATGCTTTGGAGGGTCTTGAGCCTACCCGGGTGTCCCGCCATCTCTGAGTCGTGATATTCTCTCAAAACACTGATTCTGATGTCCCCTTCTGGTACAAAGATTTGGTTGTGGAGCATTAGCGTGGGTCCCTTCATGAGTAGCCCTTCTGGTAGTGGGCGCTATCCAAGGATTTGGAGAGGTCTGCAATCAGGGTCTTGGTGAACTCGTCTAATGCTTGGGCCCTTAGTACTTCTGTTTTGCTGGCTCTGATCTTCATCAATCCCAGATGGATGCCTAGGCTAGTTGGGTCCAAGAGTACCTGAGTGTTGTGGTCATGGGTTTCTAGGTGGGTGGGTGCCAGGTCAGTTCTTCTACTTAGGGCGTCGGGTACCACGTTCACTTTCCCTGGCTTGTAGTCTATAGTCAGGGTGTAGTCAGCCAGCTCTAGGGCCCATCTTGCTTGTTGTTGGTTAAGCTGGCATGGCTTGAAGAAATAGACCAAGTTCTTGTGGACTTTCAGGACTTTCACTGGGTGTTCAGCGCCATATAGATATTGGCGCCAATGTTTCAGGGTCTTCATTATGGCTAGCATCTCCTTGTCATATATCAGGTAGTTTCCTTCTGCGGGTAGCATTTTATTGGAGTAATATGCTACAGAATGTAGCGTACAATCCCCTCCTTCCTGAAGAAGGACCCCTCCCACTGCAAAATCAGACGCGTCAGTTTCTGTAAATTCACTGCCCCCTTTGGCTTTGGATAGGACTGTATTTCCTTGTTGCACAAAAAAGACTGCACAAAGCCCAGCAAAACCACTAAATTCCCTCAATGATTTAGCTCATACAGTGGATGAAAGATTTGTGTTGGCATATCCTGCAGGACCCCCGGCTCTGGTTGCTCCAGCTTGGGAAGAAACACTAGTTAATTTGGACTATTTATTGGCATGGTATTGTCCGCTTTTAAAGACAATTAGGAACGCCAAATCAAATGGGGCCACATCAACAACTACAAAGTCAACTAGATCTGAAATGCTTGCATTACCTTCCAGCCAATCAGAGGGAGTTGCAGAAATTACACTGGAACCCTCCAGTCCCCCTGGCCCTGGCCAGCAAAAATTCTCCTCTGCCCAATCAAATGCTACATTGGAAGCCATGTGACCAATATCTGTCAATCTCACCCCTTTTAACAAGGCCAGGGGACTTTGAGTCCCCTGCTTGTCAATTTTCAATTTATTAAAAGTTTGGAGTTTATCACACTTAATTTTCAAATTGTATTGGTTGGTTGGACTTCTGTTTGAGTTCCCCATCATCTAGAATTTTAAAGTGTTAGTCGTTGTCTTGCCCCTTACCTTTAGCCCCCATGTTTCAAACCCGGTCCCTCTTCTGGAACCCTTGAAACATACCTCAGTGTATAGCGGTTTGCTTTTTGCTTTTGCTTTGAGAACGTTACGCTCAAAAATAAGTTTTCTAGTTAAATACAATATAAAAATCTACTTTTACCTTGTTTTTTTCTCTAAATTCTTTGATTTCGAACCCGCTTTTGTTCCTGGCCCTTGTAAAGGCACCCGAGTTCACCACCAAGTTTCCCACCGCTGTTTCTGCCCTTTTCTTGTCTGTGGGTCCCCCTACTTGTGTTGATCCTACCCATTTACCTAAAACAAAAGTCCCTACCTTGCCCAAATTTTAAAGAGAATTCAGAAATGATACTCCCAGTCATCAAATTTGTGGTATTTTTGTTGGCCCCATTTTTGCTCCTCTTGTGGTCTGCCTCTCCAGACCTGTGGTCCAGACTCTCCTCTTCAGCTCAACTTGCAAGCGCGGCCCCCTCTAGCCTCCTGAGTTTGCCTGGCAGTCTCCTGTATTCTGGGGAGGCTGTGGTGAAGAGTCTGACCTGTGATGATTTGGATTTGGAGGTCCTTAACCATGCTTCTTCTGCTCTGGCAAGCGAGGAGGTGCCTATGTCCCCCCCTCTAGGATTAGAGAAGAGCAACTCGGTACCTCTGCGCGCGTCTGTGGCGCCCCCTTTTTCCCCCACCTGTACCCCCTGGCTGCTCACTGGGTTGGCGCTGATGGCGCTGAACGCCTACTTTCCTCAGTTGTCTCCTGTGTCCTCCTTGTGGTCTCCCTTTCAAGCGGCTGTTCCAGTCCTCCACTGGGCGGCATCCTGGTGGTTTGTTTTGCCAGGATGGGAGCCAAACTTAGTTAGTTTAGCCCCCCTCTCTCACAGTTTCCAGGACAAAAGGCTTGGAAGGATCTGGCATAGCCAGGACGGGGGCAGAGGTGAAGGCAAGTTTCAAGGTCTCAAAGGCAGTGGTACACTCCAGAGTCCAGATGAAGGTGACCTTGTCAGAACACAGGAGGGTCAGGGGCAAGGTGATGTGAGAAAATTTTTGGATGAAATCCCTGCAATTATTTGCCAGGCCTAAAAAACTTCTCACATCCTTCCTGCACTTGGGTACCAGCCAGGCTGTGATTGCTTCTACTTTGTCTTGTGCCATTGCAAAGCCACCAGTCTTTACTATGTATCCCAGGAATTCTACCTCATACTGAAAAAATCACACTTCTTGAGCTTAGCGCGTAGATTGACATGGGAGAGTTTCTCCAATATCAGGTTCAGATGGTGCAGGTGTTCCTCGTGCAACTTGCTGTAGATGAGGATGTTGTCCAGATAAGCCACACAGAAACGGTCAGGGTATTCCCCTAGGACTGTGTTAATCATCCTTTGGAAGGTGCTAGGGGCATTGCAGAGTCCAAATGGCATCACTAGGTACTCGTATAGCCCATACCAAGTTTTGAAGTCAGTCTTATACTCATCCCCCTCCTTGATTTGGATTTGGTTGAACACATCTCAGAGGTCAATTTTAGAGTACACCTGGGCTCCAGTCAGTACATCACAGAGGTTGTCAGCATTAGGAATGGGGTATTGGTTCTTCACTGTGATGTCGTTCAGTTTTTGGTAATTAACACATGGCCGCATCCTGCCATCCTTTTTTCCTACGAACAGCATGGGCAACAAGCAGGGAGCTTTAGACACCCGGATAAACCCTTTATTTGTCATATCCTCAAGGTAGGATTTCAAGGCCACTTGCTTGCGGTGATTACAGCTGTAGATGGGGCCGTGGTGCAGTTGTGTCCCTGGCAGCAGGTCTATGGCGTGGTTGTAGATTGAGTGACTGGGTAGTTTGGTGGCTGCTTCTTTGCTAAACACATGGTTCCATTTCTGTAGGGGGTAGGCAATATTCCAACTCTAGGTTCTAACTTCATAGCCAAGAGTTTGTTGGCAGGGGGACGGTCTTGGTTCATGCCAAAGGGAACAGTGTCACAGGATCTCGGTCGGCCCAACGTGGCAGTTTGCTCGCGGTAGTTTAGGATCAGGCCATGTTTGTCAGACCAGGAGTCACCCAGTATGAGGGGATGGGGTAGTCCTACTAGGAGGATCAGGGATGACGGGTATTTGTTGTGCCCAATAGTCAGCAGGAGTTCTTGTTCACACTTTTAGCCTGTGTCCAAGGAGCTGTTTCCCATGATTACTTGAAGACTACGCTCTGAGGCTGTCAGGCCTAATTCCTCTGCTAGGCTGGTGTCAAGAAAACTTTTGTCTGCCCCAGTATCAATAAAGGCTTTAATCTTGCGCTTATTGCCCGCTACATCTACAGTCACATGGATGAATTTGTAAGACTGGGAAGAGGCATTTATTTGGGCTAAAGAGACAGGCACAGGGGTTTTCTTAGGGCAGGCTCTGGTCAAGTGCCCCGCTTCATGGCAGTGGAAACAGAGTCCTTCTCTGTAGTGTCTTTGAAGTTCCTCAGGGGTCATCCCCCCTCTATTGGGCATAGCAGCTCGGGTTTGGCGGGTCTGGGAGAGCCCAGCATTCTCTTGATTCATGCTGAGGCCTTTGCATAAGGGGACCAGGTCTTCCAAACCAAGGGTGGGTGGGTGGTGCTTCAATAAGTCCTTCATGGCTGGGTTCACTCCCTTTTGGAAGATGATGGCTGACAATTTGTCCTCCAGTTGAGTGCGGGTCTTCAGTTTAAGGAATTCATCAATGTAAGCCTGAATGGGTTGGGAGCCTTGGTGGATTTCCAGTAAGGAGTTCAAGGCATAGTATCTGGTGTTGCAATCCTCCCCAGTTGCCATTAATTTGGCCTCAAACTTGGCATAGTCCAAGCAGAATTCTACATCTTCTGCTGTGGCTTTGCCAAACCAGTCTAGAGCGTCTCCAGAGAGCATGGAAGCGACCCCCAGTATATTTTTGGTGTCACTGGCATAGGAGGGGGTGTTGGTCTGGAAATGCAGGCAAAGGATTGGCATGGTGCGTCAGGCTTCCTTGAGTGTGAGCTTCCCCATCTGGGACATCTCAACCTTGGTGATGGATTGGTTCACAATTACGTTCTGCACTTGGGAGGAGGGTCTGTTGGTATTGGCGGCAGCGGTGTTGGTTTGTTTCAGGTTGTTTGGGTTCACTTTCTTCCACGTGGAAGAGATCAGGTTTGTGGTCATCTTATAGGTGTAATAAGTGATTATCAATAACAAAAGCATACAAGATGCCCCAAGAAATAACAACATCTTGGGGCTCAGGGTACCAGGTTTTATAAAGATTGCCATAATGTCAGGGATCCAGTCTCAGGCGGCCAGCCCGTTGTCTTTGGGGATAACTTGGGCCAGGTTTCTTGCAGGCAGAGCCCACCACAAGATAGGAGCTAACTTGAGAAGGTAGGACGTGGACTTCCCCACCCAAAACCAGGGGCCAGCGGCTGGTATAATGGTGTCCACCACCCCTGTGAGGGTGATGTACACTATACCAAAAAGCTTGCCGGTGTGGTTGGTTGGTAAGTTGGGCAAAGAAGCGGGCATCAGTTTGGGTGCTACTGGCAGTTCCATATGGATATTGTAGGCTGGGAGATAGTCAAACTTTCCTCTAAACAGTTTGGGTGTAGAGAATATCCACAGGCCTTGGCAGTTGTATCTGACAGCGGATTGGATGCGGGCTAATGGATCTAGTTCAATGATTTTCTCTGGTGTGTAGTCCTTGTACTCAGGTTTTAAAGGATACTCGGTGAAATGGACAGGCCCAAAGGGTACACCAACTGGACAGAATACTGCGGGCAGTGGGGCAGGTGGACTAGAAGATCTTGAGCTGAACTGA
This sequence comes from Entomophthora muscae, assembly GCA_014839935.2. Classification (NCBI taxonomy): domain Eukaryota; kingdom Fungi; phylum Entomophthoromycota; class Entomophthoromycetes; order Entomophthorales; family Entomophthoraceae; genus Entomophthora; species Entomophthora muscae. The sequence goes on from QTSX02002142.1 coordinate 226,667, forward strand.
TAGACGGCAAATACAAAACACGGTAATAGCTGTATAAGCCAAAGTAACATAACCTTTATTTCAAAATAGCAATAAGTTTGGAGGGCGGGGTCCTTGGGTCTATATAGCACCCCACCTCCAAACTTAACATTTTTTGTGTGAGTCATCAGGGCATTGGGAAAGGCAGGGCCAGGGGAATTGGGGACTTGGGTCTAAAGGCAGCAAAATGGCGCTCAGCCCAGGAGTTCTTTCATTGGTTGTGGCTCTCAATTTAGCTACCTGATTATCTTGCTCTAGCGTTGTAGTCATGGGGCCAGGTTGCAACCTGGTGCCTCTTCCTTGGGTTGGCTCTTGATTGGTTGCTGGTGAAGACTTCAAACTCATGAAGCTAATAGTTGTTGCCTGGTTGCCTCCATTAGGTGTTGTGATTGGCACTCCACTTAGTGCAATAATTTACTCGGCTCAATCTACTTTTCTGAGCGGGTTGTCTTCTTCAACATCAGCTTGCAGGGGCTTGATCCCAGAAAAATGTGGGTGGTTGGTCTCGCGGTCCTCTGGCCCAGTGGCCCAGGGGAATCCAGGTTCTGGGTTTGATTCCCGCTCCTGGGCCTGAAGTTCCAGAGGGGAAAAATTGTCAATCCTGACAATAAACCCCAAATTTTAAAATATTTGAATTTTTACTCCCTTTTCATCCACCTGTTGTTTTGCAGCAGTTTCCCCAATCATGGGGAACTGCTGCAATTTTTGTCTTGACTTTTAAGACCAAATGTGCACAAAATATTGTCTTGCAAAAAGTTGTTGTCAGGAATATTCCTGACAGGTTAATGTTAGAATTGACAATGAAAGCCCTATGAGAACCAATCCATCACCTAATGATTAAAAGGAACAAGTAGGCTGCTGGGCCCCAAGAAAAATATCAGTAATGAGAATTTATGTCTCAACTTATACTTCCTATTTTGTTGATATTTATGCCAAGATTTTTTAATTACTTTTTTCTGCTTTACTATATTTGAGTTTTTGTTTACCCTCCAAGGGGAGTTATTGAGTATGTGTCACTCAACGGATGTATCACAAGGACTTACACCTTTACACACTCAGTTGCTGTGTGAACAGGTTTCCCATCCACTTATTTACCATCTTTTGTTGTCTATATTTCTGCAAATACTGAACTATTTCAGCAAAACTAATTCAGCCAAAAGCCCTCAATTCCAGCTTTCAGAATCTTACTTCTGAAAAAATATTTCTGAAATGAAATTATGAGCTAATCACGCTTAAAAATCATTTTCTTATTGTTGCAACAGAACCAATAATAGCTCAGTATTTGATTGGGGAAGACAACAGTCCAATAGAAAGTAAAAAATAAGAGTAAGATATAGTTTATTGAGAAATAACTTGTGCAGGAATTAGTGTGTCAAATTGGCAGCACTCCTAATCAGAAGATAGTGCACGCAATTTAACATTGTCATCAGATTAATCCATGCTGTTAGACATGTCATGGGGCAACTAATCAAGCGCCCCCTGTGTATTGTGAGATATATTAGCGGGTGAGAATGAAATCTCAGTTGTAACATTATCATCTCCTTTTCATAGAATTGTATATAAAAGCCATCACAGTTTTATTATTCAAAGAAATTCAATTTTCTCTTGCTTAGGATCATCAATAAAGCTATCATCTCAATCCTAGCTGTATCTTTTGTATCCTTGAAAATAATAACTTTTTGATGATGGTTGAGAACAGACTTTGATACAACTGCATATGTTGTTGAAAAAAGTCTGAAATCTTACAGCAGTACATGTAGTGAACCAGGAAAAAGAGGGCCCAACCAAGCGCCCTGAGGCTATGGCAACTCACATGGGTTCTGGCACCTTAAAAATCAGAGAAAAATTCTATGAAGTGTAGCCAAACTACAATATAAGCCACCTTCACACTGCCAGTGAATGGTTCTAACTGCAAGTTCAGCATTATTGAGAGAGAACTAACTGGGGCAGGATGACACTGCTGTTAAAATTATTCTAGTTAGAGTCAATTGTAAACTCTGATCATTACAAGTTAGTCTTGATAGATAATTTAACTCTCCAGGATTACCCCCTCAAAATTGGTAGGAAGGTTTTCTGATTAGAGGTTGCCATATAGCCAGCACACTGTCCTTTCTTGGAGGGATTTTCTTAAAGGTAGGCCATAAATCAAGCCTACTTCTGCTATAACTGTTGCAACTAAACTAACTATAGCTCATTATTTGAATTGATGAAGCCAACATTTAAGAAGAAAATGAAAGATATTAAGAATAATTTGAGAGCTTTATTTAGGATTTAACACTATTATACTGTAAACAATAGCCACTAATTCATAAGGGGGTGCATTATGACATGATCCAAGTATGGTTTGAATTAAAAATAACTTATCAGAGGATTGACAACTAAAATTGGCTTTGCTCCTAATTTGGGGATATTATTTGTATCTTTACATTCAAATCAGAAGGAGTTATATTGTTATATATGTCATGGGGCGTCTCTATGAGCACCCCCTGAATTTTTTGAGATATGCTGGCAGATGAGGTGGTAATCTTGGTTGTAACATTGGCTTGACACAGGAGGCAGTTGAATAGAAGTAAAATCATGGGAGGAATGTGTTTTGGGCTTGATACTACTTTTCATGACATTATTCTATTCCTAGACCCCTGAAGTGTCCTATTATACAGGCTATGTTATATCTTCTTGAGGAAGATAGATGGTGTCGCAGATCCTGAATGTATTAGACGTAAAATTGTCCATCTAGGGATTAAGCGATGGAACAATTGTGTGTTTGCGCTATTGCATCCCAATTCTAATAGTGATAGAGACGTTTAAAACGCGCCAAAAACGGGTGTTTGATTTGCCTTTCAAGTGCGCACAAGGCATGTGCTTTACTTCCGGGATTATAAATAGAACAACTAAGTTATTTATATCTACCTCCTTAAGGAAATCCGCAAGGAAGCGGTCGTTCTCTTGCGCGGGCCTTTTAGCTGTGCCACTCCACTCCCCTCCATTTGGCAAGTCCTTCTTTCTGTGCCTCCCTGCCTCTGGTGGCAATTTCCCCACCTTACACTATATAAGTGTGATGCTATCTAAATAAATACCAGTTTTGTCTATACACCTTTTATTCTTCTGCCCTTCATAGGCTGCCACTATACCATCAACAGGTATAGTATTAAGAATTAGGTCACTGACTAACTATTTGTAGAAACTAGCAATCCCTTGCTGCCACTTTTACAACATTGGCGCTCATGGCTTATACCACCAACAGCCCCCACCCCTGTGGTCCTTTCAATGAGGAGGGAGGTATGCCCTGGTCCAGTCTCCTGCCACTGCTTCCCCTTACCACCAGGCACCAGCCTTCAATGCTGCTAATGCCCATGCTGGGGAAAGAGCAGGAGCTCCCTATGGCCTGCCCAACCTGAGTCAATTCATGCCAGAACACCAACGCGCCCAAGCTATTGTTTTTGGCCAACCACTGCTCCTACAAGCCCCTGCCCCCTTGGAGATGGACGCCAACTCTTCACCTTCTGAGGATGCCATCTGTAATGCCATAAACGCCATGGATGCTGGTGCTGCTGGCAATGGTTCTTGCTCTGAACACCTGGACATTCAGCAGCCTTCTGCTGAAAACGCCTTGGGTTGCTTCCAGAATCTCTCCCAGGTCAACCCTGACCAGCTCTGCCGTGACCTCCGTACTTTTGAGCATATCAAGGACTACCTACAACAATTCGCCTATCCTGCTGTATGCCACAACCAAATGCACCTGGGCTGCATCCAAAGCCTAGTGCATGACCAGGGAATACTGGTATCTAACCAACAGATGTTCCTCTAGGTCCTTTACTCTGAGCTGGGTAATACTTTCACCACTGTCAATCAGTACCTTGCCAAAGTCACCAACGCCCAGAACACCATGTTCCACTGGGTCAATGCCATCAAAGCGGGTATAGCTAAGCTAGTGCCAGTACATGTGGTACAGACCCTCACCCATCAGGGTGTAGACGCCAATTGTATTAGTGTGCTTACTACTCACGTGCTAGAGACTGGCCCCATGGTTCAAAGCCTGACTCATGAGGTGGAAGTCCTAGCCCGCCGCCTTGCCACTATCCCCTTCTTCACTCCCACATCTGCCGCCACCAACAACTCCCCTTCCAGCGCCCTTCTTGGTTGAGACATCCTTGAGCTCTTTGATCACTACAAGAAGATGCAGACAAAATTGGTCCAGCAGAGTGCTGATCTTGCCTTCATGTTTGATGGCTACCACACTGTGTCGGAACTTCAGGATTGTCTCAAACTTTGCCAATCACATGATAGAGCCAACAGCCAGACCCAAGTCAGGAAGGACAAGGAAGTAATAGCCTTGCTCCAAGCTGAGCTTGCCACCCACAAAAAGTGCATCACCTCTCTGGAAGATGACTTGGATATCACCTGCCAGGAGAACAAGGTCTACCAAGATGAGCTGGACAAATAATGACTTCTCCTGGACGCCTTCCAGAGCCAATTGGATAGGATGGACAGTAAGATTATGGCTGTCAACTTAAAGGCTATGTCCATCAACCCCAAGAGTCACCACAGTCCTCTGAGGTCCTCTATCCCTGAGTTCTATCATAGCTATGGAAGCAATGAGGACCACACTTGGCTGGCTCCTAACGCTGTACAAGTATTAGAGCCAGTACTGGAGTCTGAGGATGACGTCCTGGCCACCCCTGAAGCTTCTGGGGCTGCTCAAGACAGAGAAAGTGAATGGGAAGCCCAGCAAGAGGAGAATTGTTGCCGCGCCTCTGAGGCTATGTTTGCTGTCTCCACTCTCAGCTGTTCCTGTCTCACCCGCTCTCCAGTGAGGATCATACCTGCTCCCCTCCAACATGGCTCCAACAACTTCAAGCCCGTCAATCTACCCAAGTTTGACTGCAAGATCAATGTGGCCATGTTCTTAAATCTGTATCAGAACTCCATGTATGGTGCAGACAATGCCATGAGGGACTCCACAATCATCAACTGTCTGGATGCTGAGACTCAAACCACTATCTTGCCATGTCTCCCTGAGAATGGCTGGACCTTTGCCAACGTCTTCAGAGCCTTGACAGAAGAATTTGGTAACCAAGAAGCACTTCTTGATTGCAAGATGGACTTCACCGACACCAAGTTAAAGGTGGAGGAAACTCTAGAAGACTTCACTTCTAGGTTCTACCTTGAAGCTCAAACTCTGTCGTCCATGAATGTGGTGCAGTTTATTGATGTGCAGTCAGCACTCCTTAATGCTGTACGTGTCAACTGGGAACTATCTCTGGCTCTTAAGTCAGGCATTTACAACACTTGCACCGTACCAGACCTGATCCGCCTCCTACACACCTACAAGGAGGAGTTTGAAGTCCCTCTCCCTGAAGGCCGCCCTCTCCAGCAATCTGAGCATAGACCCTTTGTGGCTGTTGAGATGCCCAAGCCTTCTGATAAGGTTGGGCCTGCTCCAGTCAACAATGGTCCCCGTACTTGCTTCAAATGTGGTATGGCTGGCCACTTCTCTCAGGAATGTAGGAATCCATGCCAAAAGATCCATCATGTAGGCATGGAAGACACTGAGGAGGACTACGCCAAGGACGCTGATATTGAGAAGGACAATGAGGACCAGTCAAAAAACTACTAAGCAGCCAGGACAAGGAGAAATCCTTGGCTGCCTTTGTAATTTTGACACCCTCATCTCCCCCCATACCACTGCCCCCCAACAAACCAGATCAGGGACCTGCTGCCTTGCCATCCTCTGGGACCAACCCTAAGGATGAACCCTATCTGATTGACTTCAACTCCCAACCAATACATGAGGATGCGGAGTCTGACAGAGTTCAAGAGGATCTCCTCCATTGAGTCCTCACTGTTAACACGCAAACTCATCAGACTACACTTTGCCCTGAGGTGGTTATCCCCCATATAGCTCAGAGAACAGTGTCCTTACCCTATGCTAAACAACTGGCTCAACCAGGCGTTGAGGTCACTCATGAGGAGGACAGTGCTGAACAACTGGCCAAACTGCTCTGCACAGTAAACGTCTCAGCACTGCTAGAATCCCTCAAGGAAGTAAGCCCAGCTGTGGGAGCTGCCATGGCTACCTTCCTGGAGAAATTCAAAGGACTAAGCGTACACCAGGTCTCAAAGATTGTGGATATCAGAGAGGACTGCCAGGATTGCACCTATATCAACCTGGTAGTGAATAAGACTCATGTCCGAGCCATACTGGATACTGATGCCCCTGGGAACATTATCTCCTCACGGCTGGTTAAGAAGTTTAAGCTGGTACCAGACTTGGCCTACCATGAAGAGTTTGGTACTTCTGGGCCAATGACCACTAGAGCAAAAGGAGCCTACTCTTCTCTTCCCCTTTGCTTTGGGAAGCTAATGGTCACTGCTCCTGCTATAGTTCTGGAAAACAACAGCTATGACATTCTTATTGGGACTAGCTTCATGGTTCAGTATGGCACTGTGACTAACCATGTAGACCATACATTTGGAATCTTGGGCCACTCTATACCCATTTTCTATCATGGCAATTGCCCGTCTGACCTGCCCTTACGCCGTCTGCACTACATCAATCTGGATTACACTGATGGTGAGCTTCCAGTTGCTTATACACTGCGTAGTAAGAAGGTCAAGGTGCTACCTCTCTCAATTAGAGAAGCCAAGGGTATCCCAGTATATGCCTCCTGTAATGTGACTATCCCACCTGGCGCTCAGGTGATCCACAATACGGGCCTCTTGCTGGCTCTACCAGCTGGCACTCATGGAGAAATATTTGGCATCCCTAATGACTCCAGACTAGAACCATGGGTTGCACCAGGCATCCTTATGCCAAGTGAGAAGGAGGTACTCATACTCTTGGCCAACATGAGTTGTGAAGCTATGGTTGTCTCCAAACACCAACTTCTGGCTTATATACAGCTGGAAGAGCATTACAACCTGCAAGAGACCGCCCCCTTGTGGACTTCTCTGAGTTGGGTCTACCTTGTGAGCAACCACTGGTGCTATTGGTTATAAGCCGTGACTCTCTATCTGGCCTCTCCAAAGAGCAGAAGGATCAAGCTTTGGATCTCTTTGCCCAGTATAAAGTTGTGTTTGCCAAGGATGATTATGACCTGGGCAAGGCTGCAGATGTTGCTCACCATATTGACACCCAAGGCAGTCCACCTATCCGCTCCAGACCCATACAGTGCAGTCAAGCCAATCATGCTGTGGCTAATGAGGAGCTTCAGAAGCTATTGGGATCCGGCTTACTGGTCCCCAGTAAAAGCCCTTGGGCTTCCCCTCTCCTGATTGTCAAAAAGAAGGATGGCAGCAACTGTGTGGTGATTGACTACTGTCAACTAAATGCTGTTACCAAGAAGGATTCATATCCCCTCCCTCATATTGACAATACCTTAGACCAACTGGGTGGCGCCAAGTTCTTCAGCGCCATGGACCTTATCAGTGGGTACTGGCAGATTGACCTACCCCCTGCTGATCAAGAAAAATGTGCAATTATTACTGATCAAGGGCTATTCCAACCCACAAGGAGACCTCAAGATCTGTTCAATGCCCCAGCTACCTTCCAATGGACTATGGATGCAGTGATGGGCAACCTCAAACTCACCAGTGTCTTAGTCTACCTGGAGGACATTAATGTGTTCTCCTGAACCTTTAATGATCACCTACGACACTTGGAGGAAGTCTTCCAGAGGTTACTTGCAGCTAATCTCAAGCTCAAGCCACGCAAGTGCAACTTCTTCAAGGAGCATCTTGAGTTCTTGGGGTTCATCATTAGCCAAGATGGACTCCGCCCTGTACCTCTAAAGGTGGAAGCCATTAACAAATGCAGATCCCGGCCAACAAGCGGGACGTGCAGGTCTTCCTGGGGATGATTGGGTACTACCGTTGCTTCATCCCCAACTTTACATCCCTGGGTGACCCCCTTTTTCAACTCCTCTAAGCTGATAAGGAATTCTTCTGAAGCCCAGCGTGTCAATCTGCTTTCAATGCTCTCAAGGGAACACTGACTGCAGCCCCTGTACTGGCCTACCCTGACTTTGCCAAGCCATTTGTGGTTCATACAGATGCTAGTCTGACAGCAATTGGGGGTGTTCTCTCCCAAATGGACTCCGACAGACTTGAACACCCTGTTAGATACTGCTCACGTACGCTTAATGTTCACAAGAGGAACTACACTGTCACCAAACAAGAGAGTCTGGCTGTGATATACTCCTACCAACAATTCAGAGTCTATCTCCATGGGGTACATTTCACGGTTGTAACAGACCATGCCTACTTGCAATGGCTGAAGACCCTCAAGGACCCCAAAGGACGTCTGGCGCGTTGGGCCATTAAACTTCAGGCTTATGACTATGAGATCATTCATCAAGCCAGGGCAGCCCACCAGAATGCTGACTGTCTCTACCGCCTTCCCACTGTTGCCTTAGTGTCCCCCATGGATGACATTCTCTATGACAGGCTTATGGAGGATCCTTCTTTGTGGGGGGAGGAGCCAGTAGAGATACAGAGAGCTCTCAAGAAGCTAACTGTTGATACCAAGGTCTCTAAGGGACAACTCCTGAAGCTTTGTGGAGACTCTTGGCTACCCTACATACGTCCATCCCTACCCATGGACTCAGTGGTGGCCGCTCACAAGACTACTGGCTATGGTGGCATACAGAAGACGTTAGCTCTGCTACAGCAACACTGCTTCTGGGAAGGAATGCACACTGACGTAGTGGATATGCTAGCCAACTGTCATGACTGCAACATTGATAGGCCTAAGATTGCCAAGTTTCAACACAGACTGATACACCCTGGGTTTGCCTTCCACACTGTAGCCATTGACGTAGTGGGCCCCCTGCCAACTACCAACAGTTGCAACAAGTTCATCATTGTGGCAGTTGACCATCTGACTAAATGGGTAGAGGCCAAGGCAATTCCCAATTAATCTGCACTGGTGACAGCCACATTCATCCTGGAGAACATCATATACAAACATGGTTGCCCCCAGATCCTGCTGACAGACAATGGTACCAACTTCACCAGTTACATCATCCCCCGCCTCAATCAACTGATGGGAATTTGTGGGACACTATCCACTCATTATCACCCAAAGACAAATGGCATGGTAGAGTGCACTAATGGGATCCTGGTCCAGATACTCTGGAAGCTCAGTCACCAACATGAGACTGAATGGGTCACCTTCCTGCCTGCAGCCACCTTTGCATACAACATTGGGTACCATTGGGCCACTGGCAAGCCGCCCTTCCAGCTGCTCTACAGCCGGCAACCAGGACTTCCCCCTTTACTATATTCCTTGGTAAAGCCCAGCCCGGCTGTGTCCCCAGAGGTGTACCTTAACAAGCTGGTTCAAACTCTTATTTGCTTGCAATCAGAGGACTACACCGTAAACTTAATCCATAAGTTGCAGGACCTAGAATGAGCTGCATCAAATGCCCTGCCTTACCCACTTACCTGGTAGGAGACTCAGTATACTTCTTCAGCAATAGAGGGTACAGCCGCAAATCCAAACTTGCCTCCCTCTGGCAAGGCCCAGTTCAAGTTATCCAGAAGACCGGCCCTGACTCCTACACCCTTAAGGAGCCCCATTCTGGGCAATTGATCACTAGAGTACATGCTCAGTATATGTGTGCTGCTCCTAGTGATCAAGAGTAAGCCCCAATGAGGACAATAACCCAAAAAAACAAAAGCCTAATTAAAAAATTCCATGGGTTGTTGTCCTGTTTGCAATAGTATTGCACCAAAGTATGAGGAATAAGAATGAAAGAACAAGGTGTTTATTGGAGACTGACAAGACTCTTCCAGTACCGCACCAACTGTTCTACCACCTGAATGACAGCCAAGAAACACAACTGGTTGCCTACAGATCCACAAAGCCAATGACCAAGGATTGGGCAACAAACCCCCACCAAGCAAGACACACAATTGACCCCAATGTCCACAGGAAAGGCGACCCCCAAGAAGATACAGTCCCACAGAAGACTCTCACAAAGGGCATACTCTACTGGGACCTGACCACCCACCCCAGAGAATACGGACAAGGCCCACTCAAAGAAGACCCCCATGTTCTCCTCTTGCTTGGTATCACAGTGGTTGGTTCCTCAAAGAACAAGGTTGCCAGTCATCACCATTGGCACCAGATGGGCAGTCCCCTCCACTGTGTACAACTTCAACACTTCCTGGAAGGCTCACCAAAGACGTTGCTCAAAGTTTTCAGAGGTTTTCCAACTGACTGGCTGAGCCTCAGTAACCCCAGGTGTTGCCCAAGCGCAAAGGACTGACTTCACTATGTTGGATACCGTCCCCTGTTGAAAGACTGAAAGACCCTGAGCCTCAAAATGGAATTCCTTCAGCTGAGCCTCCAAGTATTCTTCTGCCGCCTGCATGGAGAACCGCCAATGGATACTGTTACCCTTTTGCAACCCAGTTCCTTTCACCTCCCTGGGCTCACTCAATGCTAGGAACAGTGCAGCAAACAATGGGTCTGTTCCCCCTAAGGCCAGCTGAGGCACCAGTAGCTGATCTAAGTGAACCCCCAAGTCCAGATAGCTGCCGTCCACATCATGCAGGACTACTTGCTTCTCTGCTGCCTTCACTACCTCCACTGGCCTGGTATGCTTGCGCCTCTTTGAAATTACCACTTGCACCTTCTTCAAGACTCTTCTTGTGACTCTTCTAGAGGGACTGTTCACCATAGCCGTCACCTTGAGACGCCAGCCATTTTTAAACCTGTTGTCTAATCCAGTGGAGGAAAATGTTGCAGATCCTAAATGGATTAGACGTAAAATTGTCCATCTAGGAATTAAGCAATGGAACAATGGAACAATTGCGCTATTGCATCCTGATTCTAATAGTGATAGAGACGTTTAAAACGCGCCAAAAATGGGTGTTTGATTTTCCTTTTGAGTGAGCACAAGGCACATGCTTTACTTCCGGGATTATAAATAGAACAACTAAGTTATTTATATCCACATCCTTAAAGAAAGCTGCAAGGAAGTGGTTGTTCTCTTGTGCGGGCCTTTTAGCTGTGCCACTCCACTCCCCTCCATTTGGAAAGTCTTTCTTTCTGTGCCTCCCTGCCTCTGGTGGCAATTCCCCCGCCTTACACTATATAAGTGTAATGCTATCTAAATAAATACCAGTTTTGTCTATACACCTTTTATTCTTCTGTCCTTCATAGGCTGTCGCTATACCATCAACAGATATAATATTAAGATTCAGGTCACTGACTAACTATTTGTAGAAACTAGTAACCCCTTGCTGCCACTTTTACGACAGATGGGTATAAGATATTAGGTCCATTGAAAATAAAATATATGTTTGTCTGTATATAAGTTAATTTCATCTTTTTTATCATTTCTCTTTTCTTTGTCTCTTTATAGCACTGTGATTTATATTTTAGTGGTTTGGAGTGCATGATATCTTATCAACTGTGTTTAAAACAGTTTTTACATTTTATTCAATATACATGTCTAAGCATAGTTATCAAAAAGACATTTTTTATTGATTTTATTCAGAGTGGAGTGTGACCGTTCACATGTTTGGTGGTTTGCAGGCGGGGCTAATGTTGGCCAAGCAAAAGTTTGGGTGTTTTTTGCAGGTAGAGGCCTAGTAGGGAATGATGGCTACTAGGGACGGTAAGGCCTAGCTAGTAGGTGTAAAGACTACTAGAGGAAGATGTTGCCTCCACCCAGAAGAAGATATTGGCTGCTGTGGGCTAGAGTTCTTCACCTAGCAGGGAACTGTGGCCGCAAAAGGGTGAAGAATGAGATAGCTATCAGGGAACTTTGTCTGTTTGAGGTGGAGAAGGTTTTGGACCCCTGGCAGGTAGCGCGGGCTTCCAGGAAAGGGAAAAGCTCTGAGGACTCTATTTACCCTGATGTGCTTACAGGAGGTCTGTGAGCAAGCACCCTACCTAACAGACTGGTAGGATGTCCTTGTTTATGTCCCCATGGGAGCTTTGGGGGGGGGACCCAAAGTGAGCATTAGAGGGCATGGATTTGCTCAGAGGTGTCATCAAGGCAGTTTGCTTGGGGAAGCAAGCTGCAGAACTTGGTATGATCAAGCCTCTGGGAAGTAGAGCTGATTACTCTGCAACTGAAAGCTCAGACTTAATCACCTGGGTTAGTAAAAACAATGGCATAGGCTTTAAGGATCTATGATTGTATGGCCTAAGTGGAATGCCACTTGCAAGGGCCCAGTCAAACACCAGTTCAATGTAGATTCATGCCTGGGTTTACAGGTTCTGGTAACAGGGACTGAGATAAAGAACCAAGGCAGTTCATGGAATCAGCAGATAAGACTAGTGAGAGGAACTGTTTGATCACAGAGAAGGCTAGTTGAAGGACTGTTAGTTCATATTAAAGTTTGGAATCAAAATAGTTCATTGTGCAGGTGGAACCAAGATGGTTCCTAGTGAGGATAAGCTGAAGGGCTCAGAGATCATGATGTAGGAGTAGCTGGTCATGATAAAGGAGTAGCCAGAGGACTGATAAGCTGTTGAAAGACTGGAATGAGCTGTTTGTTGTCTAAGATGGACTGCTTACTTGTTAAGATGAAGAGCTGGAATATGAGCTGGCTGAAGGATCAGATGATGATGATGAAGAACTGGTGGTCTGGAGAAATGAGCCAAGATTTTGCTAAATTGATTTGCCAAAGTGGGAAAATGTAGAATTTTTCTCCTTGGTTTAGTAGTAAGATCAAGAAGGAATGTGGTTAGAGATGTGGGTAAGATATTTATTTATTAAGTTCCTAGGATAGATAAAGGTATGTTGCTATGAGAGCTGGATACAAAGTTGTTTTGGTGGGACGTTTTCCTTGGATTTTACAAGATTTGTAAATATATGGGACATTATTTTTCTTGTTATGCCTAGGCGCCAGATTGGTTATTTTATAACTTAATCACATTATTCATATTCAAATTATTCAGAAAGAGTAAAATACAATCAATCCCAAATATTTAATTGATCTTGGGCTTGGGTGATTTTTTAAAAAATAATTCATTGATTTTATAATTGAAAATTGCAACTTATAGTACTACTGAAAATATCTTAAGTGCTACTACAAACCAAAAATATTTATGATGAGTTGCATGGGAGAGTAATAGCAGCCCCAGAGCTATAAATGCTATTACCCTATCTTTGGCTCATCATAAATATTCTTAGTTTGTTTCAGAAAAAAAGGTTGTTGTTTTTGAAAGACTGATAACTCTATTTAAAATACACCCTCTAGTAAGCTGCCCTACTTCATGAACTTGCCCCAATACACTACTAGCATCTTCTGATATTTTTGTTTCTCTGGTATCATCACATGATTTCAAATGATAAAATATCTCAGAATATTCTGAGAAGCTTTCAAATGTTAAAGGTGAAGTATATAACTTCCCATCTTTCATCAAATATGAAAGATTAATGCGCAGATTTTTAACTTCAAGCTCTCTTTTTATAGGCCTAAATTTCCTTTCATAAATATAAAAAAATGCTTTTTGGGAAACAATTGAACCAGTTAAAGATGAATTGTATAATTCTTTTCTTCTTTCTTCTTTCTCACAAATATTTTTTAGATCATTAATGTTGTTAATATAAAGTACATTTTCTTTTTCCTTTAAAATTTTTGATATTACACCAAAGTGACCATCAACAATGCTTTTTCCATGGCATTCAACAAAACGGTTATATTTTATGGAACCCTTAATATATTTAGGTGCCTCTTTAAATAAGTAATATAAAAATTCATATGATCTAAAATGATTTCCATTATCTGTCCATACTTTTATATTTTTTATTTTTTTAAATCTATCTAATTTAAGAAGACTTATTAGACATTCACCTGAAAATAAAGAATCATGTGATAATATTTGAGACAAAAAATCATGATATTCATATTTAATTTTATTGTTTTCTTTAAAAACTAATGCAAACCCTAATAATGAGATTGGTTTTTTTGAATAAAAACAATTATTGGTCTCAATTGGACCACCTCCAACCTTTAAGTTTTCTTTATAATCTATAACTACAACACAAGACTCATCATCTAGTTCATTAATATCTTTTTTATATTCACAATTTTGATGAACATAAAAGTATTGGTGCTGATTAATAGTCTTTAAGTCATTGTCTATAGATTCTGGTAATGGTAAGTTTTTACTTTCACATTCTTCCTTCTTTTTTTCTAGTGAATTTTTTAAATTACAAATATTGCACATATCGGTTTGTTTTTTACTTTTTATTATGAATTTGGGGATTAATTTATAGTAAGTAGAAATTGAAACTGAAATTTCATTTTTTATTTTCATATTTTCATATATTTCTTTTTTTGTTTTAAGTAGAGAGTATTTAATTTCAGTTGAGTAATTACTCATCTCTTTTTCTATATCTTTATAAATTTTTTCAGGCACTTTTTTTGTAAACTGGCTTGTTTCAAAAGAATTTTCCAGCAATTTTTTAATTATTTTTTTAGTTATTTTTTTTTTAATGAATAGTTATTATTTTTTTGGCTTTTTTTGTTTAAGCTTACATTTTTATTTTTATTTATTTTTCTTGAGTATTCAAACTCACTTTTGGTTATATTAAACCCCATATCATTAAGCTCTTTTAAAGAGTAACTGGAAGTAACCAGAGATCGCAAGGCTGGGAGATGTTTTTGGGGAGAAGATTTCATGAGATCCTTTAAGTTTTCAATGAACTCATTGCCTTTTTGATTTTGAATAGTTGGCAGGAACTGAGCTTTCCCAAATTCAGTTTGAGTAAGGAAGTGCTTGATGAAATTATCAAGATCATCACCAGCAATAAAGAGGAATGCCTTTTTTAACATTGCAATTCTCTCTCTTTTTGTTGAAGCTCCCAAGGAAAAAAAGGGTAGCATGGAAGAAGTAAATTTAACTGAGGACATGGTAGTATTTTGAATCTGTAATTAGGTCAGATCTTTGATGTGTGCCTTAATGATGGAGTAGTTATGATCAGAATGTGGTCTTTGAATTGGGTTATTTGGATTAGAAGCTTTGTGGTACTTTAGCTCTTATATACCAAGCTAAATGACACCATTCTGAAAGAAATGGTGTGATAGCTTTTATTATAGTTTGAACTTGAATTTATGTTTGCAGAAATTAATTAAATACCCAGTTTTCATGCACAAGTGATATATGTGAAGCAGCTAAGCATTATTATTACATCATATCCTCTTTGTAATCAATGCAAATCAATTAAAATGATGTATTCAGTTAATTGTAACTCTTCCGCATATTTTTAAATGATAAAATATTAAAGAATTCCATTTAAAGAATGCTCAATTTGAGGTTCGAAGCTCACTTGAACCTTAAAATCAATCTAAACAGTGATAAAAACATCCTAACTTCAAACTATCATAAAATCCTAGAGAATTGAGCTTTTTAAATAAAATAAAATGCGAAAATAAAGCTCTCAATCTTATCTTTAATTTCGTCAAATAAAAAACATCTGTTGTGTATTCAAAAAAGAGTATTTATTAGCTTTGAAGTGATCTACTTTATATCATTAGATATAATCATATAATAAAATCTGGATTATGCTCTTTTAAATTACTTTCGCTTTAATATTGAGCATAGTATACATATTAAAATTTTTACACCAATAGAAAGATAAGATTCTTAGCTTCATTTTGATAGTTTACAGTGTGAAAAAATATTAATTTTTCATTGAGTTATTAATGTTTTAAATATAAATTGTGTAATTAGTTACTTTTTCAAAATCGAACTGTGTTATGCTGCGACTTGAGCAGCATGTGCATTAGAAAATGGCCTAATCTCTAAAATAATGACCCATATGGGGAAAATGTTAGGAGGTCTAAAAAAACAATTTAAATATTATTCTACTATTTAAATTGGTTCAGGTTGAATGCAGGAAAGACTGGTGCCGGAATAATGGACTGGTTAACACTTTGGTGCGCAAAGAGTTGTCAATTTGAGCAGTTTGAGCTGTGGAAATTATTTTCCTAGTTGGATCCCGGTGGAACTTCAGAAATGGTCTATTTCTGCGCTCTGCATTCATTGGTTGAGTTCTGGCAGGTTTCCTGATGAAAATGATTGGTTGAAAGCCAAAAGCTTAAAGTATAAGCGAGGAAATAGTGAATTAATACTTTAAGCTTTTGAGAAAGTAAGTATGTAAGCTTAAGTTATTATAGGAAAAAGTGAGAGGCAATGGTTTAAACTTCTGAAGAAAGCCGTTTTGAAGGCAGAACTGTTGGGAAAAGGACACATTAAGAAGGTGGCTGGCTGGAAAGTTACAGGGTCTTTCCAGGTCTTTGACAGGGTCTTTACGAGGCCTTTTGAGTTTCTGCCAAGAGGTTTTTAAAAGCCTTTTGATCACCAGCAGGAGCTTGATTGGACTGATACAAGTGGAATACCAAGGTCACTAAAGATATACAGAGAACTGAAGCCCAAGATAACGGAGCAGGAGCCCAAGAATAAGGAGCTGGATCCTAAGTGCGGCGCAGAAGTCTGATTCTAAGGCGCCAGAGTCCAAGTTTAAGGAGAAGGAGTCCAATTCTAAGGAGCAGAGGTCCAAGGCTAAGGTGCAGGAGTCCAAGACCAAGTACAAGGAGTCCAAGATATTGTTGAAGGACTCCAAGTATTGGCAAATCCATATTGTTTCCTTGACCCCCCGGGCCATATGCCAGAAGGTTTCTAAGGGGATCTTCCTTATGAGAGTGAATAAAAGCCCATTTTGACCCCTATACATATTTCTGAGATACATTTCCCCTTACTAGAGAATGACAATCCCTTCCAGCTGGTCCCTCGCTATAATCCAGGACACACTTTGGGGACTGGTGGACAGGAACCCTGCATGGAGCTTCCCAATCTGTTTTTTTCTAGCTTACTTTCTGTATATTTAATTTAGATTCCAGATAACACAATTAATTTTTGAATTTGCCAGTAGCTTTAACTTGTGATTTTAAATTTAGTTGTCAGATTCTACAACCCCGTAATTTCAAAAAAAACATAGTAAGATTAGTGAAAATGATTGATGGATTTGAGAAATTTATTTTGGATTTTTATCAATCTATTTAGCACGCTTGGAATATGCAGCCACAACTTAAAGCTTAAGAAGTGTCTAAAAGATCCTGCAATCTTATTTATTTAAATAATATGCCAAAAAATTGGTTAAATTAAGAAACAATCCAAATTGCCCTTTTGGTTTGAAATTTGATTGTAGGGTTCTACAATCCCAAATTTTTCCAAAAAGGTTATAAATCTACAGTACTAAAGAACATGAAAGAGAATCTTATACACAGAGGAGTTGAGGCTCAATATCAGCCACATCTTAGCTTTCAGATATCAATAGGAATGTATTATCTTAAGATCCTGGGAAGTATAGTGTATGTTAGGTCTTTCAAGTTAAAAGAAGATCATGGAACTATTTCTCTTGGTTAAATAGAGTTTGAGTATTATATATAAACTCTATAAAGGATTCATAATATATATGTACAGGTTCTTATAGATGCCCTCTTTTGACATTCAATTATTTCTAATAAAATATTTTTCTGTATTAAAATAAATTGTCATGGTGGAGGCAGTTATTGACTGTTGCCTTCTGGGGGGCCTCTGCTGTGAATTCTTGTCTAATACCCTACTAGTACAAACAACTGTGAAACAGATGGTGTGTATTTTTTAGCCTTTCTGGGAATATGGTACATGGATTGACTGTCAAGTTTCACTGAAAACAGTGATAGATTTTTTCTGTGGGTTGGTCTCTTTGAGCCTTCCTTTTGCCTTTGGGCTAGATATGTACATGTGTTACCTTACTATATTGATTAAAAATATGAAAGACTCTGATACTGTTAGGGGCAAGAATGTTCTGTATGTGGTGGAGTCCTTATGGGTAGTGCACTGAGGCCAAACACACAATCACTCATTCAGAGAAACCCCTTCACATGGAACAAAGACTCAGGGATGCAATTCCAATTGTCAGGGAGCCAGGTTCAGGGTGAGCAGTTGCAGACGCAGGTGGTAGGACACCTGGGCCAGTAGGGAGTGCTCACCACAATATGGGCGCTAACTTGAGTATGTAGGATAAAATCTAACCTAGAAGGGACCAGGGATCACTGGATGGGATCATAGAGTCCATCAACTTAGTTAGTGTAATATACATTACTCCAAAGACTTGAGTGGATGTGATCTAATTTTTGATCCCCAAATCTTGCAGGCAGTTGGGCTGCAGGGTAACAGGAGGAGTCATAGTGACCAAATACACTGACAGGGGATTATATTTGTCCTTAAAGGGGCGGGTGTCAGGGATCCAGCCTGTGAGGGGTTCTTGAGAACTTACGGGCAGACAGCCCCTGGGAAGGGCCCACCACAAGATTGGAGCTAACTTTACAATATAAGATAACAGTTTGCCCAGGAGAGCCTAGGGTCTGCTGGCAGGCACCATCAAATCAATAAGGCCAGTGAGAGTGATGTACAACACCCCAAATATCTGAGTGGAGGTAGATTTATTGGTTGCAACAGGTTCCTGTGGGCAGTTGGGCCGCAGGGTAAGAGGTGGTGTCATTGGAACTAAATAGGCGGGCAGGTAGTTGTACTTGTTGCAGAACAGCAGGGGAGGTATGGTGACCAGAGTTCCTTCTCTACCAATGGTTTTGGTCTCTCTATTTCTGGCTTCTGGGTTGTAGATCAGGATTTCCTCTAAGGTGAATTCCAAATATGTTGGGTTGGGTGGGTTGGGTGGGTATTCTGTGAAATGTACTGGGCCAAAGGGAGCTCCTGGTGGACAGTATAGTTTGGGTGGTTGGTCTGCAGTTTCTTGGGGTTGATGGGTGTGAGGTACGGAACTGCAGAAGGTAGACTGCAGATGAAATAGAACTAAAATTAAATAAGGAATAACCTGGTTGAACCAAAGGTTCATGTCACTTTATTACAAGAAAGGCAATGGGTAGTTTCCTGGTGGTCCAGGGTATAAGTATGCCCAGTTACCATGGACAAACTTTTGCAATTTCCATCAGGCCTGGTGATACTGTCTACCAGGGTTTTGCAGCCCTTGGTGGCATCTATTGCGGGAGTTATTTCATTGGCTGGCTCAAATGGAGAAGACTCAAATTTCCCTTTTGGGTCGCAGGATTGGTCATCCTTGGATGGCCCGCATTCCACGGGAAGTTTCTTTGCTTCCCTTGCCGCGGTGGCCCAAGTTATTTCAGGATCTTTGGCTTGACCTGCACTCTCATTGGTCAGGTTAACAGGAACCTTTGGCGTGGGAAGCCTCAATGCAAGTAATTTTTGTTTCTCCAGCCTCAGGAGATTCCCTTAAGTCAAATCCCGCTCTGCTTTGAGCCCAGGAAATTGCGGGCAGCCCACAGGGTTTTGGGGTTTGAAACCCATAGTTGAGGGTTTCCCATGAACATAGTCAACAAGAGAGTTTGTCATGTGTGACAGCGGGGTTGGATTGTGTACTAGTAGTTATCTTGGCCAAAGGTCTCTGGCTTGTGTGATCTTGCTAGGGGGTCAGCTAGGGGGATATTCTCTAGAATAAACTCAGAGAAAGACAGGTTCAATGAGTATTTGGTAAAATGTATAGAGCTGAAAGGAGCACCAGGAGGACAGGATAACAAGGCTGTGGGGTCTGTGTGATCTACGGGCAAGATGTGTGACAGAAATCACTGGATAATATGAAGCCGTTTCTAAGTGATGGGGAATTACCACCCAAATCCACATAGAATTGATGATTAACCACCAACGCGGCTTTAAATATCTTTTTATGAAATTTCCAATTAAAACTCCAGAATTAAGTAGAACAATAAATCCTAACCAGAGTAAACCAAGATAAATGACCTGGGAAAGCATCAATGCATCTTCAGCGTAGAATTCTGGGCATTGAGAAGTGACATGATTTTCAGTTTCAAGAATGGGGGAGGAGCTACAAAATTGGCTGGCATGAAATTGACATTTGGCAGCGCCAACAACAAAGTTCCAGATGCTGGGGACCATCTTCCTGAAATAATTTGGTTCAGAATCAGATTTTACAGAATATACTGCAACAACCAAATCACAGGATGCATTTTTAAAATTTAAACTTAGAACTTGGGATAATTGATTTTTATTGAGTAAATTTAGGAGGACTCAACTCTTAGAGTTGAAACAGGAAAATTATTCAATATATATCAGAAAAGTTGAATAAGCAATACCACCTGAGTCTTGACCTCCTATTCCTTCCACATTGTCTAGTAAGTATCTAGACCAGGTTGCAAAGAACCCTTGCGTGATCAATTTCTGACAACCATGCTGATTAACAAGCTTATATCAGGAGACCCTCACATTACGTCAATTTATCAACATCAATTTGAAAAGGGGAGCTGGTTTCAGCAAGCAGACTGGAGCAGCCATGACCCATTTTTGACCGACTGTTTGGTTTAAATCTGTTAACTTGGTCAATTTCGATACAGGTTTTCCGGCCTTCTGAGCCTTCTTACTTGGACGGACAATACCTGGCATTATGGAACCTACCATGACAAGATGGCAGGAGTGGCGGGACCTGGTGATTCTGTCTGTAAGTGGAGGAGAACAAGTATGGAATATGGCAGGATTAGGGCTGCGGCGTCCCACCCCAGAAAAAACCCGGATTCTGCCCAAAGTTCCTGAAAATGTGGAAAGTAATATATTTTCTATTTAAAGCTGATTTTAAATCTGATCTTCTGGAATGCCAGAAAAAAGAAGATCTTTGTCCGGGGGTGGGACACTGCAGCTCTAGGCAGAATGTGTTTGAACCAAAGGTTCATAACAGCATTATTTCTCAAAATGATAATGGGGTTTGACTTACACCTGGCAATTTATATAAACCATCTACTAGGCTTTCATTTTCAAATCAGGATTCTGAAAACTGGGGCTGCTGGGCCACGGAAACTTAGGAGCAGCAGGGTGGCATCTGGCACGGGCTGGCATTATTAGCTAAAGTTGCAAAATTGATGGCTAGACTTTTTGTTCACTATCCTGGTCAAGAGGCGCAGGCAGGAATACCCAGCATCTCCCAGGTTCAGGTTTTTGGGAAATCCCCATTTGGATTTCATTGACAGGATGGCGGAAATCTTCATGGTATTCTTTATGGTGATTTGCTACTAATTGAGTGTAGCTCCTGCTGCTAAATCTGATACTTTTGCTTGTGTTTTCCTGTGCTGGCTGCAAGGATTTTAATATAAGCTGATTCTAATTCAAATCATCTTCAGATTCAAGCCCAAAAACGAGGGTGGCCGGACCTTTGGCCCTCTGGGCTGTGAGGCGGGGCAGGAGCCAGGGTTTGATCCTTGTTCTGAGACTCACTTTATGATTAATAGTGAAATGTCATTTGTGACACCAATTTCTACTTTCCTTGTGCACCAGTAGTCTGGCACCTCAAGGGTTTCTATCATGATGTGCACAAAGCAAAAACTCAAAAAACATGATATTCTCAAAGGATGAAAAATCAGTGCTGCTCTATTTTCGGGGATTGCAAATGAGCCATCCCAAAAGTCAAAGATGAGAAGGTCAAAGGCATCTGGTCAGAAATATTCATGAATAACCAGCTGCAGATGCTGGGATATAATTGTTCACAAGAACTATGACACTCAATACCCGAGTGAGAGATGTTAAGATCTCTCTGATTATTCCTTGAAAAATTATTTCCCCTGGAATTGATCCTAAACCCTCAAGAATAACATCTGTGAAGCCTGATCAGAGTCTGATTTATTATCAGGATAAAGCATCGGTTTCTATCAGGGACCTTCTCAATTACCACATCTTTTGCATAGACAAATTTACTGCTTTATTTTGCTATAAAAGCTGATCTTTATTCTACTAAAACTATCATACTCTCCTAGTTTCTCCTGCCAATGTGAAGCCAAATGGAGGAACTATCTGATTTTGTCATAATAATTATCACTTTACTACAAAGATAAAACTTATCCCTGATCCTTCACACGGAAGTTTCTGTAACATAAACACCAACTATTAGTAGGATTAACATTGTATTCCTGATTGATACCTCCTCACCATATAATATCAATGGTATTAAATGATAAAATCATCTTTCTCTTTTAATCTTGCACCCCCTTTCCTCAATTAATATAGTTCTAAGGAGTATTTAGAACAATTTATTCTAGAGATAATTAGAATTATAAAAGCTAGAACTTTCGATTTCAACGAAGTGGCTTGAACTACTATGTTCTTGAATAGAGTAGAACCTTATAAAACAAGGTTACAATTTGGCCTGATATAAAAACCACTAGCTACATATGGTTTCCAAAATAACTTCACGGAAAAAAGTTGAGGTAAGCCATATGAAATTGGTTAGGCCACAAGAGATAGCTTGTTGGTCAACAAGAAGCAGAGCCACGATGCCCTTCGAGGTGGCCTATATTTCAAAGTACTCTCTGGAATGGGATGCGTTTATAGACACTCGTTTAATCTCTTCAGAGGTCTGAATTAAGTTGGAACATGCATTATCTTCTTGCCAAAATGGTCTTTTGTATATCACCAAACAAACTTACGTCAGAATGTTTGATCAGCAACTTGATAAGCTTTTGGATAGGGAAATATAAAAGCTAATCTATTTGAAAATTGGAACAAATGTACATGGGTTAAACCAATCTCTTGGACATGTATGGACCATCAAGTTCATATCCAAGTTTACGATAGTAATGACGAGTTCCAACACCTAGAATGCATTTAGCTAAATTTATTGGAGGAGTACCTGAGATAACGGCAAGCTTTACAGAGCCATGTTCTTCACGTGCAATACGCTCAGCCTCTTCCATCAGGAGAGCCCCGAAGCCTTGATGCTGGAATTTAGTAGGGTCACGGCCATGTACTGGGACGACAGAGCCATAGACATGAAGTTCACGGACGATGGAAGCTGGAGAATTGTCTGGACCGGTTAGTTCGGGGCGGAAAGTGGTGGCGGCAGCGCACTGGCGGAGACGAAGGAGACCAACAAGGATATCCTGCTCAGGATCCTCATAAGCCAAGAAAGTTTCCCATCCACCATTGGCAGTATAATCACGACGAATCAGCTCAACGTGATCGGGGCGGACTTTGCGATGGAGGTCGACAATGCCAACCTCACGTGTCCGGACATCGCGGCATTTAGATCCTAAATCCTCCATACGCGCAAGAGCTAGTTCACGTAAGTTGCCATGCTCAACACCCGAAGAAACAAGTGGCATGGGAATATCACGCTGTACACGATACACACGGGTCCAGGGAGGCACAAGAGCAAGAATTTTAGCAACAAGGTCAACCAGGGCAGCGGGTGTGTAATTGCGGTAACGGCCAGTGCGCCACAACTCGTACAGACCAGTACCACGGATCACAAGGGTTGGATAGAGCTTGAGGCCATCAGAACGGAAAGCCGGATTCTCGAAATACTCCTTAAACTGATCGAGATCACGCTCCATTCCGACGTTAGGCAAGTCGGGCATCATATGTGCTACCACCTTAAACCCGGCGTCTTTGGATAACTGAAAAGACTCGCAAACTGCACGAACGGTATGTCCTCTATTGGTATCCCTGGCAACATCTTCATAAACACTCTGAACTCCGATCTCGAGCCGCGTACAGCCATAGCGAAGCATTTGGCTCAGATGAGGTTTTAGGCAGTAATCGGGGCGTGTTTCAATTGTAATACCAATACACTTGGTTAGTGACTGCTCAGAGAGACGAACTGCTGCATCCACATCTCCTCCTGAATGATGCCCCGAAAGCGCATCATGAAGTTCAGCAACAAACTTCTCGCGATACTCTACATTCATTGACATAAAGGTACCCCCCATAATAATATACTCAACCTTGTCAACAGAGTGCCCAAGTGTCTTCAACTGGTCCAAGCGACCACGAGATTGCTCCAGAGGGTCGTAGCGTGCACGAATTGCGCGCATTGAAGTAGGCTCATATCCTGTATATGACTGTGTGGAGTACTCAAAGTCACTGTCTGGTCCTCCGGGACAGTAAACACAGATATTTCCGGTCATTGCAATATGAGGACAGCGATGAGGCTTGCACATGACTGCCACAACTGCAATCTAAAGCTTTAAATCTTTGTTTAAAAAATAGCTTACTCCGGAAGCTGTTCGGATTGGTTTAGCCCTGAGTCGAGGAAGTAAGGTAGCCTTATGTGCAGGAGGAACCGCAGCAATAATATCAACAAGACGGGGTTGCGACTGAAGCCTGAAGGCTCGTGCATGCCGTTGTTTGAGGCCATTCAAGTTGACATCTTTGCCGGCTGCTACAGATTCAATTAATTCGGCAACAATCGCCGAACACGCCTTGACAAGCTTTTCTGCTTGATTTGATCCTTTATAAAAAACACAATTAATAAGAAGCATGTGGTGTTAACGGGCCAAGTTTTAAAAGGATATGCCAAAATAGATTATAGGAAATCTTTAAATTAAAAGGCAAACTCATGCTAGAAGTGCAAAAGAAAAAAGTCAAAAGTACACAATTTTGTCAGAAACTGAAAAATTAAGAAGGTATTTATAAATGGTTTAAACTACTGCTTAAGAGTATTAGATAAAATTGGATAGCCTCAAAGGTATTATCCTTTCAAGATAGAGTGCAGAAAGGTTTGTCAGGTAAAAATACATGTACACGAATGCAAATGTAATGGGATAATTTTTTAAAAACAACAAATAGGTTTTGGTATTTTATGAGTGATTTTAAAAATAGCGATATTTTTAGCTTGAGATTAACTTTGGCTTAATACCAAGTTTAAGTTGTTTGGTAAATTTGAACAAACTGATATAAAAAGAAGAAATAACCTTTTTTCGAATCGACAATAACCATTTGTTGAAGAGTTTTGTGCAGAAATACTATGCTAACTTCCAACTTGCTAATCTATATTGGAACTGGTAGAATTTAAGAAGGAACTCTGGCTACCAAATGCTGTTAACCAGAAAGATTTTATCAGGAGATTAAATCGATTTGATCAAACTGCGAAATCAGATCTTAGCCACTAAATTTCGTTTGATAAACTATTTATAAATTGCTATTATATATTGATTTTGGATGGTATTTTAGCTTGAATCATTTAAAATCTTGACTTTGAAGATATAAAAGCCCATGGTAAATTTAATTCACAAAGTACATTATATCATCTGTCTTTCATTGCTTTTGTATAAACAGTTATTTAGAAAAATGAGATCTAAAGTTACTGTTAACATTGAAACCAATTGAATTCACATAATATAACTGCACACAAGTGCTGCTTAAGCACAGTTTGTTGTATAGTTCAGATAAATGGTAATTTATGATCATTGTATAGCCTTCATTTTGTTTAAAATTTAACACTACAATTATAAAAACTCCTATTTAGTTATAGTAGTTTCCAAAAATGACGAGGAAATAAACCTGTTTAGTGGTTTTTTATGTTTGTGTTGTAACCTCTTTGATTCCTTTCTCTCGGGAAATCATTTCCCCAAGAAATGACTCTACTATTAAGTAAAAGTTGGTCCCAAAACTTAATCCCAATGTTATACTGGGATTAACCCCTTGAATTCCTAAGAAAATCTGGATCTTCCAAAACCACATGGTATCCATGATCTACATGGATGGTATATGGCATATCAATACGATATATAAAGATTTCCATATTTTTCAATAAAGATGCTATATTTTTCAAAGCTGTTGAGATGGACAAACTAAAGTTGGCCCAGAGCAAACTAAAGCCGTGCATGCAACGAAACATAAGTGGCATAAGTTTTTTCAGTGATATCAAGAGAAGAGAGACATTCATATTTTTACTATGACAACCCAAATACATAAATCACTAGGGAAAACATGAACACACTTGAAGTTACTAATATACAACTAAACAACAAAAAAATCAAACTTTCCTATTGATATTACATATTTCAAATTGTTCCCATATGTATAGTAATCCTAGAGAAAAGGCTTACTGATAATACCAAATCCTAAAAAGGCAAGCAAATAGATGTCACAAAATGTGAATAGCCCCAGTCATATAATATTAATTGACACTTTAAATTGATTAAAAGACATTCTCAAAAGAGAAGTATCCACAGATAACCTAGTGAACTTTATTTAGAAAATTTGGCTATCCAATCTAAAATCCAGCTTCACAATCAGATCAATTAGGAACTTTTGTTTTTTTTAGCAAAATCCAAACTGTATTAAAGCTTTGAAAAAATTGTATTTCTCCTATTTTTACAAAAAATAATAAATTTTCAAAACAGGTTTTTCAAGTGATAGTGAGGGTTTCCCTATCAACATTCAATATTAAGGGTTTGTGACAGTCAACATCCAAGAGTGTTGGGCTAGTACTACTGATATATACACTCAGCACGTTGATTTCACCCAGGAGGAAGAAGAGCTGTATGTTCATGCTGCTGGAACTGGTTCCCTTTTTTGAACACCATTTGAAGGCTATTGTTGAAACAGCAGACTTGACCCATCAGCAAGGTTCTGAGTAAGCAGGGTTGCGGCCCGCAATCTGATTATCCGGTCACTCAAAGCCAGACTAGGAAGTTGACTCAAATTTCCAAATCCAACAACATGAACAGATGATGATCCCTTAGGGTGGATACCTTGTTTTGGCGCTTGACTCATTACCAGGATCAAGCCACCCCCTTCATCATCTCACTATGTGATCAACACTATCATGTTCCTCTTATCCTTGACTCACAATAGCTATATAATCACTATCTCCCAATAAATAATATTATCTAGTTTCCAAACATTTTCCCCTTGTAACTCTGCTAAAACAGCACAGTTACAACATCATCATCAACCAAGACAATCATCAGGCCTGTGTACAAAACAATGTTGAAATCAATCTGCCCTCAGCCAACAAGACCACTGTGACACCAAATAAAGCCACTCAATCAGCATCTGTCTTTCTAAAGAAGTTTTGAAGGTCCAGATGTTGGAATAGTTCAGCTACCACTAACCAAACTCAATATCCAATACCTTGGCTGATTTTTTGCCAAAGAAATTTATCCAACATTTGTGTCACAGCCCATACCAGAGTCCAGCTGGACTCCCACAGGGAAGGTGAGCGGGCCTGAAAGGCCATGTACACAATTGACACAATCCTGACAATATATTTCACAGCAGTGACTAAGGGATACCAACTTCTAGTATGGGGCACAACCTGATTGATCAGCCCTAATACTGTAATATAGATGAACCTCAACTTACTGAAGTCTTGGGCAAGAGGCACACTGAGCAAAGGGGGAGTGGAGGGGATGCTGTCAGGAATATTCCTAACAACACTGTGGCTCAGAATAATATTTTGTGTACAATGGATTGTAAAAAGCAGAATAAAAAATACATTTTTTGATTTGGACAGGTTTTATACCCTGTCTGCGGGCCGCGCAGCCGGCCGCCAGGCGCCTGCCTACCACTGCCAGCCAGTCCCCCAAATGGGGAAATTGCCAAAAGAGGAAACCCAAAAAGGCAATTTCCCCAAACCCAAATGGAGGGCGAACTGCTGCCCAAATTTGGAGGGGGTTGACAAGCAGCCCAGCATTACAAGTAATGCATCAACTGCAAAGGTTGAATTGAAATGCATAAATGTGCCTGAAAATGCTCCAAGTCCATGCAATGCCAAGGATAACAATTCATTGCCTGCCAAGCCACTCCCATCCCAATCCCAAATGGGAATCCCAGACAACACCAAGAGTTTGGGGTCCCTTATCCAATGCTTTGTACTATTCATGCACCACTAAGGATGATAGTATATAATAAATCTCAATCATATGATGGTATTTTGTGCTATCATTGAGTGAAATTACCCCTCAATAGTATCACATAAATCAATACCCAAGAAAACTTTTACTCTACAGAAAGTTAAGACACTAAGCTTTGTCTGCCCTTTCCCAGGACCAGAAGATGAACCACTTGATCTTCTCAGCTGTCCTCACAGCTTGCCTCGGGATTGGGGGCCACCATCACACCCACCAGCATGGGCCATACAATGAACCACCCCACGAGTACTTCTACAAGGAGCCCGCGCAGCTAAACTCCTCCAAGACGCACCCCTGGCCCACGCTGGTGTTGCCCTGCTCCACTTAGCATGTAGCAATATACACCTTTGTATTATATGTGCTTACATACTTTGCCGGTAATTTTGGAAGATTTAATGTACACGCCAAGGTCTTTAGATGGATGATGACTGTCTATCCCATTGTGACAGCGCTCACAGGGTTCCAAGTTGCCAACTTGGTACCCTACCTTGCTAAAATACTCCCTTATTTTCTGGGGCTTTACAGATCCCCTTCATGATAGTTGAAATTTGGCCTCTAGAATGGCCAGGAGTGTCAGGATTGATAATTTTCTTCCCCTTGAAACCTGGGCCCAAGGTGGGATTTGAACTCCAACCCTGAGCCCCTGCGGGCCGCCAGCCCTGAGGACTGAGAGGCCACCTGCTTGCGTTTTCCTGGGGTCAAGCCCCCACAAGCTGAAGCCAAGAATTATTGTACAAAAGGTGAAGCTAGCCAAACCAAAGTAATAATAGCACTAAATGGAGGAGTAATCAAGGTGCCTAATGAAGGCAACAAAATTCCTATCATCTGCTTCATGGGCTTGAAGACTGCCTTGGTAGTCAATCAGGATGTGTCACCTGAGGAAAGCACAGGCCCATGTGAGGGATCCACTCATTGTGAAGTCTCTCTCTGATGGAGTTAAGAAGAGCTCCCAAGTTGAATTTGACTAAAGTGAACCCTACTGGGATCCCTATCATTAACATGTGTTAGAGGTGACCAAATAAGCGGAATCTCCTCAGGAAGGAAGTGAAGTGATTTAAGAGGTAATAGACGCTGGTATATCCCAAAACCAACAAGGGGGCCTTGTGATGAATAATGGGGGGGGGAATTGAGCTGTTTCCGCATATGGGGCATGGTGATGATGTGGACCAAAACAATACCAAATGGAGTCTTCTGATTTATCTGTGGGGGTTGGTTCAGGAGTTTCAAAGTTCACCTTGGCTTGCCCATAACTAATTAACACACAAAACTCCCATAAAATGAGGATGAGCTTCATGTTGTTAGTAGAGAGCCCTATTTATCTACTAATCAAGTTTTAGAAGTTTTTGAAAATATAGATTTATTGGCTAAGATAGGAATAAAAATTGTTAGAGCAATTTGCTCAGGAGGGGTAGATCATTTTAAATACTGAGTGAAATGTGGGGATAGTCATAGTGGTTACCAGAGGCTGCTGCAAGGATTGATTATGAAGTATTGTCTTGCAGAACTGCATCAAGCTGCAGCCTGCAAGGCAGGAAGCAGTAAAGTTTTCTGGTGCTTGCATGGTTCATTTGGGCTGGTGGTTATGTGTTTGGAAGGGTTTCTTATTTGGACAAGAGTTATTTTCTTTGCTTAGTTCATCTTTAGCTTCTGGTTGGTAGTTTAGAGTAACAGGAGTTGAATTAGAGACTTTTGATGATGTTTCTGCACTTTGATTGGTGGATTTAAGCACTGGGGTGTTTTTGCTTAATTTAGATTTTATATTAAAATCCTTATGTTCATCCTTGCTGTTGTTGTTGTCGTCCTTGTCATTGTCTGAACCTGAATTTCTTGATTTTAGAGTAGGATTTATTAAGTTTGAAGGGTTTTTGAAACTGTTTTTGCATTTGGTTTTTAATTTAGAATGTATAAGTAAAAAGCATTCATTTTTAAATTTTGAATGCAGAATAAACGGCTCGTTGTTGACTGTATCCAATGCTAAGATTTCAGGATCTGTATAGGAGAAGTGATTATCTTATAATTCCTTTGTTCCAGACCCAATTTGATAATTATTTTATGTAGAAAGAAATGGAATTCCTTACAGCCCAGGGCCCAACCCCATGACCACGACCCAAGAACAAGAGAATCAAGCCACCAATTCAAGATTTCTGACCAATGAAAGAACTCCCGTCCCAGGTGCCATTTCACTGCATTTGAACCTGAGCATCCAGACCACCCAGTCCCACATTTCCTGATGCCCAGATGAGTCCCCTTGGAAAATATTAAGTTTGGAAGTGGGGTGTTATATAGACCAAATGATTCTGCACTCAAAACTTATTGCCATTTTTGAATAAAGGTTATGTTATTTTAGCTTACACAGCTACTGCCTTATTTTGCCTTTGCCATCTATCAAATTAGTACAAGATCAGCCGGCCCTTCTGCCCCTCTGCCTACATATTCCTGTCTTTCAGGTGTTCCCTTTGGCCCCCTCCACTTCACATAGTACTCTCTGAAACCTGAATATAAGGATTACACCCCAGAAAAGATCCTTGAACTATATCCCTTGGCCCACATAAAATCAGCAGTTGGATACAACTTTCAAGGCCCCTGGATATTCTCAATACCCAAGTTTTTTTGAGGCAAATTCAACTATCTGCCTGCCTGCCTATGAACTCTGCATGGAACCGCCTGTGACCCCCAAGCCAATGCCTGCCTCCTCACCCAACCTCCCAAATGATCACACTGGCAAGCTATTTGGTATTATGTATATCAACCTAACAGAGGTGATTGACATTATAATCCCAGCTGCTGACCTGTGGTCCTGGGTGGGTGTCATAACTGTGCTGTTTTAGAAGAGTTACAAGGGGGAAAATATTTAGAAGCTAGATAATAATATTTATTGAGAGATAGTGATTATATAGTTGTTGTGAATCAAGGATAACAGAAACATGATTGTGTTGATCACATAGCTGGATGGTGAAGGGGGTGGCTTGATCCTGGTAATGAGTAAAGCGCCAAAACAAGGTATCCACCATAAAGGATCATTATCTGCTCATATTGTTGGATTTGGAAATTTGAGTTGACTTCCTAGTCTGGCTTTGAGTGGCCGGGTAATTGGATTGCAGGTCACAAACCTGCTTGGTTGGAACCTTGCTGGCGGGTCAAGCCTGCTGTTTTGACACCCCCCAACTGAAGGTTGGCCTCCTCTGGGGGTAGGTTGTCAGGATCACGGGTGCCATACTGGACTAATTGTTGTTCTGTGGTGGGCAGGGTGGTTTTGCGTAGTTTTTGTCTTGCTTTGCAGGGCCTCAGGCAATCATGGTGTAGGGTTTTGTCTTGTTTGTGCTTCCCAAGTCCTTGCAGAGGTTAGTATTATTGTTGTTTATCTTTATAATGATTGCTGGTCCTACTTTCTTGGGTTGTAGTTTTCTTTTATCAACGTTCATGACCCAAACTTTGTCCCCAACTTCATGTCTATTGCAGATGGGGACAAATGTCTTTTGCAGACGTTCATTTTCCCTTTCTGTTTAATCACTGTTGGCCTCTACAACTTGAGGGTCTGAACAAGGGGGAACTTTACTTGGAATTTCCTGTTTGGGTCCTGTTAATGCTTGAATGATATTTGGCTGTGTCCCGTATACCAACTCAAAAGGGCTCTTTCCGGTGGATCTGTTCACTCAGGTTTGGCACACAAGTAGTACAGTTGATAGCTGCTTATACCAGTCTTCAGGTCTCCTGGCGGTGAGCTTGGCTAAGGCTTGCATGAGGCTGCCATTTAGCCGCTCTACACGTTCATTGGCCTGTGGGTGGTATTGTGTTGTCACAGTGTGTTTGACCCCATTTTTAGCAAGTTATATGTTGGTGTTTTTGGAGGTCAGTTCTTTCCCTCCATTAGTTATCAGGAGTTCTGGCTTTCTGAACTTGCTGATTATCACTTTTTCAATAAATTGTTGTACATCATTGACAGTGTGTGTCCTTACTGCTTGGGCTACTGGCCATCTTGTAGCAAAGTCTATGGAAGTGATGATGTATTTCTTATCATTGTGTTTCCCTGGCATGGGGCCAACGACATCAAGGGCCCATACCTTGAAGGGTAGTTGTGTGTGGATGGGTAGTACTGACTTTGGAGGGGTTTTGCTTTTGGCAAACTTTTTGCATACCTCACATTGGTCTAGGAATTCCTGAATGTCACAATATAGGGTTGGCCACCAGGCCTTTTGCTTAAGGAACTCATATAGTTTTTTACTATTGGTGTGTCCGAGGTCTCTGTGATAGCATAGGATGGTGTCTACTTGCTGGTGTGTGGGGATATAGGGAATGGTAGTACCGTTGGACATTTTTCTGTGCAGGGTCCTGTACATGTCAGCAAATAGGTGTTTGTTTTTGATAGCTGTTTCCTTTGTTATGTTGGTTGTACCAGGGGGGAAACCCTTGTCCTTTGTTTGTAGTACCAAGAGAGGCCAGTCTGAGTCAAGCCCATTTTCCCCTCTTGTGGTACAGACATATAGGCGTGAGAGGGTGTCTGCCATGGCAATCTTGGGACCAGGTTTGTACTGTATGAGCATATTGAATCTCTCCAAGAGCTCCATCCAGCGGGCTTGGTGGCAAGATAGATTTGCTTGGGTATTGAAATATATGAGCAACTTGTGGTCGGTTAATGCTGTGAATTCTTCCTGCTGTTCCAGATAACAACGCCATTTAACTAGACAGTTGCACAATGGCCAGCAGTTCCTTGTTGTGGATAGGGTATCAACACTTGCCATCTGACACCTTTTGTGATTCATAGGCTACAGGCAGGAAGTCACCATAATTATTTTGATTTGTAGTACTCCCCCAATGAATGCATCTGAGGCGTCAGTTTCCATTTGGTATTCCCCGTCACATTTGGGGTATTGCAGGGTAGGAGCTGTCATGAGTTTCTCCTAGAGGCGTCTAAAACAGAGGTCACGTTGGGAGGTCCACACAAACTTGTATTTGACGCCTGTTATGGCGGATAAGGGGCAGTCAAAATGCCACAGTCAGGTATGAAGCATTGTACATAGGCCACCATCCCCAAGAAGGTGCGGAGTTCTGACTTATCCTTGGGTGGCGGCATCTTGCATATGGCCTGTATCTTTTGACTGTTGGGTTCAATGCTGTACTTTGAGACTATGTGTCCCAGGAAGGGCAATTGCTTGCAGAAGAACTGACACTTGGAGGGCTTGGCCAACAGTTTGTGTTGTGCCAGAGTAGCCAAGACTGCCTCTAGTTCCTTGTGGTGCTGTTCCACCAAGGGGCTGTAGACAATGATGTTGTCTAGATAGACTAGGGAATGCTTGCCTATGTGTGAAGCAAACACTTTGTTCATGAAGGTCACAAAGGTGAAAGGAGTGTTTGTCATTCCAAAGTTGAGCACCACACATTTTTATGAGCTGTATTTAGTGCAGAAGGCTGTCTTGGGGATGTCTTCTTCCTTGATACAGATCTGATTGTAGCCTGCAGTTAGGTCAATCTTGGAAAAGACAGTGGCTCCTCCCAAGGCGTCAAAGAAATCATCAATTAATGGCAATGGGTAACAATTCTTAATGGTGACTTTGTTCAAGGCGCAGTAGTCTGTGACCAGGCGTAAGGTACTGTCCTTTTTAGCCACAAAGAATATGGCAGCCCCAAAGGGAGACTTTGAGGGGTGGGTAAGTCATTTTTCCAGTGCCTCCTTGAGATAGGCGCGCAGGGCGTTGTCCTTGTTTGGGGTCAGTCAATAGATGGGGTGTGCCTTGGGTACATTCCCCTTGAGTTGGATAGAGTGTTGGATTTGCTTCTCAGGGGGTAGCCCAGGTAACACTTCCTTAAAGATTTCTGGGTGATGGGCCACAATGTCGCGATCTTGAGGCGTGGAGGTGTCCTGGTGGCCCTTGAAGTGTATGACTTCATACTGACAGGAGTCCCAGTCAATTGCTTTCATACTTTCCTTTTTGTCCAGGGTCTCTGTGATGCGCAAAAAGACGTGGTTGCGTAGGAGTTGGTCCACTGAGTCAGGGTAGATCTGATGGTTGACACCTTCATGCTTGATGGTCAACACTGAGGTTGCCCAGTCTACATGAGAGTTGTTCTTTTGTAACCAGTCTAACCCCAGTACAATGTCAAACTTTAGGAAGTTGATGATGGGACCTTGGATGGTGGAGTGGAGGTTCTCAAGCATGATGGAGAAGGGGGCAGTTTCCCTTGTCACAGCAATGTGGGGTTCATCAGCCAGGACCACGTTTTTAATCCACAAAGAATTAGTGGTTAGCTTGAACTTATCTACAAAGCTGCTGTTGACTAGGGTTTGATCCGCACCCAAATCCAGGAGTGCTGAGCCTGTGTAATTGCAAAAACAGAAAGGATAGGACATCAGTTTATTGGGATGTCTGGTGATGGTGTACAGTACTGGGTCCTCCAGGGGTACTTGGATCATTGGACATTGGTCCACATCCTTGGGTCAGTACTCATCATTGGGCAAGTCAGAAGTTGTGTGGGAAGAGCTTAGCTTGCTTAATGCTGTCCCCGGGATTTTCTCTCATCTTGATTGCCTTGTGTGGCAGTGATACAGAAATAGGTACAATTTTACTGGCCATTGTTTCCATTCACATGTCTGTTTGAGCTTGTGGGTTTATGGTTGGCGTTATTCCCGTTATTTCAGGGGGTGATCAAGTGGAGCGCCTGCCTGTGTGGGAATTCTTGGGTCTCTCTTGTTTTCCAGTTTGTGCCTTATGAAGGGCGTTGGAGGTTTGTTCTGCTTTCTCTGCTTTGCGGTATAGGCTTTGTAGGTTGGTCACTTGATCCAGGTTCACTTGTCTCATCACATGCAACTTGAGGGTGTCATAGTACATGAGGTGTGTGACTGGGGTGTCAAAGGCCATGTCAGATGGTGCATAAAGTTGGAGCTCCTTGTAGCCGTGGATGAGTTCCTTCATGGTGCCTGTCTGGGTTAGGTTCTTTACTTGGCATATGATCATGAGCGCCATATCCTTAAGCACAAACCTTGCCAAGAAGTCTTGCTTGAAGGTATCCCAGTTCTTGTTGGCATGCTCTTTGTGCCACTTGTCATACCAGGTGCCAGTGTCATGGGTCAGGCGGATGGAGATTTCTGCAATCCTAAATTGCTGCGGGCATTCCATCTGGGCCAGCTTGCTCTGGGCGGACTGGATCCATGCGGCAGCGTTGTTGTTGGCCCCAGCAAAAGGTTCCAAGGCAGCACTTTGCAGTCTTTGGGCTACGTAGGCGGGCATGGTGTTTTTGTTGGTTGGCTGCAGAATAGAAGAGGGATCCTGAAAGAGCCCTTGTGCAGACATGGCGTTGAAGGCGGGTAGTGGAATCACTGTGTTCTGGTACAGGACAAAGCCATTGGGTATCTTGGTACCAGGGGTGTACGGGGTCCAGTCCAGAGGGAGGACAGACATAATTCTGTCAAGGATTTGTTGGCCACGGTGCGTGCAAGCAACAGGCGGAATTTTTCAAAATAAGTTAGGATGGAGAACCTACCTATGCTACCAATGTTGTAACTGTTGTTGGGAATTTTGACCAAGCAATGATGCCAATTATGACGGAGCCCACAGATTGGGATTACTACAACCAAATCCATAAATTAGTAGTACAAAATACAATGCCACTAATAATGACAGAGCTTGCGGATATGAATTGCAGCTACCAAATAACATAAATTGGTAGTATAAGCCACATTTAAATTAGATTAGCAGTAGTCTGCTGACCTAAGCCTAATACCAGCCAATGACAAGCACTGCTGCAGCAATCAATGACACATGATTTGCTGCCGTGGCACTTAATAAATACACAAAGCGCCGCGGCGCCGCCTAGCAATTGGATTAGGCGCCAAGACGCCAAACTACTTTTACATCAAGCGCTGCCGCACCAACTGAAAATTATTACAGGCGCCAGCGCTGCCTTACCTTTACATCAAGCGCCGAGGCGCTGGGTTCAATTCCCCATAATCTCAAATTCCCTTAATTGTCACATTAATAAGTATTAAGCTGCAGTATGCTAAGAAAGCAGGAAGTGATCCTGAAGTAACTAAATTATTTCATGCCAGCAAGGATCACCTGTGCTGATTGAAGATGAAGATATTCTATTGGTTGACGTGCAAGAAGCGCCAAACCTAGATTAATAATTGCCCAAATTAGGGGCGTGTTAGAATGTCCTAGAAGATATTGCTAGCAGCCCAGGGATTACCCTTGTAGTAGGTATAAGAAGAATTAATCATTTACAATAAAATCAATCTTTGGAACCATCTTTATTTTATCCTTAATCTGGTTGATCTTTATCCTAATCCTTAAGTGCTTCTGCGTGATCAGAAGCCATTGCTGGGCAATAATCATGTTCCTGCTCAATCCTGGCTCTTCTGATACAATACCACTCATATCCTCACATATGGCTGTATTCTGGCAAATATCCTGTGCCCTATAATCTCTAATAATTGTTGCGCTATAATGCAAAAAGCGTGACATTTGTGCTGTTTTAGCAGAGTTACAAGGGAAAAACATTTAGAAGCTAGATAATAATCTTTATTTAGAGATAGTGATTATATAGTTGTTGTGAATCAAGGATAACAGGAACATGATTTTGTTGATCACACGGCTGGATGGTGAAGGGGGTGGCTTGATCCTGGTAATGAGTCAAGCGCCAAAACAAGGTATCCACCATAAAGGATCATCATCTGTTTATGTTGTTGGATTTGGTAATTCAAGTTGACTTCCTAGTCTGGCTTTGAGTGGCCGGGTAATTGGATTGCAGGTCACAAACCCACTTGTTTGGAACCTTGCTGGTGGGTCAAGCCTGCTGTTTTAACACAGTGAAGTCCTTCTTCTACCTATTTAAGTTAGCTCCTCTCTTGTGGTGGGCTCTGCCTGCATAATCCCAGAAAATGACGGGCCAGCTGCCCAAGCTTGGATCCCTGACAAGGAGGAAGACTAAGTGGTAAGGGTGGAAGAACTCCAAGTTGATGGTGCAAGGTGGTGTAACCAGGTGGACAAGAGCAGAGCCAGGAGGGAAAGGATAGGTGTGGGTGTATTGTGTAGTAGATTCACAAAGAGATGCAAACAGAATGATTATATTGGTGCAAAAATAGATAATTCCTGCAAGAAAATAATGGGTTCTGGGCATAAAGTTGGTTATTTTAATATTTCAACAGTGAGGAAGGCTTCCTCTCCTCACTACTTATACTTACTGAGAAATAATTAGCATTTTGTACCACCAGAGGCCTGATGGAATCATCTTCAGTGGTACTTGCAAAATGCTTGGAATATTGCATACTGGAGCCTACAGGCAGGTGCTTATTGGCTGTTTCTTTATGGCCATGGTTTTGGCTGCAGCATGCCAAGATGCCACAGCTATTATTAGAACCCGCAAGCATTTGAGTGCCTGATCAAACAATAAAATTATTGCTTTCACAAATTGCCATTTCCTAATACCAAGGGAACCCAATTTCATGTTTAATTTTAATTCCGGGGTTTTGTGGCACGTGTGCCTCACAAACCCCTGGCCATTTGTGGTCAGAAATGGGGGTCTTCTTCTAGGAAGGCAGTTGGTAATGTTTTACATGCTGTTGGTTGTGCTATATCCATGAAGGCTAGCTGATTTTCTAGGGCATTATGGGTCCTGATAATTTGCCATGTTTGGTACAGTAGTTTTTAAACCTGTTGATATAAACAAATTTTATCCAGTATAGAAGCATAGGTTCATTCACACAACAAATTTCAATTTTTTAGATAGAAATATAAGCTAATTTCACAGAAAATGTGGGCTATTTAGCGTAAATTCCGGTCACACAGCAGCCTATTTAAACTGGAAACAAATGTATGATGATTCAACAACAAATCTACCAAACACTAGAATGCAAGTTTTTTGGTCACATAAAAAATCTACTATATTTACTGTGTTTTTTATGAACACATAGAACTCAGTCACAAAAGTTAAAATTCAATCCAACAACAAATCCCAATAGCAACTGAAACAGAAAATGATAATATCTAATATCAAAACAAATAAGTGAATTTATAATACTGTTAACAGCTTGTCCTAATTAAGACATAAAATCTAGAATATGAAAAGGAAACAAATGTTCTGAGTTTCTGTTTTTGGATTAAAATCAATAAAAAGATCAAATTTATCAAAACATAAAATTAACAGTGCACATTTGCAACCAAAAATAATTAATATAGAAATTTAAAAATCCAATTTAAAACAATTAGTAGTGACTAAAAGCTTTCATGCTACCATATATGGACAGATAAAAATTAAACTTTATAAAGTATTTAGTTAATTGTTTAGTTTTGCTTCATTTTGAATTTTATTTTCCAACAAAATGGACACATTGCAACAATAGAGAAACAGAGTTGAAGGAGCACACTGCATGTTACTAAAGTAACAGTTTTGAAGCCCCAGGCAGGAATCAAACCCGCTCCTAGCCACCAGGCGGGGCTAGTGGGTGGGGGAGATTTGCCCGCACCTGGATTTTTGCTTTTTGAAGCAAATCCAGGTGTGGGAATCATTCCCACCCTGGTGGCAGCTGAGGGTCCCGTTTTGGGCCCCAAAAGCTACGCCCAAGCCTTGGTGGGTTTGACTGGGCCTGGGCAGGCTATTTTTAGCTGCCCAGTAAACCCAGATCAAGCTAACCCTCCATTAAGTAATTTGGGGTCCCCAATTGGGGACCCTTTTTTCAATCCAGTTCTTTGGGCTCAGGAGAGCCTGTCAAGCCAGTCCAAAAATGGTGATCAAGTTGGGAAAACCCCCATAACCCCAGAAGCCAAACCTTCCAGAATCAATGGCCAGCCAAGCCAAGATGGACCACCAAAGTGCCAAATAAACTGTTCCTGAAAACCCCAAAAATGACCATGAAGCAGCCAACCAAACAGCAGAACCTGAGATGCCAAGCCTTGCCACACAGATAGCACCAGAAGAATGCCCAGAGGCACTTCCATGTGAGTAAGTATATAAACCAGAAGCACTTAAAAAAGTTCTGTATCATCATCCTTACCAAATAAAGCTGTTATGAACCTTTGGTTCACCAATCTGTTTCCATACCTATTTTTGATACTCTTCCATCTGAATACACCCAAGTGTCAGTACCCATCCCCTGGGATAGATAGTCAGACTCCAGTTGACCAAACCAAAGCCTTTGACTGCTACCATCCACCCAACACTCCATTTGGCCCTGTGCATTTCACTGAGTATCCCGTCAATCCTGACCACAAACCCTGGATCATTGGAAGACTTGCAGTGGTACACCCGCCCAAATGCACCCAAGGAACCCTACCAACTTGTCTGTGATGGCAAAGCAATCATTATCTATCCTTTGATCTTCAACGGGAAGTACAACAGTCCTGCTGCCTACTTGGTCCCTATGGAACCGCCCCAGATGCCCA
Organism: Entomophthora muscae; assembly: GCA_014839935.2. Lineage (NCBI taxonomy): Eukaryota > Fungi > Entomophthoromycota > Entomophthoromycetes > Entomophthorales > Entomophthoraceae > Entomophthora > Entomophthora muscae. The sequence goes on from QTSX02002142.1 coordinate 265,744, forward strand.
AACCAACCATCTCAACCCTCCCCCACTTCTGATGCCACTGGCCAGAGTGGTCAATTCCTGGGAGTGCTTTACCTGGCGCTCACAGGATTGATTGTCTCTGCCTTGCCAGCAGCTGGACCTTGGGCTGTGGCTGGGAAGGCCCTTTCCTACCTGGTAAAGTTAGGTCCCATCATCTGGTGGGCCATGCCAGTACCTGCTTTAATGCCTCCCTCACCTGCTGGAGCTCCATGGTACTCTTGGTATCCTGATACTGCAGATGTAAACAACCTCATGGGTCAAAAACAGAATAGCTGTTGTCCAGGAGGCAGAAGGTGAGAGTAACTCTGAGTCAGGGAGTAAACCCAACACCACTCAGACACAGCAATAAACCCAGGGTGCTCGGAATGGCAGAAAAGCAGTATTAGCCCCAGAGTACCAAAGCTGTCTAGGAAAAACGCCAGGGTCACCATCACCAGAACAGTAAACAATGCCATCACTGAGAGGGTGTCCTTTATATACAATCCTGTATACTACTGAGATGGTATTTTTGCTAGTATTATAGAGAGTGTTAAGCCTATTCTGGATACCACCTATGAGCCTTAAGTGAGTGATGGCAAAGAAAAGGATAGCAACAAAGAGCCACAGTATTATCAAACTGTAAAGGGGCAGAAGGTGCTAAAAAAAGGTTCCTGCATTTTATAGCCAGGTGCCTATGTGTGTGTCTTGGCAGAGCCTGATGAATTGTTGCCTACTACCAAAAACCCAAGTATGAGGTGATCCCAAAATCCACCTTTGAAAGCGTTATTAAGCTTATCAAGAACATTCAGAACTACAAGAAGGCCACAGCAACTGTAGGTTTATCAAAAAAATCAGCACATAGTCTGTACAATAGTTATCTGAAGACTGGTAGAATTCTCCTTATGAAGAAACCCAAGTGCAAGTCAACCAACCTGGAAAAAGAGCACATCTGGGCAATAAAATGAGTGGATTGCCCAAAATTCCATCTTGAACTGGCAAATATGCAGGCAATGGTCAAATCTGTTTTTTGGAATCAGGGCCCTGATTCCATTTTAGTATTGTGTGATAAGAGGATTGAGGTTTTTTTTAGAAGAACTCAGTGGATCTCCCTATAGCTAAAACAGCCCAATGAACATCAAGATCTATAATAAATACTCTGGGACGTACATCACACTAAAGGGTATGGGCACAGTAAAATTCTACTATATTGATGAATTGTCCTTTGTGTCCTACATGTGCAATGTTTACAGCTATATACCCAGATGTGCCAAGGATGGTGTATCCTGGTGTGTGTCTGTTTTTTCTGTGGCCTACTTGATGGAGCCCTTCTTGGTCCCCTTGGCATTAAATTATACCAGATTATCAAGGATTACCACAATAGTGGGACCTTAATTGTGTTTCTCTGATTGGTTTAGGAGCACCCCAGGATCACTAGCTTGGGGTATACCAAAATCATTGTGTTAGATAATGTTGGGCTCCACAAGGTGGCTGATATTTATGAGAAATTCCCAATGATTGAGACAGGCATGGAAATTGGTCAGCAACAATTGGCTGCAGTGCCTATACGCCTATTATTTCTTCCCATGTATTTGCCATTTCTAAACCTAATTGAGGAGGTCTTTGGATGGCTCAAGAAAGTTGTCAAGCAAGGCACCCCAACTGAGCCCAGGGCATTATTTGGTTTGCTTTAGTTTGGAGTCTACACCCTACTAGCTGAGACTTTCATAATGTTATATGTCCATTCTGAGTTGTATATTCTTTATTGTCTTGCCAAACTACCAAGCCAACCATTTAAAATAATTGTCTCATATTTTTCAATATTTTTATTTTTGTATAGAGATTTTAAAGAAACACACTATTTATAATACTGACAATCAAGCTGCTACAGTAGAATGCCAAATGGAAGGGATAACACGCCCTCAGAAGACAAAAAATTGAAAAAAAAGCTTCTGCCAAACCCTTGAAAGAAATATATGACTTAAACAATGCCATTGATAAAAATGGGTCAAAGCTGGGGTTGCTCAAGTAGCCCTGGAAAATCTTGACTTGCCTTATTTTTCCCCAAATAACTATGACAAGAAAATCACATGTTATATGCTATTTGGGGATGGCAGCGCTCAACCTGCTGGTTGCCCAAATTTTCCAAATTATGACATCATTGACTCAAATTCCAATGCAGGACCTTCAAATGCTAAAAATATTCTCCCCAGCCAATCAGGTGCAATTGAAGTCACCCCATCCCCATCCTAAGCTGCCTTAAAACTTTCCCCATTTCCCTCTATAAACTTGTTTCTAGATAGTTTACTTAACATCAAATAAAATAAAGTTTTCTCAAAATGTGCTTGATTATCTGGGGCTATTTACCCCTTTCCTTGAGAGGTTGGCCTCTGTCATGGCCAAGGTTGCCATAGATTCCTTGGCTGCCCCTTGGCCTGCTCTCTATATACTGGTTTCCCTGATATCTTCTTCTCATTTGCCCCTGCAAATCATTTGCTCAGCAACAAGTTTCACTGCCATCTTTTGTTATACAACCCATGGTTCCAAGGTGTTGAAACTGTCCTCCCAATTCAGTCTACTGCTACTCAAACAACTCTCAATTTGTTTATTGTATCCCCATTGAATTTCTTGAATGAGGCACCTCACCACTTTACTCTAACATAAGGCATGTGAATTATATCTTCACAGTTGTTTGATCAATAAAGCCTTTTACTTAACTGTTTGACTTACTCTTATGACCACTTAAACTCCAAACTACCATGAGATTGCCCAAGGCTTCTGTAGTAGAGCCACTTGGGTATAAGTGGGTTGTCTGGCTACTTCTGCTGCAGGCTACCTGAGCCAGTATATTGTTAGGAGCTAGAGCTGATTCTAGTTCCTCTTCTCCACTTAACCTTGACCAATCCTGGAGCTGTGACATTCCAGGTATATGATATACAGCCTCTTCTCTTTCTGAAAATTCACCTGTGAAGGAAAAACCTCAGCCCTACCAGGCATTATCCAAGTTCCAAACACCCAAAGCCTTCTATCCTTTGGCCTCTGCCTTCTTGCTGAGCTACCTAGGAGTGTACTTCTTCCTGGGGCAATTCAATCCTCTCTTGATTTGATATCAATTATTTGGCAAACTTTTCCATATGGGAATGGTATTCCTTCCATTGTGATCCCTGGTTACTGGACCCAATCCTTCTGCAATTTTTCACTGCCTCAGAAATATGTTCCCAAGTGGGTGAGTACCTGACAGACACTCAATGTTGCCTACTTTCTCACTGACACCTTCTTGAGTGAGCACTTGGGTTGGGCTTATTTGTTATTTGACCCATGGGAAGTCCTCAACCACAGTGTTTACTGGCTACATGACCACTCTGTTGCTGTGTTCCTTTCACTTTTTACTATAGCTTTTTTTGTAAATTAAGATAAATTAAGTTACACCTCTATTTTTATGAGTGAATTTTATCTATATATAGTTTTTAAATTATAATGCACCCCACAAACCTTTTTTATAGGTCATATATATCAATAGTTATTTTTATTGTAAACAAACCTTTTTATAACTAATAAATCAAGTTTCAGTCAATTTCCTGAATTTTTACACCAAAATCAGATACTAAGATCAATGTTTTTATGATTTATGTTTATGAGTATCTGTGTTTTTTTGGATAGCAGGGTATCATACCTGCATAAACTTCGTTTTTAAACAACTGACTGGTTTTGTTTGCATGTTGAGTTGCCAATGTGTTTTGTATTTGATTTGAGTTTTGGCCCACTGCAATTGTATGTGTTTTGTCATTGATTTAGCTAGTAAGTATATGTACAGCAAACAATAACTGTTACAGTTTTTCGTGTATTTTTTAAAACTTTGTTTCGTATCCCAATCACATTATTTTGCAGTTTGATATGTCTGTTGTACTGTTGAGCCATTTTGCCTATCAAAGCCCCAAATCACTGTTAATTGAGTGTACATTTTACACTGATATTTGGATTCTCTTTAAGTTTGAGCTAATTTTATTTACAGATGAATTGTTTTTATTATCCTCGCATCTTTTAAAACTACTGTATCAAATGGATTAACTTTCTCAAAATAATTGGAAATCACCTTTTCTCTAAATTTGGCACGACAAAGTGCTTATGTATATAGGTGGAAATTTGAAATAATTATTTGGAAGCCAATGGTTTGTCCTAAGCCTGACACAGATCTTGTTGCATATGCATTATTGTTGGTGGTTTTTTTATTGATTCTGAGTGAAGATGTTCTTTGGGGAGCAATTATAGAGGTTAAAAAAGCATGGTAAATATTTTTGTCAAGAAAAAGGGTTTAAAGCAAACTTTCTGCCCAAATACAATCATTTTTAACATTTCTCCACAGAATTATCTTGATCCTGCACCATTCCACACTTATGAATATATTGACCATACCTGATATATCCCCTTTGGACCAGTTACAACTTATACTTTGTTTTTATTTTAAGTTGAGGATTTTGAGCTGTTTAGTTAAAAATTAAAAACTAAATTATATTGGTTTGTCTTACTTTAAGTAATGAGTGCTAATGCAATCAAGGATCTTGTATTTCTAATTATTTTCCTGTATTGCATTGGACAATGATATTGGTTTATTTAATTATAGTTGATCCAGCATCGCATTGGCAGGATTGCGCTTTGCTTAATTATTGTGGCAATAAATTTTATTTAAATTCCAAGATGATATTTCGTTTAAAAGTAGGATTTCGTCTAGGTATTATTTTCCTGCAGCTTGGCTGACGACGGATATTTCAAAGGCTTAGCGCCAGCTGTTGATTACAGGAGAAATAGAACACTTTGGTATTGTTTAGGGGTCTAAAATTTCATAAAAGCATTTATGTTTATTTACAAGCCAAGTGATAGGGTGAGTTTAAGGGCTAAATATTTGCTCTGCTTATGCATCTGGATTAGGGCTCATGATCTAGACTTCAGTCAAGTGAGATCACTTTTATCAAAAGTCTATTTTAGTTCGAGATTGCGCAAGTGCCATTGGATAACGAATGTATAAATTCTTGGTGAGTGACGAAAATCTATGGGTAACATCAACAAGCTAAAATCATTCATTTTTAAAATCAACAGTAAGGGCTGTTCCATCAACAGAGTACCCTGCTCATCCTACATGATTCCGACTGCGTTGTCACAAAATTGGTTTTTTAAATTTAATACTCAAGGTATACTTTTTTACTTTTATTGAAAGCGCTTAAAAGAAGTTTCGTGGCTTCCTTAAAGGACATTATTTTATAAAGCCCAACCAGAGAAACTGCTACACTACCAGACTATTTTTCTACATATTAGTTCTCTTGTTTTGTCCTGATAATTTGCTAATTCCTTTGATTTTTCGACATGTGCACTATTTTATCCTGAGTTATCCTATTGTGTTCTCTTTAATTATTAAAATCTTTAGGCTTGTAATACTTCAAAAACCGCTCTCAAAATTATCATACTTGCTTTAAGTTTAAATCAACTGGTCTCATGTCTCGCCCTTCATTTGAAACAGAGGGTAGCAGTGCTCTTCGTGATGGCAACAATAATGACACAATGAAGCTCCAATTTCGTTCGGGTATCAAAACCAACACTATTTCAACTTCAATGCCTCAGCAGACAAGCCATTCAAACTACAGCCAAGTAAATCATCAAGGGAAATTCAGCGAAGATGACTTTCAAGGAAAAGATAACGACTCTGTGACTATCACAAGAACCACTTTCCTCTGTGAAAATTTAACTGATGGTGGTAAAATTGGCTTCATTTCTATTCCTCATCTTGGCCTTCATGGGAGAGGGAGTACGCTTTTTGTATCGAGAATCTTTGAGCGCTGGCTATTAGATCCTGCATTGCGTTCAGTGACTGGATCCTCCAATAGCTTAAAGTCAGAAACATTTCCTGTTGTAAATCTTTCGGGCGATGAGCTAGTCTCCTCATTTACCGCTTTACTGAAACAAGAAGTCAGATCCAACGGTGTATCCCTTTCTGACGTAGTTTCTGTCCGTCTTCGGTTCGGGTTGACACGTTTTTTGAAGGACCACTGCAATGATCAAGGGGTTCTTACTGTTTGTCAAAAGGCTGGCCCGCCGTTTCCCTTTTATATTGAGGCCTCGTTTCAAACTGTTTCCTTGCATGCAAATGATTGTCTGGGGGATCCTGGAACGCCAACTTCTCCAATTTTCTCTCCTTTTAATCTCTCGGCTGAAGATTCAATTGATTTAAAGAGTGTTTTGGCGATCACCCCAGTCATCAATTCTGAGCAGTCGTTCACTGAGATCAAGTTTGATGTGTTGATTTCGCATCCCTGAATAAATTTATTTGCTTGCTTAATTGCTCAAAATAGTTTAGGATCTTTAATCTAATTGTCCTCGAGAAAGCCGGTATTTGCATGTCTTTTTTCATTGCTTACAGCAATATTTTATCAATTTAGTTTTTACTAATCGATTGAAATAAATTTTGACTATGTAGAGTTTAGTATCTTATCACTTTAATACCTATAGACGCTATGCAGATAATATGATACATATAGCTTGGCAGTATGTATTCGCACATGCTTTTTAAAAAGCATTTTTAATAACCAGGTCACTGTGAATATGTATATGCCAAGGCTCCACATTGGATATTTTATAACTGTTATGGTACTTACTTCTTTAAAGTTTCTGAAAAGACCGAAAGGGCGTTCTGACTAAAACATTCTTTACAAAACAGTTATTTGAAAATAAAGCTATAAGTAAAGTTTGGGCTCAAAAAGTCAATTTCTGTACTTGCAGTTTAGTTTTGAACAAAATAACATTTAATTTAGATGATGAAATAACAATTAGTATGGGTTGTTAGGAAGGGTGATAGCACTGTAACATCTTCAACCACTCTCTCCCAGGGAATAGTTTTACTGTGAATTGACTCAAACCACTAAGTAGGAAGCAGCCCTAAGACTTGATACAAATATTCTGGTAGAGTCAGCCCCTTATTCTTTAAAAGAATCCTTCCAACCAAAATCAAATATGTACATGGACATTATGTGGTATATTTTCAGCCTTCAAAGGCTCTCTTTTTGTTTTAACAAGGATATCAATGTCTTTAAAATTCCTTATTTTCATGTTTTATATACTTCTCAGAAGCATATACACAACAGTGACCTCACAGGTAGTTTAGCTATACCTACATAACATACAATACCTTCAAAAAGAAAAAGAACCTATGGGATGAGATTTTCTCCTAGTTGGATAAGCCACAAAGAAAGAGAGGATGTCCTGGTAGGATAGGCAACTGTGGTGAAGTTGACTCCCTGGTACTTGACACTTTTTCAAGTACCAGGGAGACAACTGCCGCATATGCAAATCTATTAGTATTTTTGGCTTAACCAATTTTAAGCTAATTTTTACTAGTAATTAAGGGTTCAAAACCAAAATCTGAGATTAGATTCACTTGAATTCAACTCTGTTTAATAAATCAGTTAGCTCAAAGACCAATTTAAGGGGCAATCTATATGTCAGGAACAGTGTTTCATCCATTCCTGACAACAACAAGGAACCTTTAGTTTCATTAGGTTTGGTGAGCTCTTCTCCTAAAATGGTTGTTCCTTTAGTTCCTAGAAATGAATTATTAGTGGCTAGTATTCTGAACTCATTACCTGATATTATTCCTTGGAAAGACCCAGAAATTCAATTGAATTTCACTATGGGAATTGAACCCAGGTCTTCCTGCTCTCTTTGTGCTCTGCTAATCAAAGTTAGTGATTTGAAGACAAGCTTACATTTTGCTTTGCCCAAGCTAGGACCCTGTAGCCAATCAGAGTTTACACCTGGGACAGCAGGGTTTGAATCCGTCTTTGTTTTGATCCCTGGATCAACTAACAACGTGTTAAGTGCCATACTTAACCTGGGCCATCAAAATGGCAGCTTATCTTCTTCTGGTGGTTGTAACAACCACCAGAAGCCCCCTCTAAGCTTGGGCTTTCAAACAACTGGGGTAGATAATAACTAGCTGTTTGAGAGCCTCATTGGGGGGCATTTTAAAATTATAAAAATGACTATTATGTTGTTTTTGGTTATAATGTTCCCTGCCAAGTTTCCTGCAATTTTCCCAATATTTATCTCCATTTCCTTTTGAACTGCAATTTAGAAATCTCTTGACAGCCTATATAGGACTCCATCTTTTCAGGATGCTTGATTGTTCAGTTAATAAAGTCAATTCCTTAAACCTAGTTGATTTTCTCTTGCTTGTTTCCTTATTTGAAATCCAAAGCCATGAGATTACCTGAGTCCTCCTAATGGGAGCCACTTGGGTATAAATGGTTGGTTTGGTTGCTCTTTGTGCAGGCCTTTACAGAGAGCGTATTTCTCAGAACCAGAGCAGACTCTGGGTTGTCCCCCCTCACTATCTCAATAAGTTGTGGCGCCAAGTGATACCAGGCGTATGGTACACCGCCACACCCTTGTCCCTGAACCCTCCTGTTACAGGGAAATCACATGTTATGGGCAACAGCCAGCCTGCTTTACCCTTCTTATTACATCCCTTGATTTTGGCCTTACTATTCAGTTACCTAGGAGCCTACTTTCTTCTTGAAAGATTTAATCCACTCCTTGGTCAATATTGTTTGCTTGGAGAGCTATTTCATATGGGAATGGTCTCTGTACCCATTGGTTTCCTGGTTACAGGTTTGAACCCCTCCACGGCCATACACCTGCTTGGTGGTATGTTTTCAAGAAGGATGGATTCCTGACAATACCTTAATAACTAATAAAAACCTCCCTACTCATTTAATTTTTTAACTTATGTTTTATTTTTATTTTTGAGCATATGAAACTGCATTGCTTTTGGGTTAACTTTTGAACCTGTTTTAAATTTAAGCAAGTTTTATATGTAAAAAACATAGTAAACTTGATTTTTCTGCTTGACTCCAGGAAACTTGACAGTGAGAATTCAACTTTTTCCAGCTGGTTGACAGTGCCAAACTCAACACTTTACTATGTTTTGAATACTTACCCCCAAATAAAAAATCCAATTAAAATTTTTTTGCAATTATAATCTACTACTCTTCCTTCTACTTCCTATATAATTTTTATATCCTTTTTTATTTTCAATTATACTTTTCCATTGATTTAGCACTAAGATGCTATGCTGAACCTAACATCTTTGATGCTTCATCATAAAATCACTTATTTTTGATGTTTTGACCTTTATATCTATACTTTGAGCTTATATTTACTTTGTTATGTTTTTTATTGATAAATAAAACTTTATTTGCATAGTTTTTACTTAAATTTTGCTTTGCTTTACCTCTTTGTGTTTGATATATCTTCTCAGTTATTTTATTTACAAAACCAACCTTTTTTATCAGAAGATCAAACAAGAACAGCCAGCCTTCCAAGCCTCAAGCCTCAAAGGGATCCAAGGACCAAGCAACTACCCCCAAGCATACCAAAACGCCTGCAAAGGCAAAGTATCCCACTTCCTCTCTCCCCATTTCATCTCTCCTCACTCTATCTCCTCCCCCTACACCCTCATCTTCCCCTTCACCTTCATCTTCCTGTCACCACTCATCACTAATAAATCTGATAATGATCTAACCAACTACTCCTATTACCAGTCAGAGGCTGACTATGAGCCCACTAAGGAGCGCCACATCAAGAAAGGAAAGGCTGTCATGTAGCCCACCTCTTCTTCTGGTAAGAAAAAAGAGGCATCCAAGCAGGCCTCAAAGAACCCTTCCCATCCCCCCTGATGGCTCCTCTCCCCCTCCCTCATCTGAACCCCAAGATAATCCTGAGGAGTACTCCAAGAAGTTCAAAGCTTCTGGTCACGTGGCTTAGGATACACTGGCCATCCACAACATTCTTAATATGGACAGAGAGTTCAAAGTCCCCAAGCACTTCCCCTTTTAATTCCCCATCATTTCCATAAAGGGCAGCCCTGGGTACATTGCTGATAATTACATCTGTAACTGTAACAATCAAAAGCGCCAAACCAAAAGCAAGCACTTTGTCTGTGAGGATAAGACTTGTGGGGCCCGCCTGAACACTGAAGGCTGGGAGCGGGTCACAGCTGAGAAGGGGGAGCACATATGTGAGCCCCCAATCATTTAATTACAAGGATGCTTGTCAGGATTGACACTTCTTTTACCTGTGATGCCTGGGCCCAAGAACAGGAATTGAACCCTGACCCTGAATTTGCGGAAGCCGCTGGGCCTGGGGACTGACTGCCCACGTTTTCCTGGGGTTGAGCCCCCGCAAGCTGAGGCCAAGAATGATGGCCCAAATGGTGAAGTAAGCCAAAACAAAGGAATCATCACACCAAATGGAGGTGTAATCAAGGCGCCTAATGGAGACAACAAATTCCCAACCATTATCTTCATGAGCTTGAAGTCTACAATGATAGCCAACCAAGAGCCATCCCTGAAAGAAGGCATGGGCCTGTGGCCTGGCCCTATGACCAAAACTCTGGAGCAAGATAATCAAGTAGCCAATTTGAGATCTTTGACCAATGAAAGAACTCCCAACCTGAGTGGTGTTTTGCTGCCTTTGAACCTGAACACCCAGATCCCCCGGGCCACCTTTCCCAATGCCCTGATAAACTCCCCATGGAAAATATTAAGTTTGGAAGTGGGGTGCTATATAGACCAAAGGACCCTGTGCTCCAAACTTATTACCATTTTTGAATAAAGGTTATGTTATTTTGTCTTACACAGCTACTGCTTTATTTTGTCTTTGCCATCTATCAAATCAGTATGAGATCATCCTGCCCCTCTGCTCACAGATTCCTGTCCTCCAGGTGTTCTCTTTGGCCCTGTTCACTTCATAGATTACCCTCTGAAACCTTAATATATGGAATACACTCCAGAAAAGATCCTCAAACTAGATCCCTTGGCCCACATACAATCTGCAGTTAGATACAACCATCAAGGCCCCTGGATATTATCAACACCCAAGTTTTTTAGAGGCAAATTTAACTACCTGCCTGCCTGCCTACAAACTCCACATGGAACAACCTGTGACCCCCAAGCCAAAGTCTGCCTCCTCACCCAACCTCCCAACAAACCACACTGACAAGCTGTTTGTAATTGTGTATATCACCTTCAAAGGGGTGATTGACACTATAATCCAGGCTGCCGGCCCGTGGTCCTTGGTGGGGAAGCCTTTCTTCTACCTCTTTAAGTTATATTCTCTCTTGTGGTGGGCTTTGCCCGCAAAAAACCTAGCCCAAGTGATCCTCAAAACCAACAGGTCAGCCGCCTAAGTCTGGATCCCTGACATTATGGCAATCTAATTTAAGCCTGGTACCCTAAGCCCCAAGATGTTTTTGTTTCTTGGGACATCTTGTATGCTTCTGTTTATGATAATCACTTATTACAACTATAAGATGATCACAAACCTGACATCTTCTATGTGGAAGAATGCAAACCCAAACAACCCCAAGAAAACCAACACCACCACCGCCAACACAGCCAAGACTCCCTCTTCTCAAGTGCAGAATATGCATGTCAACTAATCCCTCACAAAGGTGTGAAATGCCCCAGATGGGGAAGCTTATACTCAAATAAGCTCAACATGCTATTCCAGTTCTCTGCCTGCACTTCCAAGCAAACTCCCCATCCTACTCCAGTGACACCAAGAAGGTACTCAGGGTTACCTCCATGCTCTCAGGAGACGCTTTAGACTGGTTTGGCAAGGCCACAGAAGAAGATGTGGAATTCTGCTTGGACTATGCCAAGTTTGAAGCAGAATTAATGGACTCTGGAGAAGATTGTGGCACTAGATATTACGCCCTTAACTCCTTGCTAGAAACCCAACAAGTTTCTTGAACCATCCAGGTGTATATTGACAAATTCCTCAAGTTGAAACCCCAAACCCAACTTGAGGACAAACTGGCAGCCATCATATTCCAAAAAAGAGTGAACCCAGCCATTAAGGATCTGCTAAAACACCCCCCACTCTTGGCTTAGAAGAACTTGTCCCTCTGTGCAAGGGCCTCAGCATGAACCAAGAGAACACCAGTACAGACCAGCACCACCAGACCTAAACCTTCACGCCCCAAAGAGCAGGAATGACCCCTGAGGAACTCCAGCCACACTATAGAGAAAGAATCTGCTTTCACTGCCACAAAGCAGGGCACTTGACCAGAGCCTGCCCCAAGAAAAACGCTAAGCCCGTTTCTTTGGCCCAAATAAATGCTTCCTCCCAGTCTTAAAAATTTATCCTAGTATTAGTCAATGTCAAAAGAACACTCTGAAGACTGAAGGCGTTCATTGACACAGGAGAAGAAGAGAGCTTCATTGATACTAACCTAGCTCAAGAATTAGGCCTGTCCACATCAGAGAACTGCCTACAGATCATCATGGGGAATAGCAATAAAGACAAGGGATACAAATGCAATCAAAAACTGCCTCTAGTTATAGGGAACAATACATACCCTTTGTCTCTCATCCTGCTGAAAGGCCTACCGCACCCCCTCATCCTGGGAGACTCCTGGTCCAACAGGCATTGCCTCATCCTCAACTACTGAGAACAGAACATCACCTTGGGAGATAAAGGAAACCTCAAAACTGTACCCTTTTGCACCAACCCAGAAGAATTCACCCAAGGACTCATTACCATACAATTAGAACCCAGTTTAGACGCTCTTCCTGCCCCTCTGGCCAAGTGAAATCATGTTTTTGATGAGAGTGCGGCTAGCTGATCCCTGAACACTTTGTCTATGATCACGCAATCAACCTGCTGCTGACACTCAACCCAGCCACGGCCCATCTGCAGCTTCAATCACAATGAGCAGGTTTCCCTCAAGACATATCTTGAGAAAATAGCTGCCAAGGGATTCATCAGGGTATCAAAAGCACCCCTCTCATCTCCAATGCTATTTATGGGAAAGAAAGATAGAGGCATGGAACCATGTGTGAATTACCAGAAACTGAATGATATCACTGTAAAAAACCAATACCCCATCCTGAACGCTGATGACCTATGTGATGTACTTACTGGTGCCCAAGTCTACTCAAAGATTGACCTCCACAATACATTCAATCAAATACACATTAAGGAAGGGGATGAGTATAAGACAGCTTTCAAGACAAGGTATGGACTCTATAAATACTTAGTGATGCTGTTTGAATTATGCACCGCCCCAAGCACATTCCAAAGGATGATCAACACTGTCCTAGGAGAGTACTTTGACCAATTTTGTGTTGCTTATTTGGAAAACATTCTCATCTACAGAAAGTCACACAAAGAGCACCTCAAACACCTGGACCTTATACTAGAAAAACTCTCTCAGGCCAACTCACACGTCAAGCTTAAGAAATGCAAATTCTTTCAGTCCAAGGTCAAATTCCTGGGATACATGGTGAAGACTGGCAGGTTCACCATGGTGCAGGACAAATTAGAGGCAGTAACAGCCTGGCCAGTGCCCAAATGCAAAAAGAATATGAGAAGTATTTTGGACCTAGAAAATTATTGCTGGGATTTCATTCAAAAAATTTCTCTGATTACCCTGCCTCTGACCTGTCTTTGCTCTGATAAGGTCCTGTTTGTCTGGAACCCAGAATGCACCACTGTCTTTGGAACCTTGAAGCTTGCTTTTACCTCTGCCCCTGTCCTGGCCATGCCTGATCCATCCAACCCGTTTGTACTGAAAACTGACGGGTCTGACTTTGCAGTGGGCAGGTCCTTCTTCAGGAAGGATGGGATGGTATGCTTAATCATGTAGTATATTACTCCAAGAAGCTGCTGCCAGCCAAAGGAAACTACCTGATTTAAAATAAGGATATGCTTTCAATAATGAAGACCTTGAAACATTGCGCAGGTACTTGTGTGGTGCTGAACATCTGGTAAAGGTTCTGACAGACCACAAAAACTTGGTTTAATTCCTAAACCCAGACAGCTGAAACAGAGACAAGCCAGGTGGGCCTTAACAGGCTAAATACGTCCTCACCATTGACTATAAACCTAGTGTCATGCCCTGCCCCAAAGGGCAGGCTATTTAATTTTAGTATATTTGTTGATTTTCAATTGATTTAAAGCTTCAGTGTTTTTTATTGAAGTTTTTGAATCAAGAGTTAATATATAAGTATTCTAAAGTTAATTACCTTGTTTTCCTTTTGCAATTTTCATTGAAATTGTTGTTGTTGTCATTTTCTCTGTTGTTTAATATTGCTTTATATATATTTCTATTTTAAAGTTAGAATAATTTCACTTCATTTACTTTCAAACTCCTGCTTACGTTGTTGCCGCTCTCCCCAGTTTCCACATTGCTGATCTGCAACTTCTGCTGGGTTTTCTTGTCTCCTTTCTTTCCCAGGTCACCCCAAACTTCTCCAGTTGCTCCTCTTCTTGGCTGCTCTCCCTGATGATCAAACCCAACTGTAAAGGACTTTTCTTCTATAAAAAAAGAGCTTTTGAAGAGTAGGCTTTAAGCCAAAATTCTAAGTGATTTCATCCCTTCAATCCTTTACAATTTTTAAACTTTGATATCTTAATTTCCAGAAATTTATACATTTTTATTAAATTCATTTTCTATTTTAGCCTTTTCTTTCCTTAAATCAAATGGAACTTGTAAAATAACAAGCCTTAGGCTTGTTGTATTCATTGTTTTCCCTTAAGGAATCTTTCAATAGTTATATGTATCAATTTTCTGATGGAGAATATCCTAATATGGATATTCCCTTAGTTAAATTTTTTTCACTATTGAATACTTTATTTTATCTTCTTTGCTTAGGGGTTTTACACTCTATTACTCCATTTGTGACACAATATAGGGTTTTAGCAGGTTTCTGTAAGATTATCTTACAGACAGTTCCTACGCTTTTATATCTTTTAAATTTGAATCCTAATGCCTTGCACACTTTAGTCTATAACCTTGCACCATTATGGGCAAGACCTTACATTATTTTGGCTTCTCATGAGATTGACCCAGGCAATACCTTCTCTATCTCTTCTATCATTTTTCTAGCCTTTTTTCTCTCTATTATTGTAATTTCTTATCTCTAGTAGTTTTTTTACCTGGTTAGTTATGTGATAAAGTTTTTCATAATAAGGAGGGCATACTCCTACTTCCTACACCAACCAAACAGTAGTTCTTTTTACCTTAGCTCATAGTTTGCCACCCCCTAGTATTTTTAACACTTTAGCTTATGCACAGGCCCACTTTACTGCTTAAAGATCTGAATTCTCCACCAGCTCCCAGAAGGTCCTCTATCTTGCAGAGAAGCTCACCGGTCACTACAGAGATTGTTTTAGCTCTCACTCAATACACAACCCAGGTGTTCTCCAGAACTACAACCTCTTTGTCAGTTCACTACTATCCTTCTCTGGAGAGGATGAAAAGTCATCCACTCCCTCCGCTTCTTGTTTTGCAGGTCTCATCCAAGGTTTGCTCCCACTTGGCAAATACAACTGGAATTTTTGCTCTCTTCAGTCAAGACTACAAGCCTCTGACGCTGAGGCTTGTAACTTCTACAAGTTAGGCCTCAACAGATTGCTTCAGGAATTTTTGGTCCACCACAACCTTCCTGAAAAACTAGAACCTCTTATCAGAGAGGTGGTTAAGTGGAACCAAAAATACCTTTTCTCAAAAACACCTCCTTCTTCTAACCTATCCCCTGAAGCTTGGTTGTTTGTACCAGACAAGGTACCAATTCATTAAAACCCTCCACCTGGCACTGAGCCAAAGTCTGGGGGAGGTTTTCACCTTACTGCTGAGGAAGTCCTTAGAAGAAGGAAAAATAACCTTTGCTCCTACTGTGGATCAAAGGACCATCTCCTACCAGCCTGCCCTCTCTCCAAGTGTTCCTCCTTTGTCAACAAGAGCTCCACTATCACTTTGCTTTCCCTTATTGACACTTCCAAGTCACCTACTGTATTGGTAACTATTCATGGACCTTTGGGAAAGATCAAGGTTCTTGCTCTTCTTGATACTGGCGCCAATGTCAACTTCATTGAGGAGAAACTTGCTAAACTAATTGAACTCTCCGCTTCTGGTTCCCTTGACGTTAAGGTGGGAAACAGCACTATCATTAGCGCCACACCTATCCTCCAACCCGTCACCATCAACTTGGAGGGCTCTTCATTCTGCGTCACGTGTAACTCCTCTCCCAACTTATCCTTCCCGTTCATCCTTGGATCCTGTGGCTGAGAGAGTCTTTGCTTAACTTTGATCACCCAAAAAACAAAATTTCATTTACATGCAATGATGTTGTTAAATTGCTTCCCCTTGTATCCAGTACTCTTTTTCTAATTCCTTCCAAGCTGAACCTGACTACCATCTCTAGTACAATCTTGTATACTCTTTCCTCTAAGGACAAGTATGGATTACCTTATTGTTACTCCAACTTCAAGGATTGCTTTAGCAAAGAAAAATTTAATCTGCTACCTCCTCATAGGCCCTACAATATTCAGATAAACCTTAAGCCAGGCACCACTCCTCCCTGGGAAAGTTTTATTCCTCTCTCTGACACAGACAACACTTTACTAAAAAACTACATCAATGAAGAACTCTCCAAGGGTTTCATCTCTTGATCCACGTCCCCATGCTCCTCTCCCATCTTCTTTGTTGGTAAATCAGATGGCTCTAAGTGCCCTTGTGTAGACTATAGAGCCCTCAACAATATCACAATCAAGGATAGATGCCCTATTCCTTCTGCTGAGGCTTTGACCAGTTGCCTCACAGGTAGTTCTGTATACACTAAGATTGACTTCCAATGCGCTTTCAACCAGATCAGAGTCTCCCCTGGCCACAAATGGAAGACCACATTCTGTACCCCATTTTGGTTATACGAGTACAATGTAACGCCCTTTGGGTTATGTAACGCTCTGTCAACCTTTCAGGCCTTAATGAATGAGGCACTTCTGCCCTTCCTTAATGAGTTTGTTGTTGTCTACCTTGACAATATTCTTATATACTCCTCCTCCATTGACAACCATGCCACCCACGTCCGCCAGGTACTCTAAAAACTTTGAGACCACAACATGTTTTCAAAATCTTCCAAGTGCTCATTCTTTTGCACCAAGGTCAATTTCCTTGGCTACGTTGTCACCCAAAACGGTTTGATGTCTCTCCTAGCAAGGTGGATGCTATCCAAAGCTGGCCTGTTCCCAAAACCTGCTCACAACTTTATGGTTTCCTTGGATTAGCAAACTATTGCTGTAAGTTTGTAGACAATTTTCTTCTTTAGTTTTGCCTCTCACTACCCTTACCTCTCCTTCTGTTCCTTTCGTCTGGACCCCTGAGGCCCAGCTTGTGTTTGATGCTACCAAAGCAGTCTTTGTCTCCACTCCTGTCCTCTTGATGCCTGATCCTTCCAAACCATTCTTGGTTGAGACTGATGCCAGCAACTATGCCGTTGGTGGCATTCTCCTTCAGCTTGGGGAGGATGGGATACAACACCCTGTTGCATACTTCTCTCAAAAACACCTTCCAGCTGAACAAAACTACCCCATACACTATAAGGAACTTCTTGCCATCATCAAAACACTTAAGCATTGGCCTTGCTACCTTGAGGGACTTGATGAGCCCTTCCTCATATACACAGACCATAAGAACTTGTGTTACTTCACTGGATCACACCACATTTCCCAAAGACATGCTAGATGGGTACTGGAGCTGTCAAATTTCTGCTTCAAGCTTGTGTACAAGAAGGGTGTACTTAATACCCTACCTGACGCGCTTAGTTGTCATCCTTCATTATCCAATGTTGATAAAGACTACAAACTCCTTAACACCAAGATGGTCCCTCCACCTGAGAGCTCTCTGAAACTTAATTTCATAAGCACTATAACCCCTGATATACTGAAGCAAACCCATAAATACCAGCTTTCCAATAAGGCCTCTCCTTAGATCATTGACACTCTTACAAACAAAAGACAGTAATAAACCCTTCTTTCTCCCTGCTAGATGGTGTGTTATACTTTAACAACCTTTTGGTAGTTCCTTCTCTGGACCTTCAACAGCTTCTAACTATCATGTTCCATGACTCCCTTGCTGCAGGCCACTCTTGATACAAGAAAACACTTTCTAAACTCTGCAATCACTTCTGGTGGCCAAAAATGTCCACCTTTGTCTAGTCATATGTCAGTAGTAGCCTAGTTTTCCAGAGAAGCAAACACTCCAGCCAGAAACCTGTAGGTCTTTTATGCCCCCTCCCAGTCTCTGAAGGTCCTTGGCAGTCTGTCTCCTTGGATTATATTGTCCAGCTTCCTCAGTCCAAAGGTTTTGACGTCATACTGGTCATTGTAGACAGATCCTCAAAACAGGCTATTTTTGATCCCTGTAATTCTAAAATTTCTGCAAAGAAGACTGCTTCCCCCTTTATTAAAAACGTCTTCATCCACCATGGTACTCCAAGAGATATTGTCTCTGACTGTGGACCACAATTCCTTTCCCTGTTTTGGAAGGAGTTTATGACTCAGCTAGGTGTCCACCTTTCTCTTAGCACCTCCTATCATCCCCAGTCTGATGGGAAAACTGAACGTACAAACCGGAAACTAGAATTTTTTCTTTGCTGTTTTTCCAACAAACAACAAGACAATTGGGCTTCTCACCTACCTTTGGCCCAGTATTCCTACAATGCTACCCCCCATTCCTCTACCAAGATGACTCTGTTCATGGCAAATTTAGACTATACTCCTGCCTTTGTTCCTTCTGTCATCTCCTCTGTCCGTTCCCTGTTAGCCAAGGAGTTTCTTGTCCAGCTAAAACTCATCCAGAATTCCTTAAAGGAGAATATCTCTAAGGCTATTGAGATTTACAAGGTCCAGGCCAACCATCATTGTCAGGAGGGGAAGAGCATCCAGGTCAACAACCTTGTATATCTAAATACAAATAATCTTCCTATCAGATGGCCTTCTTGTAAACTTGGCCCTTGTTTCATAGGGCCTTTTCTTGTAACAAAAAGAGTTGGGAAGGTTGCATACCGTATCCAACTGCCTCTGGGTTGTTGTATTCATGACGTCTTCCACGTTTCCCTCCTCAAACTCCAGACTTCTACTCCTCCTTCCCATCAGAACAACAAAGCACCTCCTCCTCACATGGTCCAAGGGACCCCTGAATATGAGGTTGACTCCATTATCAACCATTGTTACCACTATGGTAAACTCCAATACTTGGTTCTTTGGAAGGGATATTCTGTTGAGGAGAGCTCTTGGGAGCCATTGTTCAATCTTGAAAACTGTCCTGATGCCATCAACTTTTATATCCAAGCACATTCTGAGCTTGGATCTGGAGGGGGTAATGTCATGCCCTGCCCTAAAGGGCAGGTTATGTAATTTTAGTATATTTGATGATTTTTGATTGATTTAAAGCTTCAGTATTTTTTTATTGAAGTTTTTGAATCAAGAGTTAATATATAAGTATTCTAAAGTTAATTACCTTGTTTTCCTTTTGCAATTTGTGTTGAAATTGTTGTTGTTGTTGTTTGCTCTGTCATTTAATATTGCTTTATATATATTTCTACTTTAAAGTTAGAATAATTTTCACTTCACTTACTTTCAAACTCCCACTTACATTGTTGCTGCTCTCTCCAGTTTCCACGTTGCTGATCTGCAACTTCTGCTGGGTTTTCTTGTCTCCTTTCTTTCCCAGGTCACCCCAAACTTCTCCAGCTGCTTCTCTTCTTGGCTGCTCTCCCTGATGATCAAACCCAACTGGAAAGGACTTTTCTTCTATAAAAAAAGAGCTTTTGAAGAGTAGGCTTTAAGCCAAAATTCTAAGTGATTTCATCCCTTCAATCTTTTACAATTTTTAAACTTTTATATCTTAATTTCTATAAATTTATACATTTTTATTAAATTCATTTTCTAGTTTAGCCTTTTCTTTCCTTAAATCAAATGGAACTTGTAAAACAACAAGCCTTAGGCTTGTTGTATCCATTGTTTTCCCTTAAGGAATCTTACAATAGTTATATGTATCAATTTTCTGATGGAGAATATTGTAATATTGATAATCCCTTAGTGAAAATTTTTTCACTATTGAATACTTTATTTTATCTTCTTTTCTTAGGGTTTTTACACTTTATTACTCCATTTGTGACACAATATAGGGTTTTAGCAGGCTTCTGTAAGATTATCTTACAGACGTTCATACGTTTTTATATCTTTTAAATTTAAATCCTAATGCCTTGCACGCTTTAGTCTATAACCTTGCACTATTATGGGCAAGACGTTACACCTAGGAAGAAAAATGTGGTCCCCAAAGTCCTAAGGAAAAGAACCAACCTGGTGCCTACCCACATTGAAACTAGTGCAACCACAATACCCAAGACCTCTTGGATCCAGTGAGCCTAGGCATCCACCTGGGATTGATGAAAATCAGAGCCAGCAAACCAGAAGTACCAAGGGCTCAAACACTAGACAAGTTCAACAAGATCATGATCTCTGACCTTTCCAAATCCTTGGATAGCGCCCACTACCAAAAAGGCTACTCATTGAAGGGAACAACACTAATGCTCCACAACAGGATCTTTGTACCAGAAGGAGACATCAGAACCAATGTCTTGAGAGACTACCACAATTATGAGATGTCAGGACACCCACTGAGACTCAAGACCCTATGGAGCATCAGGAGGAACTTTGCTTGGCCAAAGATGGAGCAAGAAGCGCGTACCTGAAGGGATGTGAGCCCTGTGGACGTACCAAAACTCACAGAAACAAACCTGAAGGGCTGCTAAGACCCCTGGATATACCTAATGAACCCTGTATATCTTTTTTCATGGACTACATTGTGGAACTTCCCCATTTCTCTCATTTAATGCAATACTGGTCATGATAGTGTCAAAACAGCAGGCTCAACCTGTCAGCAAGGTTCCAACCAAGCAGGTTTGTGACCCGCAGTCCAATTACCCGGTCACTTGAAGCCAGACTTGGAAGTCAACTCAAATTACCAAATCCAACAACATGAACAGATGATGATCCTTTATGTTGGATACCTTGTTTTGGCGCTTGACTCATTACCAGGATCAAGCCACCCCCTTCTTCCATCCAACTGTGTGATCAACAATCATGTTCTTGTTTCCATGACTCACATCAACTATATAATCACTATCTCTCAATAAAGAATCTTATCAAGTTTCCATGTATTTCCCCCTTAAAAATCTGCTAAAAAAGCACAGTTACAACATTGGTAGCAGAAGTAGGTTTCCATCCTACTTTATCCCCCAAAATTCTGCCTGTTGTCTGTACTTGCCGTGGCCAACAAATCCTTGATAGAATCATATCTGGTCTTCTGCTAGACTGGACACTGTATACGCCTGTTACTAAGATACCTGATGGTTTTGTCCTTTATCATAACACAGTGATATCTATGTTAGCCATCAACACCCTGTCATCACAAGGGTTCTTCCAAGCACCTGCCGCCATTCCTTGATCAACTGATAAAAATACCATGCCATCCTACATAGCCCGGAGACTTCAAAGTGCTGCCTTGTAACCTTTTGCTGGAGCCAATAATGATATCACCACGGCATGGATTCAATTGGACCAAAGCAAGCCGGCCCAAATGGAATGTCCACAATAGTTCTGGATTGCAGAAATCTCCATTCAATTGACTCACAGCGCTGGTACGTGGTACAATAAGTGGCATGAAGAACACACCAAGAAGGATTGGGACACCTTCAAACAAGACTTCCTGGCAATATTTGTTCTGAAGGACACCGCACTCATGATTATATGCCAAATAAAGAATCTAATCCAAAAAGGCACAGTGAAAGAGCTCACCCAAGCTTACAAGGAATTCTGACTATGTGCCTCCTTGTATATGGCCTTTGACACCCCAGCTACTCATATCATGTATTACAACACACTCAAGTTGTACATGATGAGACATGTAAATCTGGAACAGGTGACCAACTTGTAGAGCCTATATTGCAAGGCAGAGAAAGCGGAACAAACATCCAATGCTCTACACAAGGCACAAACTGGAAAAAGAGAGCAACCCAAGGATTCTCACCCAACTGAACAATCTAATTGCCTGCCTTCTGGGAACAACAGCAACAATGCAAACCACAAACCCTCAGGTTCAAATGGACATGGAAATGGGAGCAACAGCCAGTCAAACTGTACCCATTTCTGTATCACTGCCACAAAAAAAATCATGACAAGGGAAAAGCCCGTGGAGAGCACTAAGCAAGCCAAGCTCTCCCCACGCAACTCCTGACTCGCCCAACAATGAGTACCAACCCAAGGACGTGAACCAATGCCCAATGATCCAAGTGCCCTTTGAGGACTTGGTACTGTACACCATTGCCAGACATCCCAATAAATTGATGTCCTATCCTTTCTGCCTTTGCAGTTACACAGGCTCAGCACTCTTGGACTCAGGCGCAGACCAAACCTTAGTCAACAGTAGCTTTGTGGATAAGTTCAAGCTGGCCACTAATCCTTTGCGGATTAAAAATGCGGTCCTGGCTGATGAACACCACATTTCTGTGACAAGGGAAACTTCCCCCTTCTCTGTCATGCTAAAGAACCTTCACTCCACCATCCAAGGTCCTGTCATCAACTTTCCTAAGTTTGGCATTGTACTTGGACTAGACTGATTACAAAAGAACAATCCTCACATAGACTGGGCAACCTCAGTGTTGACCATCAAGCGTGAGGGTGTCAACCACCAGATCTACCCTGACTCAGTGGACCAACTCCTATGCAACCACTCTTTGTGTGCATTAAAGAGACCCTGGACAAAAAAGGAAAACCTTAAGGCAATTGACTGGGACTCCTGCCGGTACAAGATCATACACTTCAAGGACCACCAAGATGCCACTACACCTCAGGATTGCAAAATTGTAGCCTGCCATCCAGAAATCTTCAAAGAGGCTCTACCAGGGTTGCCACCAGAGAAACACATCCAAAACTCTATCCAACTCAAAGGAGCTGTACCTAAGGTGCAACCCATCTACCGCCTTACCCCAAACAAAGACAACACCCTACATGCTTACCTCAAAGCGGTCTTGGAGAAAGGACTTATCCACCCCTCATAGTCTCCCTTTGGGGCTGCTGTGTTCTTTGTGGCCAAGAAGGATGGTATCCTGCGCCTAGTCACAGATTATTGAGCCCTAAACAAAGTTACCATTAAGAATTTTTACCCACTGCCACTCATTGGCAGCCTCTTTGATGCCGTGGCTAATGCCACAGTATTCTCCAAGATTGACCTAACCACAGGCTACAACCAAATCTGTATTAAGGAGGAAGATATACCTAAAACGGCATTCCACACTAAGTATGAGTCATATGGGTGTGTAGTACTCAATTTTGGAATGACAAACACACCATCAACCTTTGTGAATTTTATAAACAAAGTGTTTGCCCCCCCCACATTGGCAAGCACGCCCTGGTGTACCTGGATAACATGGCTGTCTATAGCCTCTCAGTAGAACAACATCACAAAGATTGTGAGCAGACTTTTCCACCCTGGCACAACACAAACTGCTAGCCAAGCCTCCCAAATGCCAATTCTGACGTGAACAATTGCCCTTCCTGGGGCATGTAATTTAAAGAATGGCTTAAAGCCTGACAACCAGAAAATAAGGCCATTTGCAAAATGCCACCCCCAAAGGACAAGTCAAAACTCTGCACATTCCTTGGAATGGTTGCTTATGTACAACAATTCATCCCTTATTGTGGTGTCCTGACTGCACCCCTATCTACCATAACTGGCGCTAAATCCAAGTTTGTATGGACCCCTAATGTAACCTTTGCTTCAGACAGCTTAAGGAGAATCTCACAACAGCACCCATCCTGCAATACCCCAAACATGATGAGGAATATCAAATGGAGACAGACGCCTCTGATACATTCTTGTAGGAGTACTAAGAATAAAAAAAATGATGGTAACTTTTTGTCTGTAGCCTACAAATCATGCAAAATGACAAACACAAATGCCAATACCCTATACATGACAAGGATTTGTTAGAAGTTTTGAACTACTTGGTCAAATGGCGTTGTTACCTAAAACAACACAAGGAATTCATGGCATTGACCAACCACAAGTTGCTTATATACTTCAAAACCCAAGCAAACTTATACTGCCGTCTAGGCCGCTGATGGAACTTCTATGAGGTTCAATATGCTCATACAATATAAGCCTGGTCCAGAGCTTGCCATGGCAGACACACTCTTGCACCTGTATGTCAGAGCCATGAGGGGCAAGAATGAGCTTGACCCAGACTGGCCTCTCCTGGTGCTCCAGAAAAAGGATGAATGCTTCCCCCTGATACCACAGACATAACAAAAAAAACAATCATTAAGAACAAGCACTTATTTGCAGACGTATATGGGATCCTACATCAAAAAATGTCCAACAGAACCATCATCCCTTATGTTCCCACATATCAGCAAGATGACACAATCTTACGCTACCACAGAGACCTAGGACACACAAAAAGCTGAAATCTCTACAAATTCCTCAAACATAAGACATGGTGCCAACCCTATACCAGGATGTCCAGGAAGTCTTAGACCAATGAAAAGTATGTGAGAAATTTTCAAAAAGTGATACCCCACCTAAATCAGTAAAACCTATTTGTTTGCAACTACCTTTCAATGTATGGGATCTAGACATTGTGGGCCCCATGCCATGAAAGCACAATGAGAAGAAATACATCATCACTGCAATAGCCTTTGCCACTCAATGGCCAGTGGCGCAAGCAGTAAAAACATACACCAGCAATGATGTGTGGCAAATCATAGGAAAATATATCATCAGCAAGTTTGGAAAGCCAGAACTCCTGATACCTAATGGAGGCAAAGAACTGACCTCTGAAGATACCAACATATACCTCACCAAGAACAGGGTCCAGCACACAGTGACAACACCTTACCATCCTCAGGCCAATGGACACGTGGAGCAGCTGAATGGCAGCCTTGTGCAGGCCCTGGCCAAGCTCACCGCCAGGAGACCTGAGGACTGGTATAAGCAGCTACCAACTGCATTGCTTGTATGCCAGACCTGTGTGAACAAATCCACCGGGAAAAGCCACTTTGAGTTAGTTTATGGCACACAAACTAATATCTTTCAAGCACTATCAGGACCTAAGCTGGAAATTCCCAGTAAGGTCCATCTTGCTTGAATCCTCAAGTCATAAAGACCAATAGCAACCAACCAGAAAGAGAAGAAAAACGTCTACAGAATACCTTTGTCCCCATCCAACTCAGACATGAGGTTGGTGACAAAGTCTGGGTAATGAATACCAATAAGAGTAAATTACAGTCAGAAAAAGTTGGCCCTGCCATTATCCTAAAGGTAAACAAAAACAATACTTACCTCATGCAAGGAATTGGAAAACGCAAATAAGACAAAGTCCTCCACCCTGATTGCCTAAGACCCTGAAAAGCAAGACAAAAACAATGTGAGACCATCCTACCCACCACCAAATAACAGTTAGTCCAGTATGGTGCCCGGGCTACCAACAACCTCCCTGACAACCTCCCCCAGAGGAGGTCAACCTTCAGTTGGGGGGTGTCAAAACAGAAGGCTCAACCCGCCAGCAAGGTTCCAAGTAAGCAGGTTTGTGACTTGCAATCCAATTATCCAGCCACTTGAAGCCAAGTTGGGAAGTCAACTTGAATTTCCAAATCCAACAACATGAACAGATGATGATCACTTACGGTGGATACCTTGTTTTGGTGCTTGACACATTACCAGGATCAGGTCACCCCCTTTACCATCCCACCATGTGATCAGCACTATTATGTTCCTGCTATCCACAGTTCACAATGACTATATAATAATTATCTCTCAATAAAGAATATTATCTAGTTTCCAAACATTTTTTCCCTTGTAACTTTTCTAAAATAGCACAGTTATGGCAATTATGATAACATTGAACCAAATTCTAGTGCATGCTTATCAACTGCTGAAAATATTCTACCCAGCCAATCAGAAGCATTAGAAATTCTTTCCCCTCTCAACCCAGAATCCCTTTCAACTTCACCATCCCCTGCTCTAGAAACTTGTTTCTAGATAGCTTATTATCCTTAGTGAAAATACAAAATAAAGTAAGTATCCCCATGATATAATATCTTGGCCTTCTGGTCCCTATTGTATACAATATGTCTTCTGTGTTATTCCAGCTGGATATCTATTTTTGACAGCTCCTTGGCCTTCTTTGTACCTTGCGGCTCCATCTTCTTCTTTTTCTCAATTTACCTTTACAAATTCTCTGCTTAACCTTAATATTCATTGTTACCTTGTGCTCTATGGCTTGTGGCGCAAAATTAGTGAGCCCTTCTACCCAATTCAGTTCTGTTTTGTTAAAATTTTTTCAATTTTATTCTATCCTCATCATTTATCTCTTAACAGTTCCACTTGCCATTCAGCCCTTACATAGATGGTCAAAAGACTCTGGAATGGTAGAAAATCATAAGGTTTCTAAAATAATCTTTTTTTTGTTTTAATAAAGATTATATTGACCCCTGTTTTTCCTTTTTGTGAAAGAGAAATTCCTTAGTGATAGTTATCTGTCAGGGACCCACTTTGAGGGGAACAAGCCCCCAAGTTGGTGAGCCAAGGCCCCTAAATTAAGCCATGCAATGGCTGAACTGATGGGCACAGTAACCATGGCAAGATGGCCCAAGTGGCCCAAATATGCAAATCTTCCCATCAGGGAACTGAAGCAACTCAAAAGGTAGTATCCTATCATGTACAACAACAGATAAAATGAAGTGTGAGCTTGTACCAACAAGGGTTCGGCAGGTGGAGGAGTGGAATGGCGGCCATAGTGAAGCTTTTGTCCCCAATGACCAGAAGGATACTTGAACCATCCATTGGCCAAGGACTCCTTCTGATGGGCATCATTAGGTGAGGAGTTTTGCCAGTTGATAGTGGGAGTAGGATTCTCAAGACCTTTTACCGTTTTAAAAAGAGAGACTAGAAATCACCACAGGAAATAAATTCCCTTCATGGCTTCAAATAAGTTACTAAGAGATAGATGTGTCAAGATAGGATAGAAATATTCTTTATTGTTGGAACAACTAAGTTTGGTAAAGTTGTTACACTTAAATAGCCTAAAATAGATGCTGGGTAATTTAAGGGGATATTGGGGGGAGATGAGAGGGATTTTCCAATAATTTGCATAGATATGATGGCTGAAACTAATACCTGGATCAGATGGGCATTAATTATTGACTGTATATGTAATATATTCATATTTATAACAGAGGCAGAGTAGAGATAAACTGCAAGATCTTGGAAATTAAAGCAGTTTGCATAGAGAACACCAAGTAAATCGCAGAACAGAGCCTTGGTTTCATCTTCATCTGATAGATCCAAGGGCGTCAGAATGAGCCAACACAGCCAATCAGCTGCTGAGCAGTAAGCGATGTTATTGCTGGATTTACTAACCTTTTCAAATTAATTCAAGGTTTGAAAGCAAAAATTGATTCAATGTAAGGTTTATAAATAGCTAAAGTAAGTTGTCTAGCTAATTTTAAACTAACAATTGGTGTTTTTTGAAGGTTTTGGGTTTGAATCCTGTTCCAGTCCATAATTTTACACAAACTGGTGCTTGAAACTTGGTGTCTGTATTGTGGTGTCTGTGCTATGTTGTTGCTGTAATCCATATAATTAAAGGAGTCAAGAAAGGAATCCCTGACATTATCTTTGAGCTAATCAAGAGGATCATAAGAGGCAGATCTTCAGTATGTTCATGTCAGGATTCACACATCAACTGATATTATGAAGCCTTTTAATTTAAATTTTTTTCCATTTATTTTTTCACTGCCAACAAACAACAATCTTATTCCCTTGTCTTTCATTAATTTTCCCCTCACTCTACGGTCTAATTTAACCTAAAAATCCAAGGTTAAACATATTTCAAAGCTTACTTTTGTCTACCAACAATTACAAACCTGGGACATAAATAATAATGTTAACTTAATCAACTCCAAACCAATTTTACCTATTCATTCTTTTTCTTTACACAAGAAGTCTTTGGACTGAGTTTTCCCACTTTTTTGCCACTTTTGCTCAAACTTGAGTTAGCCAAGCACCAAACTACTGCTTCTATGTCTTTTCCTTGCTTTAAATTTAACTTTCTTAAGTTAAATAGTCTAGTAAGATATAACTGGTGTAAAGGCCGGTTATTACAGTATTTGTTGTGATCTGAGGCGCAGCACAGAGTCACAACAGGAAGCCCTAACCTTAGGATTGGAATTTTACTAAGTCTCAATTAGAATGGCAGGGAAAGCTATGCAATTACCTTCTGGTCCTGATTGAATAATATCTACTAAACATGGCTAGAGAGGCATCAAAGTACGTGGAGACACAAAGACAAAAATGTGAATAGAACTTAAATTTTATTGGGTATAACAATTGGGAATATATATTGTGTAGCTTTACCACAAAACAGTACAAGGACAGTAGGATCACTTGTCACAAGCATGAGTGGGGCAAGTGAGTTGCGCAGAATCAGGAAACTGAACAATTGAATTTCCCAATTTGGATCCAGACTCATTTCAAAGGGCAAAAGAAAAAGAGAGATATTTATCCTCAAAATAACCCATCAAAAGCAAAATTAAAACATGGTGAATGGTGGCATTCATAACAGTCTTGTAGGTTCAAAGACAGAGTTATTGCCTTCCTGACGTTGGTGGTTTCAAAGCAGAAAACCAGAGGCAAAATCCAAGATTTAAAATAAACTTCAAAATAGCCAAAATCTAAGATTTGGTAAAATACTTGTGTTGATTTATTGAAAAGTTGTAGAGTTTATATACTCTTTAAAAACATGTAAATTTTAGAATTGAGAGACTTAAGAGGGATGGTTTTGGATCAAGTGGATACTTGCAAAAGATGAATTTCAAACAATAGGTTCAAACTGAAGTTCAGGTAATTTCAAGTTATACCACATTTCCCCCTTCCTCATTGGGACAATGGAATTGTTTAAGTTGATTCCTATTGATGACATAATCAAGCTTGTGATCATCCTGATCTGCAAGGTAATAATTTCCAGAATTTGCTTGACCAATCACACAATAGGGGCCAGACCACTTCAGAAGGAATTTCTTTGACAGAAATTGGGCTACTGAGCTCTTGAAAACTAGTACTTCAGAACCAACAGGTATTTTTTTGGCCTTAGACGCAGCGCGTGCTTTGCAACACATAGCTTCAGCTGCTTCAAGCACGGTCTTCAAAGCTAAGCTTTGACTTTCAGACATAGAGTAAGCATCAGAGCTTAAATTATTAACATCCAATTCTCAAATAAAAACACCATAAAAGAGGTCATAGGGTTTAAAAAATTTTGTGATTTGAACTCTTGAACAATAGTTCCAAATAGCAGCAGGTAAATGCACATCCCAATGTGTTGTGTCAAGCGTAGTGATTTGCTCCAAGCTCTTAACCAATGTTTGGTTAAATCTTTCTGTGAGCCTGTTGCACTGAGGATTATATGCTGTGGTAAGTTTGTGTTGTGTGTTGAAAACTTTACAAAACTCATTCACTAACTGATTTCTGAAGTATCTTAGCTGGTTGCTAAGGAGTACAGCCGGCAGACTGTAGATGGTGAAGATGTCATTATAAAAGAAATTTGCAGTGGTCTTGCATCATGTTTCTCCACTGCTTTGGCAACAGGCCATTTGGTGAAATAAACCATGGCTATAATCAGGTATTTCTTCCCACTAACGCTTTCTGCTACAGGTCCTGTGTAGTTGATGCCCCACATTTCAAAGAGTCCACTGACTGTAATTGGGTTGATTGGTTTGGTTACCAGGTGCTTCTTGGAGAACATCTGGCAAGGATTACATTCCTTGAGGTAAGTCTTCACTTCCTCAAAGTAGTTGGGCCACCAGTACTTCTTGCGCAAGTGCTCTGCTGTGGACAGGATATCATAGTGTCCTTTTCATCATGGACTTTGCAGAGAATTAGGCAACACTCCTCACTCTTAGGCAATTTAACCAGGTGTCCTCTCATACTACAGTAGAGTCCTTCCCCCATGGTCACATAGTGGCAACTATCTCTGAGCACAGCAACATTAGCGTCCATCTCTCCTGTTGTAAGTAAGCAATATATGGCAAATAGTTTGGTTTCATAGCCCTCTGCTAACTGTTCTACTAGGTACATCTCCTGTTCCTCTTGGCGTGACAGTCCTTTGGCAACCATGTTCTTCTTCCCAGGTATGTGCTATATGTCCATGAGATATTTGGACATCTCCATGACCCAGTGTACTTGTCTGCCGTTCTCCTGTTGTTTGTTGAGGATGAAGGATAACACCATGTTGTCTGTTTACAAGGTAATGTGGTTACCCAGGATGTAATATCTGAATTTTCTCAGCATCCAAACCACTGCTAACACTTTCTTATTGTAGATGCTGTACTGGGACTCAAGACCATTGAAGTACTTGCTTGTGTATTCCACTGGAAGAAATACACCTTCATGTTCTTGGGCCAGAACTCCCCCTGTTGCTTCCTCTGATGCATCAGTGAAGATAGAGAAATTCTCATTAAAGTTTGGATGAATGAGCACAGGCCCCATGATGAGGTGCTCCTTGAGCGTCTGGAAAGCAAATTCTTGCTCAGAGGACCAGGTAAAGTCAACATCTTTCTGGATTAACTTGAACAAGGGCTTTGCAATTTCACTGTAGTTGGATATAAAGTAAAAGTAATATCCAATAGTACCCAAGAAGGACTAGACACGTGAAACACTGGTAGATGTAGGCCACTTTCTGATTGCTGATACTTTTTCATGATCTGGATGTACTCCTTCTGTGTCTACCACATTACCCAATACATGTAACTTTGTTTGGCAAAGCAGAAGATTAGACTCATTTACAGAGAGTCTAGCTATGCAGATACAGCAGAAGACTTCAGCAAGGACTTGCAAGTGTTCCTCAAAGGTTTCACTAAACACAGTGATATCATCAAGATACACTGTAAACTTCTTGTACAAGAGATCCTGGAACACATAGTTCATTGCCGTTTAAACATACAGGGTGCACTGGTAAGTCCAAACAGCATACATTGGTATTGATACTGACTCTGTTTTGTCACAAAGGCTGTCTTTTTAATGCTCCCGGCGTTCATTTCCAACTGGTGGTACCCAGAAAACAAGTCAATATTTATAAAGTAATTAGAGCCAGCATAGGAGGCTAAGATCTCACTGATCAATGGCAGGGGATAGCTTTCAGACTTGGTGACAGATTTCAGGGGTATGTAGTTTACATACATTATTAACTTCCCATTATTTTTTAGGTAAAATCATCACAGGTAACGCCCAAGGAGACATGGAAGGCTCAATGATCCCCTTTGACAGGAGGCAGTTGATCTCCTCCTCCACATAATCCTCATACTTCTTTTCAAGAGGGTAAGGGGTGCAGCGGATTGGACAATGATTTTCTGTATCAATGACATATCTCTCAAGATTGAAAGGTGGCAAAGGATCATCTTCATTGCAGATTAGGTCCTGATACTGTTTCATAAAGGTATTTAGTTTCTTCCTCTGTTTTGATGTTAACCCTTTGTTTTGTTTAATAGCCTCCACTGCTGTCATTAAGGATTCTCCTTCATTGTGAGGACTAGTGTAGCAGACATCAATAGGGAACATGGTGTTCTCACATTTTTTGAACCACTCATGGTTCTGGAAAGACACAGAGATTCCAAACTTTCTGAGAGCATGGCAACTAATCAGGAGGTTGTAACAGGTAAGCTGAAAGATAGCTTCAGATACTAACTTTCTGACTCCGCAGATCTCAACTGTAAGGTCTTTAACAAACCCAAGGCACTCTTTAGTCTTGCTGTTGGCAAAAGTAAACCTTTCCTTTACAAAACTGTACTCTTGCATGCCTAAAGATCTTAGGAAGGCCTCTGAAATGATGTTGGAAGCTGGCCCCCCATCTAGGATGATGGCCATAGGGTTTCATTCTACTTCA
Organism: Entomophthora muscae; assembly: GCA_014839935.2. Lineage (NCBI taxonomy): Eukaryota > Fungi > Entomophthoromycota > Entomophthoromycetes > Entomophthorales > Entomophthoraceae > Entomophthora > Entomophthora muscae. The sequence continues at coordinate 297,570 of QTSX02002142.1, forward strand.
CTGCCAATCCTGGGCGCTCCTTCACTGACAACAGCAATGGTTTGGTCCTCTTCCAGGTTCAGAAGGGCTGTTTGGCCCACATTGAATTGCTCAGGTGTATCAGGCACACAAGTAGCACCAAGGTATTGTATCCTTTGAGCTCTAACACTTGGTGCAATATCAGCTAGATTGTACAAGGAAATTGGTACATATGTGTCTGTGAGTGTTTTCCAGACGTTAAACTTAGGTGGTTTAACTGCAGGTAAGAGAACTGCAGGTTTAGGCTTGGACTTCTTGGTCTGCTGAGACTTCTGGCTTGAGGTCTTGAGAGCAGAAGACTTTTGTACCTCAATGGTAGATGCCTCATTGTAAGTGTCATCTTCTTCATCCATGGGAACCCCATAAGGTTCAGCCACAGGTGCCTGTTGTAGCACATCATACTGATCATGTTGTTGTGGATGATTACCAGCTGCAGGACTCTCATGATTAGCTGATTCAGATTTGAGCAGTTCTGATCCTTTGGTCTTCCCAGGAGTGCTATAGGGATGCACTTTTTGAATTAAGTGGTGCTTCTGAGTCACATTGGACCTCACTGCAGCTAAGCTCTCCACAAGGTAAGTCTCCTCTTTGGCTGAAGATACATTAGCTTCCTTCTTAGATTTAGTGGACTTGATCTTGGGTGGCTTGGCCTCAATGGTGGGTGCCTTGGCTTCAGGTGCACACAAGGTTGGGAAGTAGATAAAGGGACGTCCCTCTTCTCCACAGTGGTTGGAATTCTGCTTACAATATGAGGTAAAGTGACTGTAATGCTTATAATTATGACAATAATGGTTTGACTTAGGTTGGTCTCCACTTGTAAGGTACATATGGAGGCTCAAAATTTTTGTCTGACAGCTTCTTCATGGTATCACCCATGTCAGCAGCAGGCAGAGTGTCAGGAAGCCAGGCATAGGTAGATGCATTGGTTGGCTTGGGACAGAATACAGCCGGGCCAGAGGGTAATGCCCACCATAGGATGGGTGCTAACTTGATAATATAGGATATGGATTGCCCAAGAAAAGGCCAGGGCCCTGAATTGGGCACCATAGTGTCTATCATTTCCGTCAAAGTAATATAGAGTACTCCAAACAGTTGGGTGGACATAGTCTTGGCTGCGGTGGGGGTCTCCATTGGGCGGTTGTGTCACAGGGTTAAGAGAGGAGTCATGGGAACAAAGTAGGCAGGCAGATAATTGTACTTGTCTTTGAACAATAAGGGCAGCACCTTGATCCTCTTTCCTTCATGTCCTATGTATTCAGTTTCTCTAGTCCTTGCCAATGGATTTTTAATGAGAATGGTCTCCAAGTTGTACTCTGCATAGGCGGGGTTGGGCAGGTATTTGGTAAAATGCACAGGTCCAAAGGGGGCTCCTGGGGGACAGTATAGTGCCTGGGGAGGGTTGGCAGGTTGGTCTCCAGAAGGAGTGTTTGCCTGATAGTCTACTTGGCCAGAGTTAAGATAGAAGATCACTAAGACTAGATAAGGTAAGATTTGTTCAAACCAAAGTTTCACAAAACTTTATTATCAAAAATGACAATATGGTCATCACCATACTGCCAGGGCTTTAATACCATGGGTTTTTGCTTCTTTGATTTTCACAGGGTTCAGGTTCAGAGATAAGGCACTGGTGGGGCATGGATCTTGGCTTAGCGTCTTGAGGGTGGCAGATCCAGGTTGTGCCTAATCTGGTGAACAGAAGTGGCAATGCTTTGTTCTACCGCTACTGTTCACCACATCACCTGAGTAGTCCAATTGTACTATCTATTCTGTACAGAAGACTGGCAGCTGATGGTGGTCATTAGCAGAGTTAGCAGTAGGTTTTGTTTTAACCTCCTTAAGGCAAGCTACAACCTCTGCATAAGTCTAGATCTTTGGTGGCGCAAGGTTGGCAGCAATCTGGTGACCATTCAGGGAATTGTCCTTGGGAGACTGGTGGGTCTCAGAGTAACTTGTCAACTCAGGTTTGCAATTTAACAAGTTGGCAGGTTCCTGTCCATTTTGTGTGACTCAAGTAGTCTTTGGAGGGTCAGGATTTGATTTCAGGGTCTCCAGTGTTTATTTCAAACCTCCAGTATTGACTCTTGGCAGATTTTTGTTAACTCTGTTTGGGGTCATCTATATCTGGTGGCTCAGGGTTTGACCCAACTGGCAGTTGGGTGGTTTCCTGTCCACTCTGGTCAACATGAGGCTTTCCCTGAGACCTGGGTTTCAATTCCCAGGTTTTCAATACAAGTATTGAAATGTCATTCATGACATCATCCCCTTCCTTCCCGGGGGTCCCCTCCCTCCTAGTCTTTTTTGCAAGGTATTGTTGGATGGCCAGCTGGGCGTTGGGTAGGTCTCTTAACGGTTCCCAGGTGCTTTCCTTGGACGGGTATCCCTTCCATTTGATGTAGTACTGTGGCGTTTTGTAGTGGGTGTGTTCTCCATGAATATATTCATTTTCATATTCCTCAGAGCGTCCTACTTGGATGGGAGAAGAGTCAGTCTTAAGTTTCTGGTGGGGTAGGGAGTTTCCTTCTTTTTTGAAGAGTAGCACATGGTGGAAGACATTATGTATCTTCCACAAGGGGGGTAGCTCTAGTTTGAATGCTACTTTGCCCACTAGCTTGGTGATCTTGTAGAGCCCTCTCCTTTGGTGGGCTAACTTACGGCAGGGTTCTGTCAGAGGCACTGTGGGGATCCTGGTCACCAGTCCCCAAAGTGTGTCCTGGGTCATAGCCAGGGACCGGCTTGGAGGAGTTGTCATTCTCCAACAGTGGTTAATGGTTGGTTAGGAGCTTATACTTGGCCTGCATAAGAGCAAACTCTTCCAGTATCTTCCCAATTACTAGGCAAGTGTCTCCACCATACACTTGTACTTCAGCAGGTGCCAGCCCTTTGGTGGACCAGTACCAATCCTGTAATAGTCTAGCAAACTCTCCCACAATAAACTTCCTTTCTCTATCTGTCATTTCAAGATGCCTAGTCACCTTTTCCCACTCCTCCTGGGCAGACTTACTAGAGGCAAACTTTCTGCACCCTAGGCAATAGGATTCCCTGTCCCCTTGGCTAGGATAGAAAATGTGGGGTAATTGATTCATATCATTTATATTCTGTTATTGCGGGAAATTTGGATAGGGGTTGTAATAGGGGTTTTATTCATGGTCAGAAGGAAGATTCCCTTAGAAACCTTCTGATATATGGACTTGAGATAGGGAATAAGGAGGGTTTGTGCCAGTACTTGGAGTCCTTTAACAATCTCTTGGACTCCTTGCACTTGGTCTTTGGCTCCTGCACCTTGGTCTTGGGCTCCTGTGTTCTGATCTTGAGCTCCTGCGGTCTGTTCCAGCTCTGGCTTCCTAATCTTGGTCTTTTGTTCCTTCTGTAGCTCTTGTGGCCTTTGTAATCCACTTAACCAGTCCCTGAAGAGTCTCATATAGCTCTCCCTTTTATAGCCCCTTGATTCAACGGTTTTGCTAAAAAGGTTTCCCCAGATGACTTGCTCTTGGCCCTGGTTTGAACCTGAGGCTGTCTCATTGCAGGTAAACAACTGCACCGCGTTTTGAACAGTTTTGCTGTGATTCCTGTCACGTTTCCCTGGCAAATCTCAAGTGCTTCCACATATGTTTTATTTAGGCAAATTTAGACCCCTCAATTTTACAACATTTCTCTGTGTTTCTCTGTGTTTCTATCAACGTTTTGCAACTTTGAACCTGCTTGCTGCTTGTCCTTTCACCTCTCCTAGTTGTTCTTGGCAAAATTTGCTCTTTTGCCCTCATAGTTTCTCTGTTCCATTTCTGGCCTCTTTCTGGCTTAATTCTTCTTTTTAAATAATTTTATAGTTCTAACAAACTATGTATTATTTTTTCTCCTCTTTCTTTTTTATTATATGATATTCATTCTTTTTTTAATCATAATCAGGCAGTATTTAATTATTATTTAACTTCTTCTTTTTATCTATTTTCCTCTCAAAAGACACTAAAACAGTTCTTCCAGCCTCTGTATCCAGTCTGACTAGTTCCTTCAGGTTATCTCCTGGTCCTGCACTCACATCCTCTCAGCTCTTCAGTCCTTCAACACAAACTTCTGGTCTTTTGACCATCCTGTATTATGATCAGCTAGTCCTGCATCATAATCTTCTTGTCCTTCAGCTTATCCTCAACCAGTTCCTCCATCAATCCTCACTAGGAACCTCCTTTGTTCCTTCTACACACTGAACCATATTGGTTCCCACAATTCAATATGAATTAACAGTCTGTCAACTAGCCTTCACTATGATCAAACAGTCCCTCTTGCTAGTCTTCTCTGTTATTTCCCGTGAACCACCTTGGTTCTTTATCTTAGTCCCCATTACCAGAACTTGTAGACCCATGCATGAGTCTACATTGAACTGGCGTTTGACTGGACCCTTGCAAGTGACAATCCACTTAGACCATTTAACCATAGATCAATGTCTATGTGTTGTCTTTACTCACCCAGGTGATTAAATCTGGGCTTTCAGTTGCATAGTAATCAGCTCCACTTCCAAGAGGCCTGATCACACCAAGTTCTGCAGCTTGCTTCCCCAAGCAAACTGCCTTGGTGACACCTCTGAGAAAAGCTATGCCCTCCAATGCTCACTTTGGGTTCCACCAAAGCTCCCATAGGGGCATAAACAAGGACACCCTACCAGTCTGTTGGGTAGGGTGCTTGCTCACAGACCTTCTGTAAGCGTATCAGGGTACGTAGAGACCTCCATGCTCTTCCCCTGCCTGGCAGCCCACGCAACCCACCAGGGGTCCAACATCTTCTCCCCCCCAGACAGACAACATTCCCTACTGGGTGGAGGCAACATCTGCCTCTGGTAGCCCTATGTTACCTACCAGCTAGGCCTTACTTACTCTAGTAGTCCCATGTTACCTACTAGGCTCACCCTACTTACCTCTAGTAGCCCTATGTTACCTACTGCCTTACAGCATCACCAGCTAACCACATAGTGTCACTCTTCAGCATTTCATCTTTATTTGAAGCCAAATCAACCCTTGCTTGCAAAGCAACACACATGTAGATCACCACAAGCACGTTTTTCAAATCCAAATATACTTCATCCCCTATCTTCAATGGTTTTCCAGGAATCCTTTTTTTTCAAAAGCCTTGCAAGTTTGGACAGCTCTGGTCAGATTCTTAAGACAGGTTTCTTGGGTGTTGTGTATCTGTTCAATCCAGGTTTGCCCTGACGTATTTGTCTCTTTACTGCCAATGCTGGGGTCCCAAGATGGGTCAAAACCATAATTGGCTTTAAAGGGGGACATTCCAGTTGATGAGTGGACTTTGCTGTTGTAGGCGTACTGTACCATGGGTAGCATCTTGGCCCAGTTATCTGGTTGGCATTGGCATAGCATTGTAGGTATTGTTAAGTATTTGATTCACCCATTCAGTCTGGCTGTTAGTCTGTGGGTGGTAGAAAGTGGATACACAGTGCTTTACTCCTAAGTCTTTCATCACCTGAGTCCAATAGTTGGAGGTAAATTGGGGGCCTCTATCAGTGATGATTTCTGCCAGGGTGCCATGTTGGGTCAGGATGCGGTTATGGAAGTGTCTTACTGTCTCAGCAGCAGTGCAGCATGTGGTGGTAGGGATAAAATAGGACATTTTAGTAAGCCTATCTACTATGACTAAAATGACATTGAACAAATTTGAAGGGGGAATTTCTACAATATAGTCCATTGAAACAGATTGCTGGGGTCCCAATGGTATTGTTTTAACTGTGCTGTTTTAGCAGAGTTATACGGGGAAAATATTTAGAGGATAGATAATAATCTTTATTTGTGAGATAGTGATTATATAGTGCATGTGAATCAAGGATAACAGGAACATGATTGGTAATCACACAGCTGGATGAAAGAAGGGGGTGGCTTGATCCTGGTAATGAGTCAAGCGCCAAAACAAGGTATCCACCAGGAAGGATCATCATCTGTTCATGTTGTTGGATTTGGTAATTCAAGTTGACTTCCTAGTCTGGCTTTGAGTGACCAGATAATTGGATTGCAGGTCACAAACCGCTTGGTTGAAACCTTGCTGACAGGTTGAGCCTACTGTTTTGATAGTATGTCTAGTGGTCTTAGCAGGCCTTCAGGTTTAGATCTACGGGTTTTAGTCCTCCTGCATGTCTCACAGCCCTCAATGTAGACAGCCATGTCTTTGTTCATTTGGGGCTAGGCATAATTCTTCTTGATTCCTCAGAGTGTCTTGAGTCTGCCAGGGTGACCAGCCATCTCTGAGTTGTGATAGTTTATGAGAACTTTGGTCCTTGTCTCACCTTTGGGTACATAGATTCAGTTATGTAGTAACAGGGTAGTTCCTTTCAATAAGAATCTTTTCCTATGGTGGTAGCTCTTGGGGTCAGAGTTCAAGTTGGCAATGAGTTCTGTTGAGTATTTATCTAATTTCTGCGCCTCAATTATGTCAGGTTTACAAGCCATTATCTTCATATACATCAGCTGGATACCTAGGCTGGCAGGGTGAGGAGTACGTGGGTGTTATGATCTTTGGTCTCAGATGTGGAGGGAATTAAGTCTGCTCTTCTGCTCAGTGCTTCTGGTACCACATTCACTTTTCCTGGCTTGTGGTCTATAATCAAGGTATAGTCAGCCAGTTCTAGGGCCCATCTGGCCTGTCTCTGGTTCAGCTATCTGGGTTTAAAGAAGTAAACCAAGTTTTTGGTCAGTTAGGACTTTTACTGGGAATTCAGCGCCACATAGTTACCAGCACCAATGTTTCAGGGTCTTCATTATTGCAAGCATCTCCTTATTGTAGATTGGGTAGTTTCCTTTGGCTGGCAGAATCTTCTTGGAGTAATATGCTATAGGATTAAGCATACCATCCCATCCTTCCTGAAGAAGGACCTGCCCACTGCAAAGTTAGACATGTCAGTTTCCAGTACAAATGGCTTGGATGGGTCAGTCATTTCCAGGACAGGTGCAGAGGTGAATGCAAGTTTTAGGGCCTCAAAGACAGTGGTGAATTCTGGGGTCCAGACAAAAAAGGGCCTTTTCAGAGCAAATACAGGTCAGAGGCAGGGTAATCAGAATTTTTTGGATGAAATCCCTGTAATAATTGGCCAGGACCAAAAAAATTCTCACATCCTTTCTGCATTTTGGCACTGGCCAGGCAGTTTCTGCTTCTACTTTGTCCTGCGCCATGGCAAACTTGCCAGTTTTTACCACATATCCCAGGAATTTTATCTTGGACTGGAAGAATCCAAATTTCTTCAGCTTGGCGTGTAGGCTGGCCTGTGAGAGTTTCTCCAGTATTTGGTCAAGGTATTGGAGGTGTTCTTCATGTGACTTGCTTTATATGAGGATGTTATCCAAATATGCCACACAGAATTGGTCAAGGTACTTGCCTAGGACAGATTTAATCATCCTTTGGAAATTACTGGGGGAGTTGCATAAGCCAAACAGCATAACTAGGTATTTGTACAACCTATATATGGTTTTGAAAGCCATCTTGTATTTGTCTCCTTCTTTAATTCTGATCTGGTTGAAGGCGTCTCTCAGGTCAATTTTTTAGTACACCTGGGCTCCAGTCAGTACGTTGCAGAGGTTATCAGCGTTGGGGATGGGATAGTGGTTCTTCACCGTAATATTGTTCAGTCTCTGATAGTTTACACATGGGCACATTCTGCCATCTTTTTTTCTACAAGCAGCATGGGGGACAAGAAAGGGGCCTTCAAAACTAAGATAAACCCCTTTTTGGTCATGTCCTCTAGATAAGTCTTCAAGGCTACCTGTTTGCAGTGATTACAGCTATAGATGGGGCCATGGTGTGGTTGGGTCCCTGGTAACAGGTCTATTGTATGGTCGTAGATTGAATGGCTGGGTAGTTTTGTGGCTGCTTCTTTGCTAAACACATGGTCCCATTTCTGTAGGGGGGCAGGTAGTATCCCAACGCTAGGCTCTATCTTTATGGTTAAGAGTTTGTTGGGCAGTGTTCTGCTGGAGCTCATACAGAAGGGAACGGTGTCACAAGATTCAGGTTGTCTCAACGTAGCAGTTTGTTCACTATAGTTCAGGATCAGTCTGTGTTTTTCAGATCAGGAGTTGCCCAGTATTAGGGGGTGGGGTAAATCTGGCAAGATGATTAAGGGGATTGGGTACACATTCTGTCCAATTGTCAAGGGAAGTTCTTGTTTGCATCTGTATCCTGTTTCCAGATAACTGTTTCCCGTGATTACTTGTAGGTGGTGTTCTGAGGCCGTCAAGCCTAGTTACTTGGCCAGGCTGGCGTCAATGAAGCTTTCATCAGCTCCTGTATTGATGAAGGCTTCAATTTGGCGCTTGATTCCCAATAGTTCCATGGTCACTTGGTTGAATTTTTAAGATTGTGCAGATGTGTTTATTTGTGCCAAGAATACAGGAGAGGTATTCTTTTTGGGGCAAGCTCTGGTGAGATGCCCTGCCTCATGGCAGTAGAAACACAACCCATCTTGATAGTGACATTGTAGTTCTTTGGGGGACATCCCTGGTTGATTTGGCGTTGCAGTTCTGCCAACACAGATAGGGTACAGGTTCAGACCTTCCTGGTTTAAGCTCAGTCCTTTGCATAGGGGCAGTAGTTCCTTCAGGCTCAGAGTGGGCAGATGGTGTTTTAACAGGTCTTTCATGGCTAAATTAACTCCTTTTCTGAAGATAATGGCGGTTAATTCATCCTTGAGTTGGGTGGGAGTCTTCAGTTTAAGGAACTCATCCACATAGGCTTGGATGGCCCAGTTCCCTTTTCAGATCTCCAACAGAGAGTTCAGCGCATAGTATCTGGTGTCTTGGTTGTCTCCATTGGCCATCAATTCACTTTCAAATTGGGAGTAATCAAGGCAAAATTTGACATCTTCAGCAGTGGCCTTTCCAAACCAATCCAGTGCATCTCCTGACAGCATTACAGCCACCCCCAGGACTTTCTCAGTGTCACTAGGGTATGTGTTGGTGTTGGCTTGGAAGTGAAGACGGAGGACAGGCATGGCTTGCAAGCTTTTTTTAAGGTGAGTTTGCCCATCTGGGGCATGTCCACCTTGGTTGTGGTCTGTTTCCCTATCACGTTTTGTACTTGTGACGTGACTGAGTTCTGGGGTTCTGCCCCAAGTGCGGGGTCTTTCAATTCTTGGGCGGGTCAGTTCTTCATCCATGGAATACCAGGGAGGTAATTGCCTTATGGGTGTAATAAGTGATTAACACAAAAAAAAGCATACAAGTTGCCCCAAGTGTTAACAACATCTTGGGGCCCAGGTTACCATGTTTTTAAAGGATGTCATAATGTCAGGAAGCCAGACATAGGTAGATGCATTGGTTGGCTTGGGACAGAATACAGCCAGGCAAGAGGGTAATTCCCACCATAGGATGGGTGCTAACTTGATAATATAGGATACAGATCGCCCAAGCAAAGGCCAGGACCCTGAATTGGGCACCATAGTGTCTACCATTCCCGTCAAAGTAATGTAGAGTACTCCAAACAGTTGGGTGGACGTAGTCTTGGCTGCAGTGGGGGTCTCCATTGGGTGGTTGTGTCACAGGGTTAAGAGAGGAGTCATGGGAACAAAGTAGGCAGGCAGATAATTGTACTTGTCTTTGAACAATAAGGGCGGCACCTTGATCCTCTTTCCTTCATGTCCTATGTATTCAGATTCTCTAGTCCTTGCCAATGGATTTTTAATGAGAATGGTCTCCAAGTTGTACTCTGGGTAGGCAGGGTTGGGCAGGTATTTGGTAAAATGCACAGGTCCAAAGGGGGCTCCTGGGGGACAGTATAGTGCCTGGGGAGGGTTGGCAGGTTGGTCTCCAGAAGGAGTGGTTGCCTGATGGTCTACTTGGCCAGAGTTAAGATAGAAGATCACTAAGACTAGATAAGGTAAGATTTGTTCAAACCAAAGTTTCACAAAACTTTATTATCAAAAATGACAATATGGTCATCACCATACTGCCAGGGCTTTTATACCATGGGTTTTTGCTTCTTTGATTTCCACAGGGTTCAGGTTCACAGACAAGGCACTGGCGGGGCATGGATCTTGGCTTAGCGTCTTGAGGGTAGCAGATCCAGGTTGTGCCTGCTCTGGTGAATAGAAGTGTTTAGTGAATACCGCTATTCACCATGTTTTGATTTTGCCTTCAGTGGACCATTTTGAGGACAAATCTCTTTCTTTTGCTTTTGCCTCTCAAAATGAGTTAATGACTGAATCAGGAAGTTCAATTGTTTGGTTTCTTGATCCTGTGCAACTCACTTGCCCCACTAATGCTAGTGGCAAGTGATCCTACCGTCCTGGTAGTGTTTTGTGGTATTCCTAGCCACTATATATTCCATTTCATATTCACCAATAAAAATTAAGTTATATTCACATTTTTGTCTTTGTGTCTTCTGTACTTCTGTGCCTCTCTCTAGCCACAACTAGTAGAGATTATTCTTCCAGGGCTGCAAGGTAAACACATTACCTTCCCTGTCATCTAACCAAGACTTAGTACAAATCCAATCCTAAGGTTAGGATTTCCTGTTGTGTGTCTGTGCTGCGCCTCAGAAAACAACAAAGTGACAATGCTTTGTTCTGCTGCTACTGTTCATCATGTCACCTGAGTAGTCCAATTGTACTACCCATTCTGGACAGAAGACTGGCAGCTGCTGGCAATCATTGGCAGAGTTAGCAGTAGGTTTTGTTTTAACCTCCTTAAGGGAAGCTACAACCTCTGCATATGTCCAGATCTTTGGTGGCGCAAGGTTTGCAGCAATCTGATGACCATTCAGGGAATTGTCCTTGGGAGACTGGCGGGCCTCAGAGTAACTTGTCAACTCAGGTTTGCAATTTAACAAGTTGGCAGGTTCCTGTCCACTTTGTGTGACTCAAGTAGTCTTTGGAGGATCAAGGTTTGACTTCAGGGTCTCCAGTGTTGATTTCAAACCTCCAGTATTGACGCTTGGCAGGTTTCTGTTCCCCCTTTTTGGGGTCATCTATCTCTGGTGGTCCAGGGTTTGACCCAACTAGCAGTTGGTTGGTTTCCTGTCCACTCTGGTCAACATAAGGCTTTCTCTGAGACCCAGGCTTCAATTCCCAGGTTTTCAATACAAGTATTGAAATGGTATTCATGATACAGAGGCATGAAGGTCTTTCTTTCAGGTTTAGATTTGACGTTAGGTTCAGGAGCTATTGGGGAGTGGAACAGCTGGCCATGGGTCTTGAATCTACAAAGGCAACAGATAAGAACATAGGCCTCTTCTACGTTGCTTGGGGCATGAGTCTCAATGTCTTGATAGTATTCCTGTATAAATGCTTCACACAACCAATCTAACCCTTGTGTTTCTAAGAACAAGAGCCTGGCGTGCTTGCCTTCAAGTGTGTTCTGGCTACCATAGACAAAATCTTGATATTGGTTCAAGGCAGCACTGATTTCTTCAATAAACTCATCTGTCCCTTGAAATTTTGCTTGTTTGATTGACTTTAGTTTGAGGAGAGTTCCTTTCACTCCTCCACCAAATCTCTCATGGGCAAGATCTTTTTAGTCAGATCATTTCAGGTTGTAGTTTAATGATGTATGCCACAGAGCAGCTCAACCTGACAGAAAATACTGGACTTTTTCAAGGTAGTCCTCTTCACAGATGCGGTGCTTCTTGCAGAAAAGGTCAAAATAAAGGAACCAGACTTGAGGGTCAGAGCCATCAAATAAGGGTAAATTCTGAGCATCAATAGCCTTCAGCAAGGCCAGAGGATTCACAGTAGAATCAGGGTCTGTAACAGAAGGATTGACAGACATTGCTTGTATTCCCTGGCAGGATTACCAAGTAAGATATAACAGGTGGAAAGGCTGGTTTTTATGGTCTTGTAGGTTCAAAGACAGAGGTATTGCCTCCCTGATGTTGGCGGGTTCAAAGCAGAAAACCAGAGGCAAAATCCAAGATTAAAAATAAACTTCAAAATAGCCAAAATCAAATATTTATTAAAATACTTGTGTTGATTTATTGAAAAGTTGTAGAGTTTATATACTCTTTAAAAATATGCAAATTTTTGAATTGAGAGGCTTAAGAGGGATGGTTTTGGATCAAGTGGATACTTGCAAAAGATGAATTTCAAACAATAGGTTCAAACTGAAGTTCAGGTAATTGCCAGTTATACCACACCAGAACACTTATGTGTTGCTTTCCCTTTCACACAGACCAACTTAATCAATCCTGGTTAGGCTATTTTCCCCTTTTTATCACCTCGAAAACCCAGACTTGAATAAATAGCCTGAGTTTTACTCAGTCTCAAATTAAGTTGAGATTGTTTGTCTTGCACCCCAAAAAGATACTTGTTAGGTTTTGTGGCTTGTGTTTCTTTTTCCTCTCTTTTTAAATCTAGTTTTTTCATCTTCTCTTTGAATCTTAGCTATAATTTTATGATTCCTTTTTACTACCTTGTTTATAAGCTAGGCAATCTTTTTAGTGGGACTCAAACCATCATAGTAGATAGTTACAATCCTCCAGTTAGTGATGAACAATACCCTGATTTGTAAATAGAGTTTTTAACACAGTCCTCTGCTCTTAATACTGGACTTTACTTTATTTTCTTAGTATTAATAAATTACCTTAGCCCTTATTTTACTTCTTACAAGATATTAGGAGATTTAGTTCAGCTTTTATTACACACCTTTCCTACTTTTCTTTATTTAACCAACATTAATATTCTGGGTTTGCTGTTTTTATTTATAGTCATATACCCAATGCCTAAGACCTTACAGTTCACACATAGAAGCCCCCTAATTGAGACATTAGTAAAGAAGTTCAAATAATCTTTAGATTAGGGACATTGTTGTGCTTAATTTTATAATGCAAGAAGCCCCCTAGATGGTGAAACTTCTTTTGTAGACCATTTATTGCTGTGAAATATATTTCCCCTTAGTTATTGATTACCAATGATGATTAGGGACATGATGAGTCCTTTCTGGGGCTTTAAGATGATTCACTTTTGGTCATTTCATAGAAAAAGTATACCTGAAGGATGCCACTCCAACCCAGTTGGTCCCTGACTTTGACCCAAGGCACACCTTGGTGTTCTCCCAGGAGCAGTAGCACCACAATGATGTTCCATGGGGATCAATAATGTGGGCAGATAGATATAATTATTATTAAACACCTGCAGTGATTTAGTGTAAAAGATTACATATCTATTCATTTGTTCTGTTTTTTTGCCTGATATTGAGGGTCAGTCAGAAGTATGTTTTCTAATGTAAATTCCTTATACTCTGGGTTGAGAGGATACTTAATAAAGTGAATTAGCCTACAAGGCAAGCCAGTGGGTCTAAAATAATTGGTCCAAGGTCTCTTGGATGAGTCAGCTGGACTATTAAGATGGAGTTTGGACCAGGCAGAATATATTTCAGGAGGTAGAAAACTAGGACAATATGAGGAAAAATTTTAGTGAACCAAAGGTTCATCAACTCTTTATTTCAAAATAAAGATGTCAATAATCTTGTGTCAGTGTGTTGAATTTAGGACACTACAATCCCACTTATTATTGTTGTTGTCTTTAATACTGTTACCCTTTTTGGAGCTTGTCTGAAAACTTTGGCAAGCTTTGACTCTAAATCAACTAAATTCTGACTCATCTCTTTGTTTTTGTCTCTCTATCTTGCCAAAAACTCCTTTCTTTTGTCATCTCTTAGTCTGAATTCTTATGTTTCCTTATTTGTAGCATTCTCCATCTTTTCCAAGATTTTTTTAACCCCATGCAATGAATTCAGCAATTCCCAGAAATGACTATTTCTAAGTGTCAGGGTTTCTTCTTTAGTAAAATATTTGGCATATAACTTCTTGAAGGCAGCCTTTATTTCAACCAAAGTCTTGCTGGGAAAAATATTTTTGCTACTTCCAGATCTTTCCAAGAGCTCCCCACAGAACCCTCAGTAATTTTCTTCCTCAATATAACAGTGTCATCACAAGAAATAACAAGCTTAGCTTTTCAAGATTGAAATTAAGAAGACACAAGAAAACTACAGAAAAATTGCAGGAAAAGCAATAATTTTCAATAATATTATTTTTTTTATATAAGTTTCTATTTATATACCATACAGAGTCTACCCAACTGAAAACCCCTCCTGTTTTGAAACCTCACCTGGATCTCCCAAAAAAACATCATTGATAACCTTATCAATGAATCCTAATCCTACTTTGTCGGGAAGTATTTTTTTGATACTGCAAGAACATGATTGGATTTTGTCCTGAATCACCTCAATTCATTACCTAGACATTTCTATTATAGTTTGAAGTACTCCCTACTTCCTCTGCAACAATAACTTATTAATAATTCATGACCCAAGCCTTTCCAAGTTCCTACCAGGAACCAGCGGATCAAAACCAGTTATATTGTTACCTCTATGCTACCAAGTGTCAGGGATCCAGCCTGTGGGGGGTTCCTGGGAACTTGCGGGCAGACGGCCCACGGGCCTGGCAGGGAGGACCCACCACAAGATTGGGGCCAACTTTATAATATAAGATAAAATTTGCCCAGGAGAGCCCAAGGTCCGCTGGCAGGTACCATAGAATCTATCAAGCCGGTAAGAGTGATGTACATCACTCCAAATATCTGAGTGGAAGTGGATTCATTGGCAGCAATGGATTCTTGCGGGCAGTTGGGCTGCGGGGTGAGAGGTGAGAGGCGGGGTCATTGGGATCAAATATGCGGGCAGGTGGTTGTACTTGTTGCAGAATAGCAGGTGAGGTATAGTGATTTTGTGGCCTTCCTTGTAAACAGTCTTGGTCTCTCTAGTTCTTGCCTCAGGGTTGTAGATTAGTATTTCCTCTAGGGTGAACTCTGAGTACGCTGGGTTGGGGGGGGGGTTACTTGGTGAAATGTACTGGGCTGTAGGGAGCTCCTGATGGACAATAAAGGTCAGTCGGCTGATCTGCGGTTTCTTGGGGTTGATGGGTATGAGGTGCAGAACTGCGGGAGGTAGACTGTAAATGAAATAGAACTAATATCAAATATGGAATAACCTGGTTGAACCAAAGTTTCATGTCACTTTATTGCAAGAATGGCAATGGGCAACTTCCTGGCAGTCCAGGGTATAAGTATGCCCATCTGTCATGAGTGAACTTATACAAATTTCTTTGGCCTGGGTGTTACTGTCTACCAGGTTTTTCCAGTCCTTGGTGGCATCCATTGCAGGAGTTAATTCATTGGATGGTTTGAACTTAGAATACTTGAATTCCCTTGTTGGGTTGTGGGGCTGGTCATCTCTGGGCGGCCCGCGTTCTATAGGAAGTTTCTTTGTTTCCTCTTCCGTGATGGCCTGAGTTATTTTGGGTTCTATGGCTAGGCCCGCCCGCTGATTGGCTAGGTTAACAGAAACCTTTAACATGGGTAGTGTTGATGTAGGTGATTTTGACTCATCAAGCTTTAAAGGATTTTCTGAAGTCAAATCTTCTTCTGGTTCCTGCCTGAGAATCTGTGGGTGGCCGGGCAGCTGGTCCTGCAGGCTGGTGGCCCGCAGGGTGTCAGGGTTTGTATCCCGTAGTTGAGGGTTTCCAGTAAGCATGGTCAATAGGATTTTGTCACTTGTGACACCAAGTCTAATTTATTGACCCTCTGATAAACACCATTTTCAACATATTCAGGGGTCTAATAACCTCAACCTTGTATCACATCTTGAGACTGTCAAGACATTCCAATCCCTGGGATTAAATCCCTGTTAATTCCATTCCTTGGTGTTTGATTAACCTTCCTGGTTAACTAGCTGCTTTCTGAGACGCTGAGTCTCTGGGACTACTTTTGATCAATCCTTCCTGAGTCTGGTTAATCTGTTTGGCCCAGTTAATTACAGGACTTACCAACATTGTTCATATAGTTTCCAGTGTTTTCTATAATCCTTATTTGAAGAATTCTTACAGCCTATTCATATGAATCCCAAAATCTAACATATGCATCTTATGCTACAAAGGTGATTTTATCAAGTAAATCACACAAAGTGACTGTTGTACAGTCACAGTAAGAAAGGCCTATATACCCTATTTGAGAGAGCCAGTGCATTGCCTCCTTAGCCCTCTGAGGTTCTGGGTACACTGGCCAGGGTATTGCGCTTCAAGATGGTGCAGAAAACTGGGCCTCTTCCTGGATTGATTAATTGTCTGAGTTATTGGCTACTTTGGGATTTATTAAGCTATTTAGAGGGATAGGCTGGCTGAGGCTTTGCAGGGTTGAATCTTCATTAATGTACATTTCCTTATCAGAAGTTTTGTCTACTATTTTTATCCAGTCCCCAGCCATCTCAATAATGGCTGCATTATTAACATATGTATGGCCCCCAGGCTGTTCTGGGGCCAACTTTATCCTTGTCAGGTTTATCCAGAGTTGTCTTATCTAGAATTAAAACTTTTTATCATTCACAGGAAAAGAAATCAATACCCTGTATTCTGGATTCCAGATGCAACCCCATCAGGATATGGCTTGCCATGTTAATTGGGCTTCAGGATATTAAATCAATCAATCCATTGGATGGTTGGTCAGTCAGGCAATCAGATTGGCATTTGTAGGCCAAGTGGTTACTTGTGGTAGTACTTCTATTTTCAACCCTGATACTGGGATTCCAAGTTCAGGTCCAGATTTGGCCTGCTTGCCTTGTAAGGCTCTTTCAAAATTGCACTTAGTGACACAACTGTACATGCTCTCACTCCCACCTGTTGGAAAAATATGGTATTGATCCTGCGGAGAGCATATCAGATCTATCCAAATGGTTAGTCTTGACTAGAGTAGCTTTTCAACTAGTTAAAAGATCAAACTGTATCAATTTCTGTTCAGTAAGTCACAGCCTTAATTATAGGCTTTATTTGTTGGTTTGTTGGCATTTTAGAACTTTGGGAGAAAATCACCTACTTTTAGCTCTAAATCATGACATTTAGAAGCTTGCTTTGGAGTATAAAACTTCAAAAGAGTCTCTATGTTTTAGGTTTATTTGGTACTCAATTTATTTCTTATACTGTTTTTCTGGGGAACCAAAATCTGACCTTAATTCATTGCTTCTGGCATTTCAGAATATATTTTTCTATGTGGAATAATAGAAATGTTGTCATAATGCTGGATTCTGGGGTTTCAGAAAATGGTGTTGTAAATAAGGTGGGTATCAATTATTTTGTCAAAATTGATAAGGAGCGCCTTTTGGGGAAGCTTCAAATATGGAATTAGGAGAGAAGAGAAGTATCTTTTATTGGATAATATTTTAGACTTAAATATAGATTGGGCTGTGGCAGAGATTTAGTTGGATTGAACCTAGGGGTTGGTCATGTGCAGGATGGATTCAAGCCACTGGATACTTGGATCATCATGTGATATTGCTTGGTTACCATTCTTGGTATGTCAAACAGTGTATTAGAAGGGCACCAAATCAGCCAAAGCTAGATGTTAATTAGGTTGGCGGTAGCCAGAATGCTTGTACATCCAGACCCTTGACACACACACTCTTAAGGGGTTACTCTGGTGCATCAGGAGAGTGCTCAGTTTAACAGCTGCTGACTGATGCTCCTGGAGCTGTTTACTAGTTGGAACCAGTCTGCTTGAGTG